>OZ024894.1:37951253-38473753 GCA_964017195.1 Siderastrea radians
CGTCCTGTGGATATTCAACTAGAACTAATGACAGACAGATATGTTTCAATTCATTGAAAAAGGCATGCGTGGTGGAATCAGTTATATAGCAAATCGATTCGGAAGAGCTAATAATAAGTACATGAGTAAATATGATGAGAAGGAGCCCTCAAAATATATTATGTACCTGGATGCAAATAATTTATACGGTTGGGCTATGAGTCAATATCTTCCCACTGGTGGTTTCAAATGGATGACAGAAAAGCAAATTAACAAGATAGATTTAGCCAAATATAATGAAAATAGCGAAAAAGGTTTAATATTAGAAGTTGATCTCGAATATCCTAAAGAGTTGCATGATTCGCATAACGACTACCCATTAGCCGCTGAGAGGGTTTGTGTAAATAAAGATATGCTGTCTGATTATTGTAAAAAAATAGCTACAAAATATAATATATCAACAGGACTAGTACATAAACTAATCCCTACATTATGTAACAAAGAAAAATATGTTCTGCATTATAGAAACCTGCAGCTGTATGTTGATCTTGGATTGAAAGTAAACAAAGTCCATCGAGTATTAAAATTCAATCAGTCACCTTGGCTCAAACAATACATTAGCTTCAATACTCAAAAACGTACTCAAGCGAAAAATTCATTCGAAAAAGACTTTTTCAAACTCATGAATAACTCAGTATTTGGTAAAACTATGGAAAATGTAAGAAAACGTGTTGATGTCAGACTTATCACAGATGAGAAGAAACTATTGAAGATGGCTTCTAAACCTACTTATGTAAGCAGTAAGATATTCAACGAAAATCTAGTTGCTGTGCATAAAATAAAGGAAACGCTCACTTTAAACAGGCCGGCATATGTAGGAATGTGTATTCTAGATCTGAGCAAAACATTGATGTATGATTTTCATTATAACTACATAAAAGAAAAGTATGGTGACAAAGCCAAATTATTATTCACAGACACAGACTCATTAACATATGAGATTGAAGCTGAAGATGTGTACAGAGTCTTTTGGAATGACAAAGATCGATTTGATAACAGCGACTATCCAGAAAACTCTCCGTATTTCGATAAGAAAAACAAGAAAGTAATTGGAAAATTCAAGGATGAAGCTTGCGGTATTCCAATAACAGAATTCATCGGTTTGCGATCAAAAATGTATAGCTACATAAAAGACAATAATAAAGGCGGAAAAACAGCCAAGGGAATCAAGAAGAACATAATAAAGAACAACATCAAACATGAAGATTATAAAAATGTATTAATTAATAACAAACAAATACATCATACCATGAAAACTATTCGAAGCAGCAAACATCAACTTGGAAGTTATGAAATAAACAAAGTGTCACTCAGCTGTTTCGACGATAAACGATATATAGCAAACGATGGAATCAACAGTTTCTCTTACGGACATTATGCAATCTGAAGATATGACGTCACGCCACAGCTGTGGCGTTTTGTGGTTGACCGAGATCATACGATAGTCTCATGTCATTGACACAATAGCTATTAGTAATGACGTCACGCCACAGCTGTGGCGTTTTGTGGCTTAATATTATTTAAACCCATTGACACAATAGCTATTAGTGATGGCGTCACGACACAGCTGTGTCGGTCTCCATACAATTTCCGTAAGCACAGTCTACTTTTCTGTTCACTACAAACTTTACTGACAAACTTTACTGACAAACTTTACTGACAAACTTTACTTCAAATACAAGTTCATCTGATATTACATGACAATCTGATGACTCATCGGGAAAGTCCCATTTCATCATAAACTTCCTGTTGAGACATGTCAAGACTTGTTTCTAAGAAAAACTTCCTGCTTTTCCGAGAAAGACTTCCTGTGGTGTGGAATCACGTGATTGAATAATGCGTTGGATGCATCATGAGATACAACATATAGTATCCAAATCCAATCAATTGAGCCCATGTAATAAAATACATATAGTTTCCCATAAAATGGAACCAGCATCGCAAAAAGAAACTTCCCCTCTTGATCGCTTTGCGATCAATTCACTGCCTCACAAAAGCTCCGCTTTTGTTCCCCAATGCTTAAAAAAATGGATCTAGTATATAGTTATACATAATATAATACCATCACATAAAACCATGTGATAAAAAAAACATATAGATTACATTATGTCTTCTGCGCCCTACGACTCATAGTCTCTACGAGACTATGAGTCTACCCACAGAAGACTGAGAGGAGCCTCACTCGTCAGGACAAGTCCTGACGACTTCCCGAGCCTGCTCGGCTCCTTACCATAAAATGATTCCATCACATAAAGCAATGTGATAAAAAAACATATAGTTTTTCAATAAAATGATTCCATCTAATGGAAAGTAGTAGTTGTGGAGTTGGCAGTTTTAGACAACTTTCGAAGAAAGTGGTCTAGAACCGCCAACTCTATAACTACTTTTGCGTTTAATTCCGTGTTGGGCATCAAGATGGGATGGATTCGCACCGATTGGAAGAATGACTGGGAAGCTGGTGTCAACCTCCAAATTGTGTATCATGACCATAAAGTACAAACCAGAGGTCGCTATGATTTTCGAGATAAAAATGGAAACAATCTTTACATGCGACATGAAACGGATAACTTTGGAGTAACATGGTTTTATCTCAGTGGACGGGTGAGCTGGAAATTTACCAACCTCAACTTAGCGTTTGATCGGGCTGTGAGACAACCCATACGTTCGCTTCATGTGTATTCCGATGTAGCAGGAAGTTCTATGGTAGGTGCCCGTTTTACGGATTTGTTGAAAGAAGTGCATTATCCTCGTCAAGGTCAAGGCAAAGTATATTACGAACCCACCCAGATTCACTATTTACCAGTACGTAGAGAAGTCATTGATATCATCGAAGTCGACATCACGGAAAACACGGAATATGGAGAAGAACTTGTCAAGTTTAAAGAGGATCATACCCTTGTCACCTTACACTTTAAAAAGGCAGCCGAATAAAGATTTTAATCATTTGTCAACATGTCGATCTTTGTGACCTTACCTAGTCATAGTAGCCAAAAAGAATTTCCCGACAATACCTCCAATGCGTTCAAGGTACGATTACCTACCCCTTTGAGACTGCTGGGCGAGGGATGGAAAGTAGGGCTGAGTTCCATTTCTCTCCCCGACACCAACGTCAACTTGACAGCCTTAGCCCCACTGACGGAATTTATCTTTGGCGAAAGGTGTTACATTATCCTGGGTAGACAACGTATAAACAAAACGTTTAATTTAAAGCTGCAAATCTTACAAGACGATGGATGGGTGGTGAACGGGGTCAGTTTTATGAAAACCATTTTAAAATGGACGGATAAGCGGTTTCAAGAAGAAAATTGGCAAAGCTATGGGTTTCATTACAAAGAAAACAACAAGAATACCTGTTTAACGTGGACATGGCAAGGAGAGGATTTGTTCTTGGACAACAGTCATGTGGCACGACATCAATATACCTCTGGAGCGGTTCAAAATTATAGCCCGTTTGTGGCTTTTAACAAACGTGTGTGTCTCAAAATGGGGTGGTTTGTGGAAACCGAAAGCGGATTTCAACTAGGACCCAATCTCATGATGAGTTTTCCGAACGGAAAAGTCCCAGCCAAGAATGAGGTGGGTTTTGTGACTGTTCCTGCTTCGGATCCGCTGTATTTTAACAGTGCCACGGATAAGAACAACGTCACCTGGATTTTTCTTAGTATGCGGGTCAACTGGACCTTTATTAACTTGAATCAAGCGTTTCGAAGGGTGATTCAGGATCCTAGGAGAACCCTGCATGTGTATTCGGATGTGGGTAGCAGTACGATGGTGGGTGACAAGATTGTGGATTTACCACGAGAAGTCAAATATGATCGTACCACCAAAGGTCAAGTCTACTTTGAACCTCAACATATTCAATATGTACCGGTGCGACGTGAATTGATGGACATTATTGAGGTACAAGTAGCCGACACCATCGGAACTGGAGACGATTTAGCTAAATTTGGACCAGGACATACCTTAGTCACCCTCCACTTTAAACAAGAATGAAAAGATTTCCACTCGGAGCCCAGATTGTGCCTACCGTACCGATGCGAAAGAAACAAAAAGGGGGTGTGATTCCTTTAGCCGCTGTGGTTCCAGGATTAATGGCTGTTGGTAAAACAGCCGGTTTAGCAGCTTTGGGGGCAGTGGTGGGTCAAAAAACCAAACAGTAGATGAAGAAAAAGAATAAAAGGAAGACACAAATTGGAAAAGGTCTTAAACGATACAACCATGCAAGGAGGTAGTTTAACCCGTTTTAAAACCGATATTGAAGATCAAGAGGGTGCTGGTGTGATCAAAGAAACTTTAAAAGGTGGTCTGAAAGGGGCTATAAAAACACGCAACCCACTCAAATTACCCAGTAACATTTCCAAAGGAGCTAAAGAAGGATTTAAACGAGGACTCAAACGAAAAGCCGAACAAGTCTTGGAAAAAGAATTGGGAAAAGTCTTGAAAAAACCTAAAGTCAAACAAGCCGTCAAAGTTACCACTGCTCTTTTTCCTAAAAAAGTGAAAAAAGTGAGAGATATTTTAGGGAAATAGCTTTCACACGCAAAGAATTTGCTAAGAATTAAGAAAATGGAGCCGATACCGTCGAGACCTACTTTTAGGATGGGAGACAAAAGGGTTAAGTCGAGGGCGTCGCGTGTACCATCAAAAAGGGGGATGGATTAGTGCGGAAGTCAGACGACCACCAGGGTATGAACTCGCAAAGTATATAAGGAAAAGAAAACAGAAAAAGTAAACTCATTTCATCATGGCAGCCAACATGGTGCTAAGCTCCACGCTACAGTTGTTTAAGAAACCAGAAACGGATTATAGTATTGATTCGTATCGGATGGTGACTATTCAACCGACGACGACAGGGATTAACCCGATGGAATTTATTATCCCTAAACTAGAAAGTTTTGTAGATTTGAAGCGTAGTTATTTTACGATGGAACTGCAGATGAAAAAGAGTGATGGAAACAACTGGGATAACACCGAAAGCTTGTGGCCAGCTAACAATATAGCCCACACCATCATCAAACAGATTGATCTGTACTTGAATGGGACCTTGATCAGTCCTCAATCCGACACCTATCACTACAAGGCTTATCTACAAACGCTCACCAACTTTGATACCAAAGATGGACGAACTGTGCTGAGACCATCAGGTTGGTTTAATGGGATCAACCCACCGGCTCAATGGACGGCTAACAAGGTGGATACCACGTCGAATGCAGGCGCAGGGCATGCCAATTACCAAGCTTTACCTGCTAATACTAAACTGCTGCTAGCTAACATGTCTGCGGAACGAGCTCAACTGGCTGCAGGGAAAGTCAGGCATTATGTCTTTGTGCCTCACCTAGAAGTCTTTCACACGGGTAAAGCCTTGGTACCAGGGGTTGAAATCAAGATGAAGTTTCACTTTAATGACCCTAAAATCTTTCTGGATGGGGTTGGAAAAGCGGGACGTTTGACCGAGTCTGATATTAAGATCCGCTTTCACCTGTGTCAACTCAGATTGAATGAAGCGGTACACAGACATTTGGAAAGCAAAAGACATAATGGTAAAGCCGTGGCCAAGTACCCAACCGTTCGAAGCGAAATTCGAACCTACAGTATGGAAAATACCAAAAGCCGAGAAGAAATTCGCGATTTGTTTCAGAATCGTGTCCCAGATCGTATGATTGTAGCTCTACTCGACAGTCGGGCTTTTGATGGAGCGTACGATCGTAACTGCTTCTGTTTCCAGAAATTTGATCTGACTTCCATCAAGCAGATTTTACGTGGAGAAGAATACCCGTACGAAACACTAGAATTAGTAGGCAATGATAGCAGCCGAGATTTGTTGGGGTACTTTCGGTATCTGCTGGCTAGTGGGGCTTGGTGTCGTTTGACTGGTAACATGCTGGAAGAAGCCGATTGGGGAGAAGACAAAGGATGTACCTTGTTCATGATTGACAATGTAGCCAATGGGTGTGCTGATAGTCGAAACCTAAACCCAAAACAGTCTGGAGACCTACAGCTTAAATTGGATTTCCGACAGGCACCAGCCAGTAATATCACCATCCTGGTGTACGGTGAGTTTGAAAACCTGCTGGAGATTGATCCTAACGGGGCTGTCTTGTACGACATCTACCAACATTAACACTTTGAAAAAGCTCGCAAAAATAGAAAAGAAACAAAAATGGAATTTGTAGCCTTATCGACCCAAGAATTAAATGCGATGGCAGATCAAGATCCACTCTTGAAAAAAGTATTTGAGGGAGCAAGACCTTGTGATGGTTTACCGAGTCACCCTAAAACGAAAGCCTGCTATATCGTGAATACGGATCCTAAAGGTCAACCCGGTCAACATTGGATTGCTTTATGGACGGAAAACAATGTGTGTGAAGTGATGGATAGTTATGGCTTACCGTTAGAATGGTACTCTCAAACCCAACCTCTGATTGATTGGATAACTCAACATTGGAAACATTGGGTTCATAATGGAACCTCTTTGCAAGGATTACACAGTTATGCCTGTGGACATTATTGTTTAGCGTATCTTAAAATGAAAGCCCGTGGTGGTTCTTTACAAGATTTTTTAGCTTTATTTTCAGATCATGATTATGTACAAAATGATCAAAAAGTCGCTACGATTATTGAACCAGGTCCACCTATGGTTACCGGTCAATCTTGTGAACCTCGTGAAAAAGTAATAAAAAGCGTTGGATGGTAAACTTGTTGTCATTCGCTTCACATTCTTTCGCAAAGTTTTTAACTTTGCTGTGATTACAAGCTCCTAGAAAAGCTACGCGTTTCGTAAGCCTCTTTTGCAAAAGTTCCTTTTGCTGTGGAAGAAGATGGAGTTCCCTTTAGTAAAGCCGTTTCAAATTCATACCCCCTCCTCTATTTTAGTGGTGGGTCCTTCCAGTTGTGGTAAAACGGTCTTTACGCAAAAATTGTTAGAGGACAATTTGGATTTATTTCAAACGCATCCTAAAAGTATTCATTATTGTTATGGGGCATGGCAACCAAAATTTGAACACATGAAAATTCCACTTTCATGAAGGGATTCCAGAATTAGAGGAATTGGATGCTTGGTTTCCCAAAGGGCAAGGGATTTTAGTGATGGATGATTTGATGGATGAAGGAAGTCATGATAAACGTGTGTTGGATTTATTTACCAAACATTCCCATCATCGAGACATTTCGGTTTTGTACTTGTGTCAAGATATGTTTCCTGCAGGGAAATATGCCAAAAGTATTTCAAGGAACGCCCATTATGTGGTGGCCTTTAAAAACCCACGAGGTCAATTAGGGGTCCGAAATTTACTATTACAAAGTTTTCCCACCTGTTGGAAAGAATGTTTAGATACCTATCAAACATGTACGCAAGAACCGTTTGGATACATGATGTTAGATTTACATCCAGCCTCAGGAGATGAAGAACGCGTGTTATCCCATGTGTTAAAAGACCAAGGGTGGACTCGAAGTTATCAAAAAGGACAAGGATTGATGACACCTTGGAAGGTAGCGAAAAAAGCCGAGTGGTTAACAAGAAAATTTATTCCTTCGACCCGTCATGTGTTTGATCGTTTTTGGAGTGGTGATATAGCTAAAAGTGCGTTTGCAGGCAAAGCAGGGATTTTTACCAAGAAATTTTGGACGCACCCCAAGAAAGGAACTATTATTCGTACCATTAAAAATCCTAAAACAGGCAAGTGGGAAAACATTTACGAAGAACCATAAAACTGGTTACAACAGAAGAATGGCAACAATTTGTGAAAAACGTGAAACACAGAGCAGATCAAATGTCACCCGACTCCATGGATTATGATATGATATGTTTTTTCTATAAGCAAATTAAGAATGGACAAATTCCTATAAATAAGATGATACGAGACTATGGAGAAACTTATTTTCGCGAACTGATTGAGACTTGTAAGCCTCTTTCGCAAAGAATATGGAAGACCCTAGACTAAAAACCTTGTTTGAATTTTATCATCGTCAATGGTGGACGTATAAACAACGTTGGAGTTATTTTAAATGGATGTACACGTGTCTAAATGCCTTGGCATTGCTTTTGGTGGCTACAGGTACGGTTGTAGGACCTATCCTAAAAAATTCTATTTTAGTAGCCGTCCTAGCAGCCATAGGGACCTTTGTGAAAGGATGGAACGAGTTTAAACAATATCAACATAAACTAAGGATGAGTGCCTTTGCGTATACCACCTATGCCAAAGCCTTGAACGAATTACGACAATGTATGAGAGAAAATACAACAGACACCCTTCAAAGTTTTATTGTCAAAATGACCAGTTTGGATGATATTATCGTGGATTTAGCGCCACCGATTCCTGCACGCGTGTTCTAAGACTATAAAAACAAGTACGAACCTTGTCAAGTCGACAACTATAAAAGACCACCAACCCCATACCCACATGTCAAAATTTTTTCAGAGAGGAGGCGCTTTACGTCGAAGAAAGCCACGTTTAATTGATAAATTGGCTTAAGGTGCTAGCTTTTTGTTAGCAGGACCGGCTCCCACGTTTACCACAGCCGCAGGCAAACTTGCAGGTCAAGCTTTGAAAGGGATTACAGATAATATCAGACATTAAAAACGACGATGATGCGTTTAGAACAACACAAACCGTTTTTCAAAGCTTTGGCAGATCAACCCAGTCAAATATCAAGACGAAAATTATTGGAACAAGCGACTAAAGATCAAATCAATATGTTGAGTGAAGTCATTTTAAATTTACTCAAACGGAATGTCGCTGCGGATCCTAGTTTGATGGCAAGACTGAAAAAAACATAAACACATTTTAAGACAACTACGACAACGTCAACATTCTATCAAAAAACGTCGCCAAATGTTGATGGAGGCCAAAGGCAATCAATTGTTTCGTGATTTACACGACTTGGTCTGCGTATGCTTAAATAGAACTTGAACACTTGTTTTTCACATACACGCAAAGAATTTGCTAAGGATTCAACATTAGAGCTTGAAAAGCGAAACTTTCTTTCACACGCAAAGAATTTGCTAAGAATTAAGAGATGGAGGGGTTTTATAAAGTACCAGCCAACGTGTGGGAACAGTTAATTGACAAGTATCGTGAGGATTTGACAGATAATACTCAGTTGACGAAAGCCGCTAAACTGGCAGCGGAAAAAAAATTTATGGTTAGCATCGGGGTACCCACCAGCCATGATCAATGCGAACATTAAACCTTTGTCAAGAGAATTGGGGCATTTAACGAAACGGATTAGAGACGAAGGAGAAGAGGATGGGGAACCGATCCCACTTAAACCTATAAAAAGGATAAAAGCTAAAGTTAAAACCCCCAAGACAACCCCTAAACCCAAACCAAGTACCAGTAGAAGACGATTACTTCCAACCCGACCCGACGAAACCAACCCCAAACCCAAGAAACGAAAACGGCAAACCGAAGTCGAAAAACTACAACCCAGACCCAGATGGGAAGAATGGAGCGCCGGAAGAAAACTAAGAAGACAACTCGAGTACGACGAAAGCCCTTAGGGATTCAACAAGGAGGCGCGTTTGATGTGCAAAAAGCTTTAGCTAAAACGGGGATTGAATTTTATTGGCCAGGCTATCAATATTTGGGACCCGGCACCAAACCCAAGAAACGACTGGCTAGAGGAGACCCAGGGATCAATCGATTGGATAAAATTGCCAAACAACATGATATTGATTATGATAAAGCTAAAAATTTAAAGGATAAGTGGAAAGCTGATACCAAAATGATTAAAGCCATTGAGGCGTTACCCGGTAAGAAAACAATTCCCGAAAAAGTTGTAAAACGTATCATGCAAGCCAAAAAGAAAATAAAACTATGATTTAAAAAACCCACAATGAGTTTTATTCTGCCTGTTCCTATTTACAATAAACTCTAATGGTATCTACCCTAAAACTAAATGACATGAAAATATTTACAAAGTCTTTAGGTCGATTACCCCGAAAAATCTATGTACAAAAATATGAAACGACTTTTAACTGAGTGCCCTAATGGCTATTTACAAAATTTACTAAAATACAAAAACTTACTAAAATGTTCCTTCACTAATCCATGTCAACATACACTCTCCAACTCCATCTCCGTCATGTTCCATAATGTTCCGTAAAGTTCCGTAAAATGATTCCTTAAAGTTCTATCCCGTAAAATGTTTCCGTAAAGTTCGATTCCACTCACTACAAATCTAGAAGAGTGCGTATATCCTGTTCCACGGTTGCAATCTCCATATCCACCTCTCCATAGCCGTACGGGTAAGTCATAAACGTTTCCGGGTCAATAACTCTTTTCTCGTAGACCATCTGATATTTTTTGGTCTCGGCTACAGTCTCAATACGGGTTCCTGACGATTCTGTGGCTTCGACGAACTTCGTGTCGGCGAGGGATGATTCTTCCTGTTGTAGGGTTGACCAGTGGATCTTGGATTTCCTTGAGAACATTGTCCCGCATGACTGTGTAATTTAAATACTGACTGCCTTCTGTATTTAAACTAAAACCTTTTACTTTACATTCCGTCTTCTGATTCACCTGCTTGTATCCATAATTCTTCGGTCCTGCTGACACGAATTCTTCAGTGGGGTATGAGATGCCTGTTTTCTAGTCCAGCAACTCGTCTGTAAAGTCACCAAGGTAGTCACCAGTGATGGGTATGTAGTGAGTGGAATCGTTCTCGTCTATGAGCATCACGATGCTGTCCGTGTCGTAGTATAACACTTGTTGTCCTGCCTTGTGGAGTTCGTTGTATAGCATTAAACGGGCGAGACACGTGGTGAACGCCGCCACGAAGATGTTCGTTCTTCCGTTAATCTCAATGTCTTCTTCCTTATGGGTGTAAAAGACGTCAAGAATCTCATCATTCTGTGGGTACGTTTGGAATTTCTGGATGTTAAATCTGTCGCTTTGTAGAAAGTCATGGAAATCGTCGGGGGAAGTGAAATGGGCAACTTGCGTCTTGTTGACTCGCTGCCCAAACTTCCCCCACATACTATTCAGCATTAACTTGGCCAGCGCCCGCAAACCACTGTTTCCTCCTTTTTCCAACTCTGCGTAGTCTAGGTCGATTCCTTCTCTGTTTTTGAAGTCCGCCAGAAACTGCCTTTTCTTTTCTTCTGAATCCACATTCTTCGGCCACCCCGATGCTTCCATCTTTAACTTATACTACTTGTCAACGTACTTAGCAAACAATCCCACTTCTCTCTGATCTTCAGCAAAGTGATGAACTTCGTAGATTTGGACGATGTCATAACCACGTTCTTTCGCTTCGATGAGTTCCGGTGTGCACCACGTGCCAATGAATTCTCTTTCCACGTCTGAATGCGGGCACCGACAGCTTCTCTCCAACACGGGTCGTTCAAGTTTTTCCTCTGCACACTTGCAACAGAGGGGGAACATTAGCTTGTCTCGTACACGTACTGGCAACACAGGATGGTACAATTTTCGCGGGGCCCTCACCTTGCACTTCGCAATTCCATAGTAGCTGTTGATGTCCTGATCCTGAGGATTTAGGATAATTTCCGGATGTTTAGTCGGATAACATCCATACTTATTAATTGTCGGGTACAGAGACGTAAAGTCGACGTAAATTATCTTCTGACCCGGTTTGCAACGATGAAACAACTTCGCTGCATTTGTACGACCTCCAAAAAACGCATCGCGAGGCTTCAGTCTCTCCACATATTCCAACGTACTCACAAATTCGGCGACTTCCGGTTCTTGTTTCTGGATCTTCTTCCACTCACAGCTCCACATTTCCACTACTTGATAACCGCTTCGGCGTAAGGTATTCGTGGTGCGTCTTGTGTGTTCTCTGACTTCATACATTTTACGACCGGCATGACGATAATGTACTTCGGTTTGGTTTGGGAAGCAGGTGATGCAGCCATGGTTGTAACAACCTTGGTACTGGTAGATAATGTTCCTTTCCGGCTCGTAGCCGTCCACGGTGGTTCCTATTTCAGGGATAAATTTTTCTCCTCCATTTCCAGCGTGCATAATGTACGTCCGATGACATGGGTGACGGGCTGGTGGTGTGTGCATCTCGTCATGAAACTGCCTTTCTTCGTCTGATACATTCTTGCATCTTTCGTAGTCAAGGTACTGCAACCAGGTTAAAGCTTCCTTCGATTGATTCCCGAGTTGACCATTCCATCCATATGTGGGCTCGCTGGCAATTTTTTCCTTTTCCAAACGGTTCTCGATCAAGTCGCGGTTGCAAGCTGATGCAATTGTTACGTGTTCAAATGGATTAAAGTTTGATTCACGTTGAAATAGTTCCTGGAACGTCTGGCAGCCAAGTCGTAGGATCGTTACGTCTAATCGGCAGTATTCCACTAATTCACGCTTGAAATCAAAGATGGCGTTCTTATCCGTCTGTTCCTTGTACCATTTATCGAACTCCTTCTTCTTATCTTTACTCATTACTTTGGACATGTACGCTTCCTTGGGAGGCATGGGTCCGACGTAGTCTTGGTTGGCGATGGTGTTGAAAAGATGCGGGAAGTGGCCTTTGGCTATCGGGTGTTCTACCAAGTCTCCATTGTCGTCTCTGAGGAATCTTCCTGCGGCATCCTTAGCATAAAGTTTAAGACCAAAAGTCTTAGGAAAGTCGCTGAGGGGAAACGAGAAAAAGTTCAAGGAATCAATAAACCGGATGCTGAAATGACAGAGTTCCAATATCTTGGCACCACAACGGATCTGCTTCACAGTTTTGTTGTCCCGGTACAATTCTGTATGACGAAGTACCCGTCATAGGCTTGCAGGTTGTGTGCGATGACTATGACGGGTCGGGTGTCCTCTTCCGTAAATTCTTTTAGATCTTGAATAAAGGTCTTGACGCAGTCTTCACCTTTAATGACTCTTTCATACCCTTCATCAGTCTGATAAACACAGAGATTGGCTACATGGGTTCCTTCGTCTTGTCTAACCTCCAGGTCGAAGTACACGTGAAGCGGTTTCTTTTTCTCCTTTTCTTTAGGTTCTTCTACAGGGGTAGCTGGGAGAACGTCTTCTTCCTCAAAGAATTCTTCCAAAATGTCCTCCGGTTCAGGTCCATCTTCTGCGGCAGCTGCACGACGTTTGGCGGCTTTTCGTAACTCTTCTAGTTTCCTCTTCACTTCACGTTCGGATTCAATGAAGCACTTGTGGTGATGTAAATCCGCATACAGCTTGCAGGTGGGACAGGTACTGAAACCACACTTGTGTTGTTGAATGTCTGCCACACCATTGTTGAGTTTCCCGCAGGACTTGCAATGACGTACGGTTTTACACACGGACTGATGGATGTTGAACACACCGGCGACGCTGTATTTCAGGTGATTGGCTAAGCAGGTCGGTCCAAAAAAGTACCGTCCACATGGTTCACATAGAAGGGAGACCTTGATATGCTGCGGATGATTAATCTCGAAGTCCGGGCAGTCTCTGCGACGGCAACATTTACACAACTTGTTGTCCAATGCCTGGCAACGATGGTGTCCCTTGTGGTCGTATCCATGCAAACAGTATTCACAGTAGTAGGAGGTCTGGAGGTAACCGTTAAGAGAATTACACCCATGGTAATGTTCGTCATGGTGTATAATCGTGAGGGTAAAACGCGACGGCTTCTGAATTCCTTCCAACATAAACACAGATGATGCGATAATCAGGCAACACTTGCTGAAACTTCTTTAATTCATCTTGTCCGACTTCGCAGTTTTCTGGGACTCCAGCTTGTTTGGTGAGACGGTAGGCAGCCTGTTGTTGCGGGCGGTCGCTAGTTTTAGGATGAATCTTCGTTAGTTGAGTCCAGCTTCCATGACCTGAGGGGAAGTCACTGCGGCTTTCGCGGCGACAATAGCTCTTGCCGCACACATTTTATCTTTGGGATTGCTGATCTTGATGACGCTCTTGTTTTTGAATAAGAAATCTTCGGCTCCCAGGTAGCCTATCTTCTTGCGACGAGCTCTTCCGGTTCCACGAACCACTCTGGGGACGATGGTCGTCACCTCGAGACGAAACGTGTCATTCATCTCGAATGATTTGTTTGAGTTCAAAGCTGCTTGGAGGTTGTTAAAATTTCGTCCACCATTCCAGTTGAGTTTCGCCAGTCGCCGGCGACCAAACCATTGGCGCGGTACGTGCGGTCACGCAGTCGATCACTGAAGAGGTCAAAATAGACGCGGTGATTATCGGGGACTTCACGTTCGTCAATGAGAACTTGTAAGGTGCGTTGTAAACCATCTCGTAGGGCCGGCGCAATATGGTCCACCACATTTCCTTCTTGTCGTAGATTAGCCGCGTAACGTCTCTCGTCGATGCCATATCTTCTGTTTTGGTCTCTGCTGAGGGGCTGCAAGTCGAATACGAAGCGTCCAGGCTGATTAGGATCAATGTTTCCACCCTGCTGCTCAATTAGTTGACGCTGAAATTCACGCTGGTTTTCTCTGGCGTTGTAAAATGCTTCGGCATTGGCCACGAATCTTTCAGTTTCTACGGCTTCCAATGCATCGACAAGTCCTTGATCTTCCTCGAAGATTTCCATGGACTGAAGTAATTCTTCTTCTGACATGCTTTAAAGTTAAGGAAAAAACGGGTATAAGTTTTGTATAAAAAACTTTGGTTTGTTTTGATTTGTCAAAAGTTTGTCAAATGTCAAGTTTGTCAAATGTTAAAAGTTTGTTCTGGTTTGTCAAATGTTAAAAGTTTGTTTTGGTTTGTCAAATGTTAAAAGTTTGTTTTGGTTTGTCAAATGTTAAGTTTGTAAATTTGGTTTGTTTTGGTTTAGTTTGCCCTCCTCATATGAGGGAATAAAAACTTGTACCCGTTTCTTATTTACTTAAAGACACTTTAGAAATACATCGTTTTTCTAAGTAGAGCAAACGATTCTCAGTGACTGTTGTTGATAAGGCACGCAACGAACCTTGCAACGAACACACGTTAAACTCACTCCCTCTCAAAGAAAAACAAACCGAATTGGGTTTTCTAATTACCTAAAGACACTTTAGAAAGGTGCGTTCTTTCTAAGAAAAGCAAACGATCTGAGTTTTTAGTGACTGTTGTTGATAAGAACGAACACGCTTTACGTTTTCAGGCAAACAAGCAAAGTAGGCTGTCACCTTAAACTTTAGGCGAATGTTGTCCTTGCAACGAACACACGCGTCCTCCCAATCGTTTTCTTTTAAAGAAAAAACTTAAACCAAATTGGATTTTTCTAGAATACAGTGTAAAAGGATACTTACGTTTCAGGTCCCATTGCGAGGCTGTTGAGCATCATAGACTTGTCTTCCAACTTTATCACAACTTTGAACTTGTCTTGTAGCTTGTGAGCGTAATCCAACAGAGCTTTGGTTAGACACAAGGTCTGAGATGAAATGAGTAACTCGCGTCGCGTTTTTATAATAACTAGTTGGGTTCGCGCATGCACGCTACATCTTTCTGTATTGTGACGTGAATTGGGTGTAACTGTATTGTGACGTATAGCGGGTGTAGCTGTATTGTGACGTGTAGCGGGCGTGTTTAGACAAGCCCGCCTGATTATCATATAGATTAAAAAGCGGCGTTCTTTGGATAAAACATCAGTCATGGATCAGATCACGTTGATTATCGATCTCGAAGGGTTTCATCTTTCGAGTGGTTTTTTAATAAGAGAATTAGGATGGTGTACGATGCAAGGCAAAAATGATAGCCAACATTTTTATTCCCGCTTGCGCTACAACGATTTAAGTTACAAAGATCGACGAACCGTTAATTGCGTATACCGCCATGTGCATGGATTACGGTTCGAAGCCGCCTACAAAGAAGCCGCTTTACCGCAAAGAGATGTCGAAGCGGTTATTTGCGCACTGTACCGCGGCGGATTAGTCGCTTACAAAGGTGGCCATTTAGAAAAAGATTTACTTGACAAGATGGGGTTACCCTCCGTAAACCTGGAAGATTTTGGTTGCCCGAAAGCCGATTCGCTTTGGAGTATAACAGGACGCGATCATTGTTATCCACCAGGAAAATCATGCGGACATCATAAAGAGCAGACCTTTAAGTTGGTTCATTGCCCCAAGCAAGAAACCTTTTTATTTTTTCAGTGGTTACAAGATAAACTGAAAGAATAAGGATTACAAACAACGGCTCTTTTAGGAGCCACCAATTTTAAAGAAAGTCTTTGACCAAAAAGGATACTTTTTGCGCAATCGAATCATTTTCGATTGTCATAATTATAGAAGCTTTGCTTCGTGAGAAGACAAAATATAGCAGAACGAGGTTTCGATCCCCGGACCTCTGGGTTATGAGCCCAGTACGCTTCCACTGCGCTATTCTGCATCCCACAAGGTTTAGAGTAAAAAGAAAACGTCAAATATAAGAGAATCATGTTCATATTAGAAAATACGGCGGACTAGAGTTTATTCATAACGCGGGAGAAGCATTCGCTCTACAAAGGGCTTACTGCCATCTCGAATAAACCTAGAAGGCTGTCCGTTTTGTTTATGTTTCCTCAGGGTCCGCATACCGAATTAACCTATAGAACCAATTCACCGTTTATCTTTGTCAGCCCGGGCTTGGCGCAGTCAGGTAAGTATCAGGTTTACTAATTCACATTCTAAATTTGCCAGGTTCGAATCCCGGTTGACGCACAACATTTTTTCTTTTTTCTTTTAAGTAAAGAAGTCTCAAAGAGACTCATAGAGACTTCAAAACCAAAATGGCGGATTCGGAGAAGAAACCAAAATGGCCGCCGCTTAGGGTTACAACCCAAAATAAAATTAGGGTTAAAAAACAATATGGCGGACTTGGGGTTATTATTCATGAGCTAGGGTTACTACCCGCTTCGCGGGCTAGGGTTCAGACCGCTACGCGGCCCGTATCTCATTTGCATAAAATTACATGAATTGAGCGCACATATACTCTCATGTAAATTTCATTGTTTTGACTTCTTTCTCTAGCTCGAATCATGTTTCTACGTGTATGAAAGGCAGCATTTTTGCATTTTTCTGCCCAAGTAACTTGTCTACCTACAGTGTAGGTGCCAAATGCATCCATTTTTTCAAGCCACTAGGTTAAGTTGCATAATTTCTGTTTCATTGATTTGTTGTGGATACATGTACAATAGCGAATTAAGCGGGAGATAAGATTGTGTAGAATTTGTTGGATCAAAATTTTGCAAGCCAGTTACAGTTATGAGTATATTAGTTAAGATGCAGAATTTCTGCATCATTCATTTGATGTAGATAAGGTAGTAAATTAAGCGGAAAATAAGGTCATGCAGAATTTCTGCATCCACATTTTTCAAGCCGCTGATTTGAGATGCAGAATTTCTGCATCATTCATTTGTTGTAGATAAGGTAGTGAATTAAGCGAAAAAAGGTTATGCAGAATTTCTGCATCCACAGTTTTCAAGCCACCGATACGGATTTGAGATGCAGAATTTCTGCATCATTCATTTGTTGTAGATAAGGTAGTGAATTAAGCGGAAAATAAGGTCATGCAGAATTTCTGCATCCACAGTTGTCAAGCCGGCCACCGATTTGAGATGCAGAATTTCTGCATCATTCATTTGTTGTTAATAAAGTAGTGAATTAAACGGAAAAAGGGTCTTGCAGAATTTCTGCATCCCCAGTTTTCAAGCCACCGATTTGAGATGCAGAATTTCTGCATCATTCATTTGTTGTAGAATTAAGCGCAAAAAAAGGTCATGCAGAATTTCTGCATCCACAGTTTTCAAGCCACCGAACTGAGATGCAGAATTTCTGCATCATCCATTTGTTGTCGGTACAGTTATGAATAACGCGAAAAATAAGGTTGTGCAGAATTTCTGCATCCAACGTCTTCAAGCCACCCGGCGAAGATGCAGAATTTCTGCATCATTCATTTGCTTTAGAGTTACTCTTATAGAGTTTATTTGCAGCTGTAAGGCCTTTGGATGAGAATACCTTTGCTATGCTGTAATTTTACAGGTCATTTTTTGTCTCCATCCATTTCGCTCAATTTTAACTGTAGATTTTTACTGTAAAATTGTGTTCAGAATAAACGTGGTTAACTACAACAACAGTTTAAAAATGTCATTTCGTCGTGTTAACAGGGTATTAATCGAACTAACGGTTTGTTTGCAGTCGAGTATCGTACATTTCTGGCGGAAATCGCGTTTTATTCCGTGCGAAATTGGGCTTTATGACGGAATTTTGGAATTTGGAAAAACGCATTTTAGTTTGGAACGCGTTATTGGGCGCGTATTGGCCGCCCAGATCTTGAAACTGTAATAGGAGTGAAATCTTCGCCCTCCTTGTTAGAAAAGTTATCTTCCGAGTCAGTTAGTTCGAGTTAGCTCGAAAACAGTTATCAGTAAATTGGTATTTCATTTGAAGGGTGAAATGTTTTCTGTAATATTTTATTTTTTAGCTGTGATTTACTACGAATTTTGCCACTGTTTTAAGTTTAAATAACATATGATCAACTGGTACGACTGAAATGTGACGTCTATATATAATTGATCGTTTCAGCGACCAGGTTTGCACCGCCGCAACGCTTCAAAATTTAGTTATACACAGGGCCACCGTTATTATATCATATATCATGTCAAGTCAAAAAAAACATGAAAACAAAGCACGACCAAAGCATGACAACAAGATCGAGAATAATCTAAACGCGTAGCCGTACCCACAGGTAGCCCAAGCTCACTATGAGAGGAGCGCATGTATTAGCCTGTTCCTTTTTTGCATATATTATGAGTCGGCAAAATATAAGAGTTTGTATGGAAAATGCAACTAAGACGCTTTAAATGCCATAAATGCGAAAAAATTCATAATATAAATGGTTCGCTTTGTTTCTGTATTGTATTAATTGCTATTTAATGGACTTTTAGGGTGATTTGAAGCGTTTTGAGAGAGAATAAGTGTCCTTGATTATTTACATTTAACACTTACTAAGCGAAGCGAAAGGCAACACACTGTTGGCCGTCACGTGACCGATTCAAAGATATTTATTTGCTGTAAATCTCGAATTTTGGCCCCTCTCCAAAATTCTTCAAGAAACCAACAGCTTTATATCGTAACAATGAATACATTCCAAAAAAGTCCAACATTCGCGTCCTTTCCCTTATCAAAATCGCCATTTTCAATCTCTCCACCATATCGAACCATCCGTGTGACGAACTGTGCGCGAATGCAAATTTCTGATCTCTTTTCATTGGAAGACTTGCACAATAGGCGCTCAGGACAAAAATATCCCATGTATGGGAGGTGTATTGGTGGAAACGGCCGATTACTTTTTACCGTTAAAAATTTTAATAGACGCTTGCTGATAATACTGAAAAATAAAAATTCAAAATTACTTACCTGCTACACATAGTGACATTTCGAACATCAACCCTCAATACTATCAGAGGGTGTAAAAAAAACCTCTGTTTAGCTTTTCTGTGTTCAAGATAAAATTATCAAAGTAAATGTGTTTTTTTTTTCTGTTGCTGAATTTATTTAACCACGTGTGGTTTTTCCCGGTAATGCCTTGGCGCTAAAACTGGCGCAAATCACAAGTTCTGCATTTCGCACGCTTCACGTGCGACTTTCAAATTTCGCATGTAATTTGTGAAATACACCTCCCATACATGGGATATTTTTGTCCTGAGCGCCTATTGTGTAACTCTTGCAATGAAAAGAAATCAGAAATTTGTATTCGCCAACAGTTCGTCACACAGATGGTTCGATATGGTGGAGAGATTGAAACTGGCGATTTTGATATAGGAAAGGACGCAAATGTTGGACGTTTTTGGAATGTATTCATTGTTGCGATATAAAGATATTGGTTTCTTCAGTGAAGAATTTTGGACCAAGGTGCCAAAATTCGAGATTTAAAGCAAATAAATGTCTTTGAATCGGTCACGTGACGGCCAACAGTGTGTTAGGTGCAAATAATCAAGGACGCTTATTCTCGCTCAGAACGCTTCAAATCACCCTAAAGGGCCATTAAATAGCAATACATACAACGCAGAAACAAGGTGAGCCATTTATATTATGAATTATTTCGCATTTGGGGCATTTAAAGCGTCTTACACTAGGTGAAATGCCAAATTTAAGTAGAGTTTAAGCAATACTAAACGAGCATTAAATCTAAAGATTAATTTAACGTAGGTTTAGTCGACGTGAATATGACTTAAAGAAGACTTTATATTTAAGTATTGTTTAAGAGCGAATGTTACCAACGGTCAAACATTTGGTGGCAACAGGTCAAAAATCAATTCCGCTCATATTCTTATGTTAGGTAGACTTTAATGTGAAACAAATCACTGCATAGTTCGTTTGGCTGAATATCGATTTTTTTTCAAGAAAATCGATATTAACGGAATTCGCTCAAAATGCCGCTTTTGAAGCTTAAAATTTAAGGCAAATCTCGAAGCTTCGCGTGACAAAATGAAGCACTCCAGAGCAATAAAGATTAACCAATCTTGTAGAACGATGTTTAAATATATGTCAAAAGCAATTTCAGCAATTTCTGCTCATTTATTTACGAGCTCTAATTAAATTTATCAGACATACTTTAGACTAGATAAAAAGTATATCAAGTTTAACCCCTAAAAAAAGTATGTGGTACCGAATATTATTCGTCAAGAATCTGGATTTCAAGAGGAGAAGGGATGTTCTTTTGCCTCCTTAAAGGATTTTTTGGGGAAATTTATTGACGCGATGTTATAGAATTTTAAAGTTGGACAAAATGCGTCGATTCAAGCGATCACAAAAGTCAGCCTCATTAACTCAGTGTACACATACACAAACAACTTCACGTTTACCGCAGGTTTTGATCAGCAAACAACCGATTTTAACACAAAATCCTCTAACCTTCATGTTGCTGTGTCACAGATGAGAGCTGTGGTCCTTGTTTACAATAAAATTCAAGCAAACTGCAAGGAAACTTGACAGGATATCGCAACTTGCCATGGCGTTTCACCAAACATCCGCCGTTTTTGATGTGAGGATTCTCTTTTCCTATTTTCGTTCGAAAGCAGGCTTAAGGTGCTGTACATAAGATGTTTTTCCTTTGAAACTAGCTCTGAACTGAACAGCGAAACAAGAAGTCGTTAATACAAAAACATCTGTTACGTGCTTTGGGTGATGTCGCTAATATATTAATTTAGAACGAGTTTTAGTGAAATCGACTACTGCATGCATGTACCGCGGTAACGAAATTTTGGGTGCATCCGGTAACGTTGGGGAATAAGGTTTAATTTTCTTCAAATAAGCTAATTCTGTCTTCCTACGTTTACTACTTTAATGACTGAGGGAAGATTCTTAGTAGATTGGGTTCGATGAGTACTTTGAAATCTGTGCAACTGAAAAAAGCGCACCTTGGTTGCGTGACATACCCTAGACTGAGCTTTTACAAAGCTCAGGGGGTTTTAAAAATATATTCTCTGTTGGTTTTCCAAGAAGTCGCACAGTTAATGAACGCTATATTATATACTATGGCTAGATTAAAATACAAAGTCAGGCATAAGAATTTCCTGTTCGGTCTTAAAATTCTTTTCTCGTTTTGTTGGGGTGAGGGTGGGGAGGGGCTTTGGCTATAGGTTTCGGGGAAAGAAGTTTTAGAGAACACTGAATCGACTGATTGTATCGATTCCTGGCATTCAAAGACTTTCAAATAAGGCAGTGGTGATACGTTAAACCTCCTTTTTATTTTTACCTGGTTCTTGTTCGTATTTACGTGCTAGTGTACATTAAACGCACAAACACTTATTTACGGAGAATAGACATTAATAAAAAAATCAACACTCGTACTGGTTCTCAGGGAATAAATTTAATGATCTGCAAGATTGTTAAGAGCTTTGTCCTGTGGCAGAAAATACAACCCACTACGGGCTTTACTTGGATGACTTTTTATGAGTCTTGGGTTTTCCGCTTTCGATGCTCAACAGGCACCAACGAAAAACGACTCTATTCGACTGACACTGTAGTGCGTGCAGTCTTTTTTTAAAGCTTCCAACAGTGAAGAAAACTACAAAACGGTTAACTGCGGGGTGCAACGTTCTATTCAACACCGATCAACGCTGTTGAATTTTAAAAACAAGTTTGGCCTTCCAGCCGGTAATGATGTTTCATTTTGCCGACTTTTCTTTTGTTCTCAGGTGTGCCACCCTGTGCAATGATGTTCTGTAATATTGATTCAACTTTTTCTATGCTCTCAGGTGTGATCAAAAGTATTGAATTCGTTTGCCCACCTTGTTCAACATCGTACAACAAAGTTCTGTTCAAGATTGTTGAATAATGTTGAAGGAGTTTGGCCGAGTCATAAAGTTTGCGAACGCCAAAAACGCAAAGAGCATGAGCCAACAAAATGAGGGCGCAGCCGGGGTTGAAGGCTAAGAGAAGGGGGAAGTTTGAACCCTTAATCCCCCAACATGAAAAGGTTTCTCCTTAAGTAGGTTTCCAACCCTCCCCCCCCCCCCCCCACCCATCGCCCCCATCCTCGCGAAGGTGGGTCAGTCGGTCGGTTGATCGGTTAAGCAAAAGGGAAAGATAATTCCAAGACAATAATTCCAAGCGGGCCGCAGCGACCCGCTATCACTCTTAAAGGTGTTCGAAGACCTTGATATGAGGGTGACTTAGATGTCCAAGTCACCTCAAGATGCCTTTAAAGAATATTAAAACGCACGAGGAAAGGGTGGAGGCACGGACTAAGTATTTCTACTCGGAGCCTTTTGGGTCTGTGAAATCAAGTATTCGGAAAATCGAGAATCTGCAAATTCCTTTCCGATCCGCTTTTATAATTACTGAACAAAGCTTTATCACATGCAGGTGGCTGGCTTGAATGTTGTGTGATGTTGTAAAGCAAAAGGTTTCACTTGTGCATAATTGATACATTCAAGGTGGGTTAGGTGAGTTCTGAAACAACAGATGGAAAAGCTCCGCTTTATTTCAAAATCCTTTAATGCCAAGAATCGCTTACTTATACTATTACTTTTACCCGGGCACTTACAATCAGCCGATTTAGTATTCTCTTGAACGTCTTTTCAAACACCTTTAGCCCAAACCCCGCCCCACCCTAAACAAAAAGAAAGAAAACATTCTTAGGCTGAAAACGAGGAGATTTTCATGTCCAACTTTGTATTTTAATCCAGCCATAATTCATTACCTATGCTACCTCTTGGAAAACCAACAGAGAATATATTTTAAATCCCTTCGCCCTGCCCACCACCAGGAAAAAGCTCTAGGGTTAATGTCACGCAACCAACGGACGTTTTTTCAGTTTCACGCATTTTTAAGTGCTCATCTGAAACCAATCTACTGAGAATCTTTGCTCAGTCCTTAAATTAATAAACGTAGGATGACAAGAAGAGCTTATTTGAAAAAAAAATTTAACCTTATTCCCCAAAGTCACTCGATGCACCCAAAATTTCGTTACCGCGGTACATGCATGCAGTTGTCGATTTCACTAAAACTCGTTCTGACTAAATTAATTAGCGGCATCACCCAAAGCACGTAACAGATGTTTTTGTATTAACGACTTCTTGTTTCGCTGTTCAATTCAGAGCTAGTTTCAAAGGAAAGGCATCTTTTGTACAACACCTTAAGCCTGTTTTCTAACGAAAATAGGAAAAGAGAATCCTCACATCAAAAACGGCGGATGTTTGGTGAAACGGCATGGCAAGTTGCGATATCCTGTCAAGTTTCCTTGCAGTTTGCTTGAATTTTATCATGAACAAGGACCACAGCTCTCATCTGTGATACAGCGACATGAAGGTTAGAGGATTTTGTGTTAAAATCGGTTGTTTGCTGATCAAAATCTGCGGTAAACGTGAAGTTGTTTGTGTATGTGTACACTGAGTTGATGAGGCTGACTTTTGTTATCGCTTGAATCGACGCATTTTGTCCAACTTTAAAATTCTATTACATCGCGTCAACAAATTTCCCCAAAGAATCCTTTTAGGAGGCAAAAGAACATCCCTTCTCCTCTTGAAATCCAGATTCTTGACGGATAATATTCGGTACCACATACTTTTTTTAGGGGTTAAACTTGATATACTTTTTATCTAGTCTAAAGTATGTCTGATAAATTTAATTAGAGCTCGTAAATAAATGAGCAGAAATTGCTGAAATTGCTTTTGACATATATTTAAACATCGTTCTACAAGTTTGGTTAATCTTTATTGCTCTGGAGTGCTTCATTTTGTCACGCGAAGCTTCGAGATTTGCCTTAAATTTTGAGCTTCAAAAGCGGTCTTTTGAGCGAATCCCGTTAATATCTATTTTCTTGAAAAGAAATCGATATTCAGCCAAGCGAACTATGCAGTGATTTGTTTCACATTAAGGTCTACTTAACATAAGAATGTGAGCGGAATTGATTTTTGAGCTATTGCCACAATATTTTGAAAATGTTTGATTTTTGGCAACATTTGCTCTTAAAATGTTCCAAAATGCATGTTAAATTTGTTTGATGATTTAAGCTATGTTTAATAAATGTTTAATGAATATTAAATAATGTGAAAGATTTACATTTAGTTTAAGAAGACTTAAACACGACATTAAATCTGTTAGAAGATTTAGGCAAATTTAGGTTTACCTTAAATAACATTAAATCAGATTAAAAATTTAAGGCTATTTTAAGCCACATTAAACGCAACACGAAATCTCTCACAGGATTTTAACTTACCTTAAAACAACATTAAATCAATGTAGAGATTTAGAATTGTTTTAAGTCTAGGTAAACATAGCATTAACCGTTCACTGCTTATTTTTTTACCGTTAAAGCGTTTTGTTTTTAGTGCTATGTTGCCAAACGCCATTAAACTTTGCTACAAAAACGTTTCTTTACAATTAAGGTAGATTTTAAACCAGACTGTTGTAAATTGTAAAATATTTTGCTTTAGCGCGTGCGCATAGGCCAAAATTTGGACTTTTTTTGCAGATTCATTCCCAATTTTTTCTTGCTTCTTTTCCTTCCCTTTTTCTCTCCCATTCTTTTTTTTCGTCTTCTACCTTTTATTCCCTTCAAAGCTTTGGCCTCAACCCTTCAAAAACCCGGAAAGGGAACATTGATCAGCTAGAGGTGACTTGGCCTATTTTACCACCAATTTTGCACGCACCTAAATTGGACACGTTTTTCTGGAATAGCTCTGCCAGGATTTGGTCCATGTTGAAAATGGACACACATATGAATGGATCTGTCCTTGCTGTGTTAGCTGCTTATCAAAACAATATGGTGATGCCAAAAAGAATGATGACGTCACAAATGGTTCAATGTCTACTCCTCCAAATGTCGACTTTCGCAGCAAAAGTGCTAAATCTCTTTGCAGACTCAGACTCAATCTTAAGCTCCCATTAAACAATCACAGCATGAAATATTGGATCTACGAATGTTTATATCACGCGTAAGTATACGTAAATAAAAAGCCGGCCTTTTCTTTACGCATTGGTTCCATGGTGCGTAAAGACGGGTAAATTCACAGAACGCGTGAAGGCTGCGTAAAGGGGAATAAGGATACGTAAAGCACAAAAATGAAGTTGGGTGTAACTAGCGGTTATTACTTGTGAAAATAGAGAGCGAAATGAAATTTTTACGTCTCATCACTCATTCAAGATCTTCCCGCTGTATTTTGTCTGGCATTGCTGTCAATACTTTACGGCTCTTTAACGCCGTTCAGCGAACCTTTACGCACTGCTATTTATGCTCTTTACGATTCTTTATCCTTTTTCACACGCGATACATTTTCTAATTGACAGGTCATCGTTTGCAGAAGACAGCCAAATATGAAATATAAGGTGATCATCAATGATTTTCCCGTTGTGTTTTGAACGGCTTTGCTCCGAACACTTAATAGACTTTACGCCTCTTTTCAGCCCATTACGCATCTTACAGAAACAAAGCGAACCATTTATATTATGAATTTTTTTCGCATTTATGGCATTTAAAGCGTCTTAGTTGCATTTTTCATACAAACTCTTACATATTGCCGACTTATAATATATGCGAAAAGGAACAGGTTAATATATGCGCTCCTCTCAAAATAAGCTTGGGCAACCTGTGCCGTACCCAGTAGGCTTTCTGGGCTACCTGGCACAATTCATATTTATACCAGTACCAAATACAAATGCACTTAGAATAAATACTGTTCATTTTGCTTCCTGTATCATCCAGCATGCTTGGTAGTTTCAGCTTCCACTGGTCGTCTATGGTGATGGCTAAGTTGTCGCATTTCCCACCTGGCTTCGGTGCCATTCGGTAAACCTTGATGTCAAAGTGTATAGACATCATATATCGGCTTAATGTCGTTCGAAAGCCCTATCCGAGTCAATGCGGTAAAAGCTTACAATAGCTTTTACAACGCCAGTATTAGCAGCCATTGTGTAAGCTGGTGCGTGTTCAGCGTAAATTCGAGATCGTAGCTGGTAAAATGACCCTGATGTACATGGGTCATACGGTAAATTTTAATTTACTTAAAAGTATAAAACGGACGTTTGTTTGACGAAAAGAGTCAACAACAACAACAACAACAACAACAACAAGCTTTATTTGCATGACTATAACAAAGTATTACAGTATTGCAAAACCCACTTTAAATTTAATTATTAATTTCTTACTTAATTAAAATAACTAAAAGAGATTACAACCATTTCTTATTTTTAACCATTCAGAGAGGTAGCCATTGTAACTAGTTTGTCTCTCTGTTCAAAGCATGACGAGATGAATGAAATTAATTGAATATTTATAAAATAATCAGTACAATTCATAAGATGTGACAATAAGGTCTCATGTGATAAACGTCGTAGAAATGGGATTTTAGGTTCTATTTTAGGAAAGAACATGTCTCTTATCGAAGAATAGCGCGGGCAATCTAGTAAAAAATGAGTTTCATCTTCAATTTTGTTAGAATTGCAGAGACTACATAACCTCTCATCACGAGGTATTTTTTGTCGTGTCTACCTGTTTCAATCCGAAGTTTATGACTGCTAATTCTCAGTTTTACTAATGATTTTCTAGATGGGTTCTTTCTTGTTAGATCTAGGTAGGCAGAAAGGCTATAATTCTTATTGGACGTGTAATAAAAACTAAGTTTTTGCGAATGTTGAAGGGTTTGGTTCCAGTAAGAGATATATTTCTTTTTCATGAGATCTACATATTGTTTGATTTTACCTTCATTCAATGAATTACAATTAAAGTCACAAAAATTGTAATAGTCAGTCATTTTCATGAGACTAGAGTTAAAACTATTATGACCGTTATAATGAAGGGCAATCGATATTTTTAAAGATTGTTTGACTATAGAGCTTTCTTCCTTTTCTCGGAGGTAGTTTAAGTAATTAAGTAATTAAGAGTCAAACAGTGTTATTTACAACGGGATTTGTAGGATATGAAGGACAGTTAGGTCAGTTGTCAGTTGTCAGTAAAACCCACTACAAATGTCAGTTGTCAGTTATATTTTAGGTCATTTGTCAGTTGTCAGTTAACCCCATCCAGACACTCTTAAGAGGGAAATGAAGCAGTTGAATGGGATTTAGTATAGAGCTGAGACAGGGAGCCCATTCCTGGAGAGGCGATAAATGCTTTATGTTTAAACAAACACACTATTTCATAATGTTCCAGTTATCAGGAGTTATGGTTCATGCACCATTCAGAATTCACCTGTCATGTTCAAAGATGAATATTAGCTAAGGCATAAGTGTGTTGTAAAAGGAAAGCTATAAAAGACTGTTAACATAAAACATTCTCGATATAAATTGAGAGGGTACACTCGCCAGTATGACAGACTTCTGGTCCCTTAAAGAATCAAAGGCCTTCTTGAAGTCTAGAGCCACTAATATGCCTTGCTCATTCCATATTGCCTTGCAACGACGGATTTATGGTCCCCCTTTGATTCCATTATTTCTTCAATCAAGTTCTTTCTTTACTTAGCATAATCCAAATCCACCCACTCTATTCCAAGACTACATAGTCTATCGTCTAAAGCGTTGATAGATTATTGCAATTGCTTCTAATCAATTTTTGCCTTAATTGACTGAATTGAAAATTCTTTTCCTTCGAGTATTAAACTGCAAAGCTCCTTATCGCCGTTATTATTAATTCCCGAAGAAGCTGACAATGTCTCTATGCTTTTCTTTATATTGAAGTGGACTCATAGGTGAGTATCTTTTTTGGGGGAGGGTAACAGTCTCTCATAAGATAAATCAAATCCAGTTCTTTCATTGCAGCGAGAATATTATCTTTGTAGGGAGATGAGGTACATTTGAGTGGACCTTGTTTATCAATAAAAATTTTAATTAATATTACATTTCGGTCACCTCCCATTATCAGCGGCTCCATGTGGGCCCTGCTAATTAGCATAGTGATTAAATTGTCCAAAAAAGCATTCTGTCTCTTTCTCAGTCGGAGCATTTATACTGCATAACAAAAATCGCTACTTGCATTGTTCACTCTCTTGTGAGCTGTACTGCCCGTCCCGCAGGGCCATTATATTCAGTATCCACTGAGATATCCAAGCCTGGTTTGTCCAAAATACCGGTTCCCTTTGAATGAGCGGTCCCACCTTATTCTGAACACCAAATTTGTTCATCCTCTTTCTGACAATACGTTTCTTGCAAGAAATACACATCACACTTTTGATCCCTCAAATATGCAAAATACACCAAATTTAAAAGCTAATCACGGGAGCGTGTCTTAGAAAATATAAGGAAAATGGCCAGAAAATGACGAGTGAGGTTTACATTCCCGTATACTCACAAACTACTTTTAACTGCTTGTGCCATATTGCCTTTGTAGGAGAAAGATCAATTAAACCATGTGTACTGCTGTCTGTTTTTGGCACTTCTATAACAACTGTAATTTTTTTAACATGAAAGTTCGCTATTTCGGCATCTTGCTTGTATGAGAAACGGCTTGTTTGGCGCATTTTGAAGGGTAATTTCTCAAAAAATAATTCATCGATCCTATCTCTATCTCTTTTATCGCAATTCGTTAATCCAAATAATCACAGTTTCTCAGAGTCCTCGATAAGTGATTAAATTTTATTTCTTTTCTCCTTTCACATTTTTTCTGACCATCCGTCGCATAATATTATAAATGAAACAAATGGAAAATAAATGATGGAATAAAAAAAACAAAAAGACAGTGAAAGATGACACAATTATATTGCTCAGTAAAATTTATTCTCCTGAATAAAAACAGAAATCCACTAAAAAGGCGAAGTAAAAAACTGAATAAACAAAACGTTTTTACCATGAATGCATTTCAAACTCTATGTAACTTGTTTAGATCACATTGATGGTCAATGTGTTTGTCATGTCGTGCTTGGATTATTGCAACAGTTCATACTGTGGCCTGCCCAGAAGAGAAATAGACAAGGTGCAACGAGTTCAAAACTCGGCAGCACGCCTGATTTCGGGAATAAGAAGAATGGACCATATAACTCCTTCCTGAAAGAAATGCGTTGGCTACCTGTTGATGCACGCATTGGTTTTAAAATATTGCTTTTAAAATATATAAAATTCTTAATGGCTTAGCTCCAAACTATTTGTCGTCAACCCTCGCTAGATATCAACCGGCTCGTATTTCTAAGCACATCAAATCGATGTCTTCTACGAGTTCCGACCGTCAGTACAGTGACTTATAGACAACGCTCTTTTTCATACTATGCTTAGACAATCTGGGACTGCTTACCCAATTAATATTAAATCCTTCCACTCTACTTCTATTTTTAAGACTCATTTAAAAACATTTCTTTTTAGTAGTAAATGCTGTATATAAGAATTACTTTTAATAATTATTGTAAGTGCATCGAGGTTTGTTTCAAATACGCCACAAGAACCTAACTACAACAAAATTCGAGATTAGAAAATCTACGTGCCGAGAGATCACCCTCCAATTACGTATCAAATAGGCGCGCGGAGAAGCAAACACAATCCAGCATTTGGTTTTAGATACGATTATTATTATTATTATTATTATTATTATTATTATCATTATTATCATTATTATTATTATTATTATTAATGGCGATCTTGTGTCAAATTCTGTGTGTGGCTTGCTCTTTTTCTCTAAAGATTTATAGCAACACTGGAACAGATGACACTAAGATAGTATCTAGCCAAAGGACAAGTCCGCTATTAAAAGTGATTTCACCTGGTCAGTCCCGTGAACAGTCCCGTGAACATGACTCTTGCAACAAGCAAAATCACAAAAAAGGTATTAACTACCCCGGAACAAAATGTACAACATGTTGGTTCCTTAATTATTTGCTTGCTTGTTTGTTTGTTTTTTCTTTTTTCTTCATTCTATTTGCTTTTGGTTTGTTTGTTTGTTCAACGAAAGCGTGACAGAAAACAATCGAAACAAAGTGAACAGAAATAAAATTAGAGAAAACGTAAAAGCGAAAATTTAAAACACCTTCCTTTGTATAACACTTGGGGGTGGGGGGCGGGCTCTTTCTCCTGGCAGTTTACCTTCGCCATAGTTACTCGAGGGACTGGTTATGAAATAGTTTCAAAGGCCTTAACAAAGGTGCTGCTATTTATGTTGAAAGTACCACGACAGTGCACAATCTTTTGTTTTACGTTCGCACACTATGGCTGAATAACTTAACAGTGACATTCTTATTGGTTAGTTGCTCATGCAAAATTCAAAACCTATTGTTGTTTGTGCACCGTCAAGGCTAAAAACGGGATTAAAAGCATAAAAGAAAGGACTTAGCTGAGCTTCATAGCCAGATTCTTTTATTAACTATGCCTTCGCCGAGGAGCACTATTTAAAGTTCAGTGTTCACTATAAGGGGCTAAGTTGGAGGTATCAACAGCTCGTCTATTCTATTCCCTCGTTACATAATCCTTTCTCTTCCATGCAAATAATATTCTCCTCTTTTGAAGTTGTCGGTCTCAGTTCGTACTTCTCACGTATTGGAGGGGATTCGTCGGTAAGCATTTCATCTCCAACGCGGCTAATGCTGTGAGGCGACGAAGAACGTTTGAAGTGGAAAACAACACAAATTGCAAGCACAGCAAGAATTACGACAGCACCGCATGAAACACCGATGATTAATGGTAGATTGGTACTAGATTTGCTTCCTCCGTCATCTTCTGTAGAGAAATTAAATAAATTGTAACATTTAATATGCACTTTTTTGCGATCACGACAGTGTTAACTGCTATCATCAGAATATTGTTCGCAGTCCACATTAGCCTCTGGCTGCCCTCACTCACCCGCGTTAACTCGCTATTTGTAGCGACATCAGGCGACACGTAAACAATCGACCTCATCGCCTGATGAAGACTAGCAGTATTGCAGTCGAAACGTCGCGATCAACAACTCTAAGCGATTCCATCGTGAGACAAACGAATAAACGTTCATCTTACCTATCTTACACCACGATGAACAATAAACACATCTTTAATGACATGACGTAAGTAGTTTTGAAAACAAAAAACGAAAACAAACCGTTAAACCTGCGCAGTACGGACTGGAAATCAACTTTAATATAAAGTTATAAGGTAAGCTGGATGACCATTATCTTGAGAATCAGGTTTTCCGGAAATTAACAGTTCTTTTGTTTTGCATTCTGTGAACGAAAAACCAACCAGCTTAGTGGCAAGTAATATAGCCTTTCCACAGTAACCTAGTCCAGTTCTCGACCCTCGTCACGCTACAGCCTCTTTTGCAATTCTTTAAGGGGAAATGTGTCCAATAGACGAGATTTGCTCGTCGTCGAACAATATTGCGATGCGTTGTTGTTAAGAATCTGCCAAGCAATTCTGACCTTGTTTCAAATAAGATCTTGATAGATAAAATTTTGAACAAGATTTTGTCTTACTTAGGGTGCGTTTCTTTGGGAGAATCCGAAAACGGATTTGTGATCCCAGATCATATGGATTCTTCGACACCAAAGAAACGCAAAATCCGAAAAAGGATTATTTCTTCATGACAAGACAGGCTGGAGGCACGCAATATATATGTCAGAACGATATTTCTCTCGTACTGCCCAAGAATTCAACTAGAATGGAATACAAATAATTTATAAACAAGAACAGTATCTGCAGTAGTTCAAGTGAACTCGTTATTTGCGTTCACAATTAGCAAAATCTGGTCCCTGAATTACAGAAATGTTACACAAATGAAGTTATTCTGACGTGTCAATGCTTCTGCCTGTACTTTTTAAATATACGGAACGGAAAAATCACGTGAATTTTCTTTTCCACGATCGAATGTTTTGTCACGCAAGATCGAGAGAAAATATGGCGAGACCAGTAAATTTGCATGGAAGACCGCTTGACAGATGTACTATTTTCGGATCCGTCCCCCAAAGAAACGCACGGATCATGAATCCTAAAAATCCGGATCTAGATTTGATCTGATGTATCCACTCGGAGTGTGGATTCTTCAGATCATTAATCCCTGATTAATCCATTTTCGGATTTAGATAAAGAAAAGCAAAATCCGTTTTTGGATACAAGAATCCGGATTTGGATTTTCCCAAAGAAACGCACCCTTAGCTACGGTAGAGTATGGCATTAAGACTTCTAATATCAAGTCAGGTTGTGTTTATTGAGAAATTTCGTAACACCACACCTTGTTTTGCGCTTTTCGGCTTAAGAGAATTAGGGTCAACTTCTAATCTTCCTAGTTTACCGCCAGCCGTCTCTCGTTTCAGTGGAGCCAAAGCTTCTTCACCTGTTACCTTGGTTTTAAATGTCAGTTGAAATTCTGCTATAACGCTGCCAGGTCTGAAAAACACATCAAGAGAAAGAAACAGTAAATTAGGTACTCTTTTTAATAGACGATGTGTGCATTCTGAATTTCAAATAGGAGCAAATAAGCAGGAAATGGTAAAAGGTTCTTCGTTCATCAGACCAGAGAAATTTAGTTTTTATTGTTGTTTTTGTTTATGTTCTGAAGTTTTTTTCTCCTTTTTATCTGCTTCACTTTACTTTGCAATGTCACTTTTTTACAAGGAAAGGGTGCAAATGAAAAGTAAAGGAATCGGAACAATAAAAAAATGGTCACAAAGATACACAACTAAAATGTATACTAAATACCAAGTATATTACGTTCTTTGTTTCTTCATATATATATATATATTTGTTGCAATAAGAAAAAAAGAAAATGTCGTTTTGTGGCTATGTAACTGATGCATAGACGAGAAGGAGAATGGAAGACTCTGAACGCCCAAGAAGAGGACGAAAGTTTACATGAGCACTTTCCAATTCTTCCAAACTCCCTTTCGAGTAAGCCTAAAGAGGTCATTTTCTGTGTCTTTTATAAAATAATACCAATATATAACAAATAGAAAATGCTAACCTCAAGGAAATTATTTCAACCTCTTTCAGATCAGAGTTCCCAGAATATGCCCTGAAAATCTGCAATGTGACATCCAATTAGGAATATATTTGCCAGCGTGGTTACTTGATGATCAACATTGTCACTAGCTTGCCCAGTTCCCTGTACGAAACTTAATTGATGGGGATTATGGAGGCAGAATGCAAAATAACATGCATCAGACTATTTTCTGTTCTTTGAAAGACCTATTGCTGGGCGGTGAAAAGAGCTTGAAAGATCGAACTGGTATCTTATTTGCAAAGCGAACTTCCGCAACAAGTCTCATTTGGTTTATACTCAATACAATTAATTACAATTCAACATTAGTTTTCCGTTAGGGTCTTTCCTATTTCCCCTGAGCAAATGCAACAAGTATGGATTTTCCGCTCGTAAAAAATTGTAAGGAGCCACTGAAACACATAGTCTTGCGTGTGCAGATGTACCTCCTTTATGCGGGCGCCGAAAGGACATGGAGGAGTGTCCGTTTTATGCTAGTACCCGTTCCATGGAGGACTGCGTGTTACAGAGGTAGAGTTTATAAGATGTTTTGTCTCTCTAGCACCAAGTGAACTGCCCGTAAGACCCTGCCAAGCGGAGTCGCAAGGCATCGCTAATTGAAGTATGGCCGTGACTGGCTTGTATTTGCGATAGCTTGCGTTCACTTTGATCGAGCTCAAATTTCCAAGGAATTTTTCCACCGTTTGGCAACCCAACGCAATGCAATGCAATTGCGTCTTCTTGCAAGCCCGATTGCCCACCCATCGCCAAAGGCTTACAGAGAGTGTTCTCCGTGCGTTTAAGGTCTCAATAGACATTTTGTCAAATCATGACTTGAATAATTACGACTCAAACATTAGACTAAGGCATGTTATTTGGCTATTTTTTGATAGCTACAGCTTGAATAATTTAAAATATACCTCTTTCTTCAACAGGGCTGACAGTTCCTTGTATTTCTCACTTGTTTTGTCCCGTAATTGGTCGTCCCATTCCTCATAAATGCGAACTTCAAAAACGAATTCTACAACACAACAATAAAATTCATGCGTACTTCGTACCAAACAGCTTTATATCATGATAAATTGAGTTCAAATGGCGATGCCACCAACCATTGGTTCAAACATTTACAGAGCCTTTTGTGAAGATGTTGCTAGACTTTTGGCCGTTAGTGTTAGAGGAATTCACATTTTCCTTTTGGCATCATTTTTCACACCTGCACTTGAGAACAAGCCTTTTATTCAGCCCATGTTCAAAACAATCAGGTTTTAATAGTCAAACCTGTCTTGCGTTCAGCCTCGACTTCTTCTGTCGTGGGTTTTGTAGTTAAGATTTCCTCGTGGGTTGACGTTTCTGTGCTACCACTTTCTGTTGCGGAGGTGGTCGGCACTTCTGGGATGATAAAGCAAAAATGATTCTCAAGTCAGTCAAGCAGTTTATCATACGAAGTTAAGGTATAAAACCACTGCAAAAAACCGTGTACGATCAACCTGGCTCAACGTTGGATCAGAAAGATCGTGATCAGTCAAAACTAATAAAAATATAAATGATTGTCGAAATGACTCCTGCAGGGACCGATCAAACAACGTGAAAAGACGTGTGTTACAGTATTTCAACTGTCCAATACCAGTTTTCATCAGGTTTATTATGGCAAATCACGAATTTACAGAAATATTATGTAGTAGTAACTGCCGCTCATTGTTCTACTACATATATATTTCTGTAATTCGTGATTTGCCATAATAAACCTGATGAAGACTGGTATTAGCCAGTCGAAATATTGTAACACACGTCTTTTCGCGTTGTTTGATCAGTCCCTGCAGTAGTCATTTTGACAATTATTTATACAGTTTATACTTTAGTTCCTGTCTGGCTTACATGTCTTGGAACAGTGCATTTTGGACTTTTTGTGGGGAGGGAAAATCGGAGTACCCAGAGAAAACTACTAGGAGCAACGACGAGAACCAACGACAAACTCAACCTATATCTGACTACGAGTCCAGGAATCGAACCCGGGTCACTTCGGTGGGAGGCGAGAACTCTCACTATTGCGCCATCCCTGCTCTTTCCCTGCTCCCCTTCTTAAGGTAAACGCCGACAAATAATCCAACAGGTTAGTACTCTAGTGTTAAGCAGCTACCCATAACACACCAAAGTGGAGGCCCTCTGGCTTATTGGATCAAGCTGTGTTTCAATGGACGAACTTCATAGTGCCATCTACAAGCCCAGTACACAAGCAAAATACTCGAACTCTTGAAAAAATCTGCAATGCAATAGCAAACTTCTAGACACTTAATCTTTTATTGTCGTTTTTATAATAATTACTCCACAAACGCGATTGGATATGTGGTGATAAATAGCCATAAGGACGAAACGCCGAGTTGGTGATTATTACCTCTTATCAAACAAAAGCGAGTGGATCATCATCATTATTAATTTGGTAAACGTAAACTTTTTGACTAATTTTTGGACAAAAAATTTGCTCCCTGGGTAACACTTTTGAACCCCTCGGCGCTTGACATACATTGATTTTCCTTGCACGGCAAAAACCGGGGAGATTCGCTAATACCTGGGTGTTTTTAACCAAAAAAAATGCTAGAAAATCCGTAATCGAGATAATCGAGAAGTGGTATTTACTATTTAATTACAGAGCGACGCTAAGTGAGTCCGTCTCCTAAGGCTCTATCTAGAAGTTTTAAAGTCATAGAGGCAGCAATCTGGGCATTCTTTTTTACTTCTGTTTTTATTATTATTTTTGTTTATTTATTTATTTATTTATTTATTTTCACGCTAACTCAGTTTATTAGAATTTCGTCTTTCGTGCAGTCAAGTCTTTATCTCTACGTATCCAGAATCTTTTTTTTTGGAGAGGGGGGGGGGGGGGGGTTAGGGGGAATTAAGAAAAGAGGTGACTTTGTTACCGGCTTGCCATAGTGAACATGCCACAAGCAAACCATTTGAATTGTGAGGCATTAAGAAGCAATTGTTGGTTTAATTATTTTCACCAAAAAATGATAAACTTTACCACTTTCACAAAGTTTTCCAGTAAATCCTTCCAGGCATGTGCAGCTATAACGATTGACACCATCCACACAAGTTGATCCGTTCGCACACTTCGCAGAAACGCAATCGTCAATATCTTAGTTTTGAAAAGAAAAAAAAAGCAAAGTCAAAGTGTAATGTGTTGTGATACACAATTGTGTAAAAAGAAATGAAACAAGACAGAATTAAAATTAAGAAGTTGCTCTAGAAACTGACAATGATTTTTTTCTGTTGCCGTTGACCGAACTGTTTACATAACCTCAAATAATATATGCTTCGCATTGGCTGTACCACATTGTGCTTATTATTAAGATAGGACAATGTTTCCCTACCTATCTCACACCACGCACCAGTGTATCCAGTTTTACAAGAACAGGTGAAGTTATTTATTCCATCTATACAGGAACCACCGTTTTGGCAAGTAACGTTGTGGCAATCATCGATATCTGAAATAAAAGAGGTAGTGTTTGTCTACTTCCTGTATGCTGTAATGGGGAATGAGAGTTTCTGTTTCTTTGTTGTTTCAAGACAGTGATTCTCGAGGTGCGCACAGTACGTCCCATTTTTCCTTGAAATGAGATACGGCATTGCAAGCAATAACTGTCGCTTTAAACTAGGACAAATCAATAACTCCAACCAACAGCTTTAACAAAACCGGTCACCGAGTTTCGTTCGTATTGCTCGATGAGTATTAACTTGAGCAAATGAAGCTATGAATATCAAAACAAGTAGGCGAGTTGGTTAAATGTGACACACGAACGATGTGTCATTGCAAGTTGAGATTGTTTGTTGCACGTGCAGTACCACCTCAGCGCATAACAAATTAGTACAAGCGACGTCTACTTTCTGCAACTTGAAAATTTGTTACGCGAGGAGGTGGTAATACCTGCAACAAACAATTTTTTTGTAGCGCCACATTACTGCGCGGCAAGTTGCACAAAAAAGTAGCTCGTATTTATACTTGGCGTTTACAGGATGGGCACATGACATTCGGAAATCCATGCAGGTTACCTTAGAGGAACTTCTGTAGGTAACTACCTAAGGTTCTTAAGGGAGACTTGAATGCGATGCATTTCCATATAAAGGAAGTCAGACACTGTAACCTAAGTCCTACGAAAGGTTTTTATTCAATTTAATCCTTAGAAGATTAAATAGAGTGGACGTAGTATTAACGTACTTTTTTCACAGCGTTTTCCAGTAAATCCCACAGAACAGTTGCAAGTGTAATCGTTTATACCATCTATACACGACCCACCGTTAGAACAAGTGTGGTTAACACATTCGTCGATTTCTGTACATGGAAGACATTACGCAAAAAATATAGTTAGAAATAGTTGCAATTAAAGTGTGCAATTAAATAAAATTAAATAAGTATATAGCAAGTAATTACTACCAGACGTTAAGCCTGCAACCTGCAGTCAGGAAGGTAAATAATTTCTGCTCTACTCGAGACGTCTGGGTTTTTGGGTGTATTAAAAAATGATTTTGATTGCTTTAGACAAAAGTGGCAGAGTACGCCCTCCCCCCCACCCCCCACCCCCCGCCCCCCCCCCAAAAAAATACTTGCATGGTAAAACCCCACCCTCTTATGTACCCACCTGGATGTAGCCTACTGGTTTAAGCCCCAGTAGTGACAAGGATCGTGTTTCTCGTTCAAGCAAATTACCAAAACTAGTACCATAAGAAGTATACGGAGAACGGTGAGAACATGCATATCGATAATGAGACTTAAATCTGTAAATGGTTTGAACCCAGGAGTCCGCATGATATTCTATCATATTATAATGATAAAACGTCAGTCAATGTCATCACAAACAGCCCTTCTCAGGACTACACTCACCCGGACGATCATAATTTACCGACCTATGAGACTTAAGTGGTTAACAAAACCTTTTATACGCCCCCTATTAATATTTACTGCGTACCACATTTCCTAAATGGCAATTTTGTAAATAAAGTTAATATAGGAGTAAAACTGGAAATTTATAATAGCTGAACTAGATTAAGACACCACCTCGCTCGCAGTGCGCCCCAGTGTATCCTGCCACGCAGTTACACAAGTAAGTGTTCACTCCATCTGCACACGACCCACCGTTATCACAAGTGCGATTTACACAGTCGTCGATGTCTGTATAGAAAAAAAAGTGAGCAGGTATAGAAGTTGATTCAACGAAAACAGCATAAAAAGCAACATCGTCAAACCTTGTAAAAACACAATGTTTTCGCAAGCAACGGCGAAGAATTTGCCAGCCTACCAGTTTGACAACGAGGCCCAGTGTATCCCGTCATGCAGTTACACGAGTAATTGTTGATGCCATCTACACAGGATCCACCGTTAGCACATGTGTGGTTGACACAATCGTCTATGTCTTTCAACAAAGTGAAAAAATACGTGATAAAATTACATTTCTGCAGGATACAGGGCTAATCAGATATTTACATTCTGATTATATTAGTCCATTCTGAAAGTTCATTTCTCAAACATAAGGCGAAAGTTACCTTTGCAATTTTTTCCGTCGCCTGTGAAACCAGATGGACAAGAACCGCAAGTGATAGCTGAGTTGCTGTTTTCAGTACAGGGTACACCAGGGTAACAGGAATCATTGCTACAGCGCGCGATGAGGACATCACAGTGTTGGCCTGTAAAGCCAGCACTGCAAATGCAGCTGTAGTTGTTTACTTGATCTACACAAGTCCCTGTAAGAAAATATAAAAATATTTAATAGCTCTTTAGGCGAGGTTGCCTTAAAACGCCTTTCACTGGGAACCAGTAGTTCCTCTTGTGCACTTTTCTTTAGCGCTCGGCTGAAAGCCAATCAACAATTATAAATTATAAGACCCATTAAGGCCGCGGGTGAGAGACTAGATCATCAGTATGCATTTATTTAAAGCGTATGCACGAAGTGCGACGAATGATAGCGACATTGCACGAAATATTCATGAGTGAGCTCTGCAGGTTGGTTTATGCATCAATGATTGCTCGTGCGTTTAATCGTGTGGCAGGAAATATTGTGCATTTTAAGTATTGTTAAATAAAAATTTTCATAATAACAATAATAATAAATGCGTTTAGCGCTCACTTGTTGTATCTGTACCGTTCTTTTTATTCTTTATCTGTTAGTTGAAACGTTAATTGCAACTTTTTAGAATTTTTCCAGCAAAACAAAATGAAAATAAAATACTGTTTCTATCTCTATCTCGAATATTTATCAACATCACCAACTTTGTGTCCAATATTTATTAACATCTGGGTCTTCGTAAGTGGAACTCCGTGAAGTTTTTTCTGTGTATATATACACTGCTCCACAGACTAGAAAATAATAAAAGAGTTCGATTTCGTCGTTCTTTTTGGTTTTAGTGTTTAATTCTACGTTTAAAAAACATCCGCTTTGAAAATTTCGATAGTAAAATTCTCGTTCTATTTTGTGTGTGGTATAAATGTTAATTGGTTCAGCACCAATGCTTTTTTCTTTCGTTTACTTTCGACGGAAAACACACGATTTTTTTAGATTGCATGCAACCTATTGTTTGTTTCTGGAGTGTTAACAATAGCTTCCTAATTTTTATATCCATAATTTGCATAATAAAATATTCTTGGCTTAAACACTCGTGTTTCTTCGATAAGCCTTCGGAAGCCCTAAAACCACCAATTTTGTGTCCAAGAATACAGCGCGGATGTACAATTTCCTGAACTGACACAGCAGACAGGTAAAATAGGTGTGTTGTAGGTTGTCACAACGGAAGCACTTTTTTAAAACAGGCTTTTTAACAGAAGTTTTAAGTCTTCAAATTTAAACAAGGTCGATTTTACTAATTTAAAGGCTTATAACTTTTAGTGGAACTTGAAATCACAAAATCGGCTTCTGTTGTGACACAATAGAGGTTTCAACTGATCAATTAGTGGCAAAATCAAGTAGCGTTGTCTTCTCCACGAGGAGAAAACTTGGACACGGAGTCGCGTTTTACCAAATGATCTTAACTTTGGAAGCTTAAAGCATCGCAAAGAAACGCAATTTATCAAAGGAAAAACAACCTTGTTGCACTTCCAACATTCCTCAAGCCCTCTATTAAGTTTCAACGAAATCGGCTCCCAAACGATCAAGCTCTAAAGTTTTTTAACGTAAGACTTCCACCAAAATTTTACCTTATAAATTTATTCATGAGCAGCTTGTCACCCGCGGCCTTAAGCTAACGGAGCAGAAGAAAAGTCATATAGGAAACCGGGACCAGGCCCTCACTTAATTCGAAAGAAAAAATAAAAGTGATTTTTTGATCGTAGTACCACTTCAATTTTACAGCGTTTCATGTAACTGGGCCCTGATTAATCATTCCGTCATTTCAGTTAGCGAAAATAATTAGAAAAAAGTTATTAGCTCCAAACGAAACGTGAGAAAATTACAACCATTTCTAAAACATAGTTTTTCTCAGGCTTATGATAATAAATTTTACAAATTAAGCAATATACTGACAAAAAGAGAAGAGATTATCACATTACATTTACAACTCACCATTTCCACAAGAGACTTGTAAACATTCATTTATGTTCTCTTCGCATCGTATGCCGCTGAATCCAGCTTGGCAGTTACAAGAAAAGCCATTGACTTGATCAATGCATGTGCCTAAAAGCAAACAAATATACAATCGAAGGAGAGAACGAGCAAATTTAACAGAAACGAAGATATACAAGTCACTGGGATATGGACATGGACAACCCATCGTAACCCATCGAAGGCACCCAAGAACCAAAAAAGCATTCGATCAGTCGATAACAATCTATCTAATTCACTGATTGATACTGAAAGATTTTTCCCATTTTCGTCATAAAGTCTGAAATAGGTTTGTCCTTTTTGGCTTGAAAAGGGGAATTGTTTACGGAGTAGGTCTGAAATTGGATAAGGGGAAGGGTTATCAATTTTGATCTGAAAACGTATAGGGTTTTGAAGAAGTGAGCCGCATACCCCCGCTAGAAAATACGAGGAATACCATCCGTTTGTAAACGTTGTATATGCTGGAGAAAGTTATCCATTCGTTCAAAAGCCAGGTCCTGTTTTAACGATCACCGACCGTCCAAAAGTTGAAACGCTCAAAATAGGAAAAGAACAGCCAATAATCATAGTTGAAAACAAGAAAAATAAAGTAATCATTACCGTTGATGCATGGAGAAGATTGGCACTCGTCAATGTTCACCTCACAGGTAGCACCTGTGAAACCAGTTAGACACTGACACTTGTAGCCATTCACTTGATCCTTGCAGGTTCCTTGATTGAAAACAACATGATCAGTGCACCACACGTTGATGAAGATTCAGTTTCAGGGAAGTTTTCATAGACAGACGGTAACGAAGCTAAACGAGGTCTCTACAGTTAAACAGGAAATGCCTTTGCCCAGTTTCCAAACATGTACGTGTCACTTTGGATTCCTTTTAAGTATAAATATTGGACAGAATGTTAATGCGCTTTTGTTTGTTTGTGTTTTTGTTTTCCTTCTGTTGTTTGGTTTCTTGCTTGTTTGTCTGTCTGTTTGTTTTTTTGCTTGTTTGTTTGGTTGTTTGGTTTTTTGGTTGGTTGGTTGGTTGGTTGGTTGGTTTTGATGATCAGTATTGTTATTTTATGCAATACCCCAATCAGCCCTGACCTCCAAAAAAAAAATCAGCGTTTTAAAGAAATCTTAAATTACAGGGAAACAGGACAAGAGAAAAAAAGACCAGGGTAGAGGATTTAACCACTTACCATTATTTACACATGGCGATGAATTGCACTCGTCTATATCAACATCGCACTGATGTCCAGAGTACCCAGCTACACAAGTGCAGGTGTATCCATTAACGTGGTCTGTACAGTTCCCTGTGGAGGGAGAATTCGCTGAGTGAAAGCAAATCTACAGACGGATGTACGACGGGGGAACTGATGACTTCGAGATCTATTTCACTCGAGTTGGAGTCGTATAGCTTTCAGTCTTTCAAAAAGGTTAAAAACTTCTGGGGTTTTTTGGACGTTTATTTCAACTTCGCATTTATTTCTTTGGTACAATTTCTGTCCGCAAGAAAGAAACCCTAACTAATATGTTACGCTTTTTCATGTTTATGTGTGATCGATAGTCGTTCTGAATTAATCTTATGGCAAAATACCTTAAGACAGATGAACAAGAGCAGGAAAAGTCGTCATGATCACCCCGACTTGCAGCCCAAAATTTCTGACCCGTTCAATGAACTTATTTATTTTTAGTACTTTTTGATAAACAAGGCCTTACCATGCACACAGGGAGATGACTTGCAGAAATCGATATCAGTGTCGCAGTTTCTTCCCTCAAACCCAAGATCACAAGTACACGTGTAGTTGTTTACGTGATCAGTGCATTGACCTGCAAATAAGGTAAAAAATGTCGTTTTTACGTGTCTCTCTCCTGAGTACATATATTGCATCGTGTTAATGATTTGCGGTTCTTGGCAACAGGGGTCAAAAAGAAAACGTTCAAAAGTGTGGACTGACGCCATTAGCACAATGCCTTACATTAACAGGTAGGATATATGCTTTTTTTGTGTGCGTTATACCTGAAAAAATGCTTAACGAGGTTCATTGCCATAGTGGCGCAAAGTACCATCTAATGTTTCTCGCTAAAGAAACATTTGTCTTTAATATTGTAATGTAGTCGGCAAACGATGACTTAATTCACACTACAAAACCAACTATGTAAACTAGAATTTGGTAGAGGTACTGTTGACCCCTGCAAAATATGGAACACCCTACCACCCTACCGCCCTCGCGCTCAGACATTTGTGCTGGAAAAACAAAAGTTGTACTTTCTCGTGATCCTTTCTGCTTTAAATTTTTGATGATAAAATTACCTTTAACTAGTTACGAAATCGGCAAAAGGATCCTTCGCAGATGGGGTCATGGTATAAGTAAACCATACAGGCTGGGCAATGGAATGTGAATATCATCTGGCTGAATGGAAGTAAAATCAACTAAAGTATCCATATGGTGACGCAGAATGCCGATTTTTTACTTAAAGTGCCTATGAAGTAAAAATTAAGTAAAGCTTGTTTGAAATGCCTTTGAAGATGAAGAGGGGTGCTGTTTTCAGTTTTGCAATATCTTCACTCATTCCGAAGTTATTCAAGTTTTTGTATTATGCAAATTAGAAATTGATGACGTCATAAGTGGTTACAGCATTGAGACAAATCAAAAAAGGAAAAATATCTCCTTTTGAAAGGCCTTTCAAATAAGCTTAACTTAGTTTTTACTTCATAGGCACTTTAAATGACTATGTACCTCGCAAACAAGGATACGATTGGCACTCATCAATCTCAGTATCGCAGTATTTCCCGGTAAATCCCGGTGCACATCTGCACACATAATAGCCTCGTCCTCGTGGATTCTGAGGTATGCATTGCCCACTGTTGTTGCATGGGCAGACATTGACGTATATAGTAATGTTTAATGTTGCTGACGCTTGACATGCATCTGTGGCCTTGAAGAAAAACTGTGTTGTTTTATTTGTGGTGACTTTCCAAACCAGGACGTTGTTTCGCACTAGTGCTTCTTTGGGACTTCCTACCATTAGAGCGATGGTGACTGGCATTCCTTCGGGATCGGACACTTCAATAGGCAATTCAAGTCTTTCCCCGTACACCACGTAGTAATCGGTTAGTGAGGTAACGTTGGGTGGGTGATTTACTGAAAAAATATATCATAAAAAAGCTGAACATTGGAAAATGGGACAATCGGGAAAATTTGTATCTAAACACGATAAAGAAAGATTCCCCTCATCTGTTACCGTTTTCATGGTTGTCATACAATCTGAGATCTCAAAGGCAAGTCAAGGAGAGTTGCGGGGCTGAACACAGCTGAAAGTGCTTCTCTTTTGTTCTTTTGTTTGTTTGTTCGTTGTTTGTTTTTCTTTTTTTATCTGGCTTGCCAGTCACAATGATAAGCCGGATGATGTAAATATGATGGTGAATTTTAAGCCTGGTGAATATATGAGAAAGATGTTTATTCAGTCGGTGACACAGGCGACTCGGAAAAAAATCCGAGTTCTCCCAACAGGAGTCGAACATATGATCTTCTGTTTACTAGTCCAGATGCTCTACCGCTAAGCTACAGGAGACTTGTGGGAGCTAAGGCCATTTACCTAGGTTCGTGTGACAGATGTCCTCCATACTGCTAGGACTGAATAAACGTCTTTCTCATGTATTTACCAGGCTTTGAATTCACCATCACATTAATTTATATCATTGCGAATATGCCACCCATCGACATTTCAGTCTTAGCAGTATGGAAGACATTCGTCACATGAACTCCACGAGTCTCTCGTAGCTCAGTGGTAGAGCATTGCTTATTTTCACTTTACCTTGCCGTTTGGTCCAGGTGTTTGTGTCAACATCAGGGAGACATTGTTGGCACCAGTCCTTTGGGTTTGGCTCGTTCGACGCAAAGCAATAACGATTAATAAAACAGGAGTTGTTCTAAAAATTTAAAAAGAAAAAAATGTTTCCAACAACTATATGAAAAAGTAGAAATTAATTCAAAGCAGGCTGATATTCTTTTCAAAGTCAATTCTGTGTGTATGGCGAAATTCATACGTAACAACATTATTTATCTCGCACGTACGTAGGTCTAAAAACTTCTTGTCGCTGGTTTAATTTACACAACACGAATCGATCAGTGGCAGCAGTCTCCGGTTTACCTTTCCATATGCAAGGAACTTAAGTCACCATGGAGAATTTAGTTTTATAACAGTACTGTAATAGTTCAGTTTATCTTCGCATTTGTTTTTGTTTTTGTTTTTTTTGTTTTGTTTTGTTTTGTATCCGTAATGATTATGCGAAAACAAAAACCGGGAAAACTAGTCTTCAGAGAGGCTATTATTTACTCCCTAATTAATGGTGGTGGCAGAAGAAACTTATTTACTCCGATTTCTTCACGGTGATGGGCTCCTGGTTTCTTAGATTGCGTGGCTTCAGAATGGCTGAAAATGTACCATACCGTATAACCTTGTCTTCAAAACAATTTCAAACGTAAAGAATACATTAGAATGGCTGCACATGTAACTACGTCAGTTAGAATTGCTCACTGTAACCTCATCTTTAGAATGGCTTCAAATCTAGCCTTGCCTTCAGAAAGCATCCAGTAGAAACGTTGCACTCCATACAAACTGAGTCGTAGGATATCAGTTTAAGCTTCTGTTCGCTTTGGTGGATGCCGTTGTTTGACACAGATATCATAAGGCCTGCAGCTGGGGTTCCTTCAATGTTCTCGTCATATTGCATACGCAACACGGGTGTCTCAGGCAAAAAACACTCGACGAGGACCAGGTCTGTCATTATCCCTGGGTATTTTGTTTCATTTCTGTTTGGTGTCCACGAACTGTTGACAATCTAACAGTTAAAAAAAGAAATAAAAAGGGCATTAGTCTGAGGACCAAACTAAGCCTGTTTCTCACTGCATTACTTTTTTAGCAACATATCACGACAGCCGATAACTTACATTCAGGAACCGGCAATGTACGTAAAGCCTTCAGTGCTAGCATATCAATATAAACAGTACAACAGTTCACTGAAGTAACATATAATAACCTATATTTGGTAAAACTGATAATGATTGAGAGGAAATTACGGTAAGTAAGAGAACTGGCGTTTGCAAAATTCCTAACGATTATTGTTCATTTGTCTTCTTTATAAAGAAACGAACCAACTTAAGATGGCGCATGTTTGTGATTTTCACTACCTTAAACAATCCTTTACTTTTTTAGGCGTAATTTACGTCTAGCATTTCAGATTTTAAAGGCTCTATGCTACTGTTTGGCGTCAGGAATAAATCACAGTTCATGAGAAAATGAACACAGATGGAATAACACCAAAAAAGATTCTACGATAGGCAAGTTAAAAAAGACCGATAAAATATATAACGTCTCATCAGTGTCAATTTAGAGATGCGGCATAGGCTCGATTTCCGCCGCTCTCGAGCGCAGGCTCATTTCCCGAATAGCGGCTGGTAATCGAGCCTAGATGCAGCATAGAGTGGATCTGAATCCAGTGGAATAGAGTGGATCTTTTTTTTGTGGTAGAAACGCAAATTAGCGCCCTATTGAAGTGTGGCGAGAATTAGCCCAGCTCGGGGCGAATGTAATGATTCAAAATTACTTAAACATTGTAGATGTTGCAGTACCTCAACCTCCTCGATATGACAGGTAACGTTGGTGGAGTTCAGGAAACCAGTACCCAGCACAGTAACCTTCCTACACGGTCGTTTTCGTCTATCACACAAACCGTTTGCTTGAAGTCTACCAATGAAAAAAAAGTTAACTGTTTCAGTAACTTTAAGTTTATTAATAATATTTACCACTGTCCTGACGATAAACTAATTACTGTTACTGCCATGATCCATGTATTTCACTGACAAGAGCTTAAAACACTTGAAGTCAATCGAGATAAACCTCTATCCCGTAAAATTGCTCCGTTGTCTGTTACTCATCTTCCATGCCTGACCACCATTTTCTTGACCATGCCTTCGCCCACATAAGATACATCTAACAAGCAAAACGGGGCACGAGCTGGTGCATTCCCTCCTCATTCACTCATTGTCTCTTGCGTCAAAACTCAAAGCAGCTTGACGAAAAGGCCGGCTTTTCCACTAACATTAAAACACACTGCACGTTTAGAGAGCAGTTTTAAGGCATTTCCCCTTACCCCTTTTTGTGCCCCTTTTAGCTCCTTTTGACTGATGTCAGATATGGTAACTATTTTTGTACAGTTTCAGACTTGATTAAGAGTTTGTGGTGCTGTACTTAGCCGGAAGGATGTTTTATTAAAATTTACCCCAAAGGTTGCTGAAAATCCCAGAATACTCACCAGAAACTGGACCACTTTTTTGTCCAGTTTAGGACAAAAAACGATGAACCCAAAAGCGCCTCCTAGTAATCATGGCTTACCTTGAAATAAAAGGTTTTTGATAAACTGATATAGAGCAATCGTCAGCTGTGTAGTCCTTGTCACAAACACAGGAACCGTTGACGCATTTGCCATTAAACGTGCAGTCATTGGGACAAAGAAGTTCACCAATTTCTTCCACCACGGGAGGTATCGTAGGTGTAGGTATCGTCACGTTACTGGTGACATTAGAATTAACTGTTATGTTTTCGATAACCGCATCGTTGCAGTCACTCATTAGCATTGAAGCAGCTCCTATTGCGTAAGAGAAGTCTCCAGTGTACTACAAACACAAATAAAATGCGGTGTCAAATGAGGGTTAAATACCAAGATATCAAAAAATAACCGTATTCTCTAGATTTCAGTTTGAATAGTCATAGGAGCTTCAGCCCTGCTCAGTACATGAGTTTTTTTTTTTTGTCATTTTTTGCGACACCAGAAAAATCCTTATAGTTTGCGACTGAACTCGAGGGATAAAAACTTGCGCAAATTTTTTAGCGAGGACCTCTTACGTTGCCACAAGAGAGAATAAGGTAAGGGAGTGAATCCCCGTGCCCCATGATAGTTATTTGAAATTTATTATTATTGGTTATTTTCGCTGTTGTACCCATGTCAACACTCTAAAATTACAAGACGTCATTCTAACTGACCAATGAGCTGTCGTCCTTAAAATAACCACGCAGTATGTCACAGAACCAAAAATAGCTTTCAAATATAATTTTCATCGGAAGAGGCCCATGTATGGGGGATTCGCTCTCTCCCTTCATCCTCTCTTGGCTGCCATCAATATCATGCAGAACTATTCTCTTAGAGATTTGCACGTTCAACATTGATTCGCATTAGTTATGCCTATGCCTATCCGATAGTGCTTTTGTCAAAGCTGCCATTTCTCGAAAGAAAAAATAACTGACCGTGACAAGTATATTGGCCACTCTTAACAAAAACAACGACGACAATGACAGATGAACGGGCAACGGGAGAACATCCTATTTATTCGTAGCTTTGAAGGGAACTGGGTCGAATTTATTTTAAGTTCCCAAAGTGGTATCACATGTAGCTTAAATCATCACTGTAACCAAATTCTCGAATCCTGTTTGCTATCATCACCCATATAGGACAGCGTAACTGGTCAGTGTACGCGTCATGCCTAAGTTATTGGACAGTATCGCGCTGTAATGGCAAAGTTCCCCTTGAACAAGTTTGTTTTTTACGTATCTTGCAAGTAAAAACGTTGTATTTTCTTTCTCCACTGCGAAAGTTTTCCTCCTTTCTTCTTCTCGAATGCTTGTTATAGCTACGATTAATCGGTAACAGGACTTCGTTTTGTTTAGTTCGGTCGTCCAATCTTGTTTACCGCTAATCTCGTACCCAGATCTCCCACAGTCGCCAACCTACCGACAGACGCCAGGGAGATCTGAATACAAGATTAGTTAAACACTTGTATGATACAATTATTAATATCAAATGCAGCAAACGCTTACCACAAGGTCAGATGAGCAAACATTAACCAGTGCTTGTATATTCGTTCCTAATTTGGCACATAACTTTGCAACAACTGTCTCCGCTAATCTCTCTTCACAGTATCGTGTCGCATTGTCCTTTGATATCGAATTAACAGATCGCTTTTGCCTGTTATGTTCTTCTGTCCCAAAAGGCTTTCTAAACAGCTCGAAATCTTCTTCTGTTAAGTCGTCCGACCCCTCTGTGTCTCGTTTCACCGGATCTCTGTCGCACATTTTTATTCTGTTTGCGTTTACTTTGATAAATCCTTGACCCCAAACTGATGGAATTCCGTGTACGCAATCAGTTGTCTTTTCTTTGTCTCTCTTCTCACTGCAGGCGCAAGATCGTTCAAAGTTTATACCACCTGTATCTTGATTGGTCCCTTTAGGAAGCTGATCGAAGTAACTTGGGTATTTACTGTTAACAGACACGAATTAAAAGGTGGTTTAATAGAAATTGTTTTACTTATTTTATTGTAGTTTCCTATCTCTATTTTATTGTATCTTATTGTAATCTTCTATAATTTTATCGTAATCGCATTGTCACTGAAGAGCCCCTTTGGGGAGTGCCAATAAAGTTTGTATTGTATTGCATTGCATTGCATTGCATTGCAAGAAGCACAACGGAAGGCGAGCGCAGTAGCGATCTGATGCCTAACCAGTCAATCCGCGTCACCTGATAAAAAAGATTAGCAGTAAACGTCGCTATCTGCATCTTAATAGACCATAACTAGTTATCACAAATTCCCACCTTTGCTTGTTTCCAAAACTGTCAGGCAATTCTCCACGGCAGCTCCCTTTATACATGCACAATCCTTCTTCATTTTCAGGTTTCTTCGTCCGAGGAGCGTAGATAGTAACATCAATACCCCACGTATTTCTTTCTAGTACAACCTTTATCCCTGAAGGCACTATCACCTGTCGAAAAGAAAATAAAATCTTATTCCAGAAGGTACTATAATCCAGTGTCGAAAGAAAAGGTTTCCTTATCAAATTAAAATTTCCGGATCAGGAAACATTACCATCCAGTCACTTCTCTTCATTAGTTTGAACGTAAATCTTCGTTCAGAATTAATCAGCTTGAAGCCATCTGATTAAAAAACGTTCCTTTCACAGCGCCATAAAAATTGTCAGGGGAAGCACAAGTTGAAAAAGAAATGTGAAAATGCAATAAGGCAGAAAACTTTAAAAAAAACAGAATTTGAGAAATGGAAGTGTGCAGATATTAGGAGGGACTAGTGTAGGATGGACCCAAGGGGTTAACCGTTAGCCGACCAAAAATTCAGCCGTTGGGCGCAAAAATTAAAACATTTTAACCGTTAGTCGTAAAAAAAATGTTAACCCTATTAGCAAATCGAAACCACGATTTGTCATTTTAAAGCTGAGAAGATCTCTTGGCAAGACTGTTTAAGTGTCTTGTCTCGTGGCTAATGCGGCGACGAAGGCCACACATTCTGCCCTGGTAACGAAAGAAAAGCAAAATTACAGTTCTTATAACAGTTACTTTATTATTATTAACTTTTAAAAACAATGGAAACTGATTTTTTAACATTTCTGTTTACCGTAATTGGAAAGAAATTAACCGTTAGTCGTAAAAAGTCAAAATTCTAACCGTTAACCGTAAAAGTCACCACCCCATTGAGACCCTCGTGTAATACCTCGACGACTAAGAAAAGAGTAGATACTTTTATCAATTCAGCCTTTATAAACTGTATACCTTAAGATAAGGGTTAAAATGTGGTCAACGTAATGCAATATTATAAGAGCGCATACCTCGTATTTACTATTAAAGCCTTTGATTAACTGTGTTAAAGAAATCCCTGGTGCTAGGCATTTCGCGCCTGGTATTTCAACTGATATTGGGGTTGACTTATCTTGTCTCATTTTTGGAGGGTTGCAGCAGCTGAATCTGATCAGGTCATTGTGATCACGAATGGCAACTCCACAGTTACAAGTAACTCTTCCATAATTGCAAGCCCATTGTCTTGTGCGGACCTGAAAGGGAACAAGAGGTTCTATAGCATCAACAACTCTCTGAATTGCTCCAAAGCTCACGCGGATAAATGCAAATGAATACGTGAAATTTTGTAGATCACAACCATTTTCCACGATATTGACTTCAAACTTGGTCAATCCCCGTGTTTTATTAGACATAAAAGCGATAATGTTAGTGAGCAGACAAAACTGACAAATTAGAATGTGTTACAAGGTGGTCTCAAAATCCGCGAGGGAGGTATCGACCACGTTCGTTTCCAAAGTGTGCATCAAATCCCATGAAACATGGAAGCTTCAGATCTCTAAATCCAGTCCAATCAAAGCGAGATTTGTCTTTTTTCCAAGACTAGAAGTTTGTTTAGTCCTTTGTATCAAAAAAAAAATTCTTCCGGGCGCTAGCCTTTGGAGGTCTTGGAGTGGCGACACCTGCCAGGTCATATTACTGTCTTTACTCTCCTAGAAAATGGCTCTCGGCCAATGAAGGCGCGAAAAATTATCCTGATGAATGTCATAAAAATATGAAAATATCCTGACGGTGTAATGGCATAAATGAACAGATACAGTGTGTGGTATGGGAAGGCTTTCTCCGGATAGCCGGCTCGTGACAACCCGTCCCACCCTGCTGGCTTTACATTTCCATTTTACTTTGTATGGAATTCCGTTATGGGGACCGTACCGTAAAATTTGCCGTTTACACCGATTAACACCAGAAAGCATGTGTCTAAGAAAAGCATTGATCGAAGTTGGAAGGCACTATTCCAGTTAAGTCATTGCTGGAGTTTGGCGATACTAAGGTGTATTGCACTGATTAACCTGTTAAAAAAATAGATCGGTTTAAATTTCCTTAGATGGAAGTTTTCGTCTCCATCAGTATTGTCTATTGTTTGTCTTTCACGTAAACATTGCATTGGAACTGATAACATGGCATTAAAAGCACAACAGTAGACTCCCTCTACGGATCATTGTGGAGTAAACCTCTTGCATCCTTCACCGATGCCACTTACCTCGAAGTTTTTTTCTTTGTTATGATACAAAACGAAGTCAGTTCCTTCCCCAAAGAAGTCGCACCATCTGCCGACCAAAAAATAAATAAATAAATAAATACATATATATATAGCATAATTAAATGTTTACTATATAAACGTTAACAAGCAGTTTTAGACATGTACCAACTTCAGCCTACGGAATCTTGATTCTGAGATATAAACGGACAAAGTGAGCAATCAAAGAGTTACGAGAGAGAGCAAATCAGCGCCCCATCAAGATACAGATGCCAGAGAATAAGGCCAGTGGGTAAACAACATGATCTCTGTGGTAATAAAATATCTGGCTTTTAAACAAGAGTGTCTCGTAACTATGTTTTTCAATTGGCTGTAGATTGAAAACGACTGGGCATGGCAAGGTCATAGGAGCAGTGTAGTTGAGCCAATATTTCAGCCTTACTTGAAACTTTAAGTGACAATGGTCTTACGTGACAAGGCACCCAAAGGAAAGTGTCCCTTCCAGTCAAGCTCGATTATCGCGTCATGCGCTTCGCGCTCGCTAGTTTCCCCCTTTCCTTTTCCGTTCCCTTCCCTGCCACGCAGTCTAAGTGACAATCAGTTATTGGATGACTGATTATGTAATCGAGTCGCTTGTTAACTCATAGCCAACGAGGATTGCAGCGTTTCGTTGCTACAATTAAATTGAGTGGTCTATTGCTTTATAAGATGCTCAACAACCCCATAAAATGCCAATTACCTGACCAAAATTAAAGAAAAACACAAGACAAAAAGTCATTTCTTTTGAAAATGCCAACGTTCCGAGGAAGTGTTAGTATATTGCCTTTGACGCCTTCAGAAAGGAACCAAAAGGTTTGCTAAAAAAAATGCGACATCCTGCATTAACTGTACTATAATGACATTTTTTCTGAAGTGATGAAAGCTATCATTCAACACAAGTAAATCTACATGCTTTGACATGTAATGGCATACGAGTTTGTAAGACCCTACCTTATATAACTTTTTAAAAACCCTAGACTGAAAACTCGCCGGAGAAACAATTGCGTTTTGTGTTTTCATCAAATTTAAGCTTAAAGTGCTACTATGATGAAATCCGCATCTTTCCTTTCGTAGCCGTTTTAAAATATCAACAAGAACTCTATATGAGAAGAAAAATGCCGTTTACTGTTTTCCAATATCTCTTTTCTTTGCAGAGATATCTACGTTTATAAAATATGCAAATTAGCAAAGTGATGACGTCATAGACTCAACCAAATTCTGATCAAATATGAAGAAAGTGATATCTCAGCCAATTTGTATCGGAAGTCTCTGATTCTTTGCAGCAGCACTCTGCTAGTTGTGTTTCACAATATGGACTTAGCAATTTGGTTACCATGGCAACATACTAGGTTCCAGATCCCACCGATATTAAAGGCTTTTCTGGCCAATTCTGGCATTATTTTTTGACATTTGCCAATGATGCTTTACATGCGTGATCTGGCAAGCACATGAATGGATTAGGCAGACGTCTTGCCCAGGTTTCATTTTTCCGAAGTGAAAAATTCTAAAATATTTAAAACAAATTGGTGGGGACTGGAAAAGAGTTAGTTGCCATGGTAACATAATTTTATTATAACTGTAAGTGCGTCATCTGTAGAACTATTAGTCTGCAAAGTTTTATTGGACTCTGCAGAAAAATGACCGAGATATCTCAATTTTTGTACTTGTCATAAAATTGGATTGAGTAGATGACGTCAAGGTGCCCTAATCTGCATAATTTACGATTTTTTAAGCTCAAATATCTCCGGAACTAAAATAGATATTTGAAAACGGTAAACGCCATTTTGAATCTTTTGTTAAATACTCTATGAAACGCCTAAAATTGCAAGGGGTGAAAATTTGATCATAGTAGCACTTTAAGATACCAACCAGTAGAATACTAAAACAGAAATAAAAATGGCTGAAATCCAACACTTTATGCGAGGTTTAAGCTAGCCCTGTGAAGGAGCGTTTTCCAATTTTCTAGCGAGAAGTATAGGATGATTTTTACACACTTAGCTTTCTAAAATAAGAATGATTAAATGGCGACAGCAGAAACAGTGCCTTTTACAAATTTTGAAACTCATCGATAAAAAAATTGAAAACCTAAATAGCGGTGAACCCAGAAACTTAATATGTCCGTAAACCGATTTCATGGCCGACTACCGCGACATCAGGAAATGCACTGTACGAAGTGGTGTGTTCTTTGGTGGAACTTGACCTAAATCTTTGTACCTCTACAAACCCCCACCTTAACACCCCCGCCCAAAACACATTCAATCTTTCGATCTACGTCTTACCTGTCATGACTGCGTCCCTGTTTATCAAGCAGGCGGTAATGTGGATCGGTAACGCTCTTACACATGTGGATTGGTTGGTTTTTCTGGAATACTGTAACCTAAAAAACGTCATCGAGAAAGCGTCATGAAACGTTCTATCGACATAGACATATACATATAATTTTTTTAACATAAAGTAAAAACAACACTACATAGGTTATAAAAAAGGGGAAAAGATCAAATACTGTTTTCCACGCACCGTCATCACATGGGCACCAGAAGGCAAGAGAAAGAGTGGGAGACCCAGAGAGACATGGAGACGAACAGTAGAGATCAAAGAACTATAGGAGTTATGACTGAGGTCCAGGGGTGAGGCCTCCATCGTTGCCCAGGATAGAGATCGTTGGAAAAGGATGATTTCCTGACTTGTTCCCCGCTTGGGGAATAGGAACTGATGATGATGACTGTTTTCCGTAACTGTCGTTTGGGAATCTAATACAAGAAATATCAGTTCTCTTTTTTCCCATTTGGTCTGCCTAAGAGGGCCAATGCCTTGCACTTCTCTTTTAAACAATGCCGAAATTTATGCGTATCTGTCGCAACGAAAACGAGCCTAACACATTTAGAACACTGACTGGGGTTTTTTCTGAACGCTGGCAAAAAAACTATTTATCGTTCAGCAACTGACAGACGTTGTTGCTTAACTCTTGTCATCTACGAACATGACGATTTGTGCATCATTATCCTTATCAACATCAGCAAACAGTAACCTTAATTTCACGCCAAAATATGCCGACTTAACACACTCTTACAGGACGCATGCACTACTGGATCCGTTACCTACGGGCAGGCTTGTTTTTTTTTTTTTTTTTTTTTTTTCAAGTAGTGACTATTTCTGCATGTATTTAACAATTATCCTGCGAAATCGCGCGGAATATCACCTGATACTTAGCTGACGAGGTCATAGGCCGAGTTGACTAAATCAGGGGATATTCCACAAGATTGAGCAGGATAATTGTTTCATTATTCAACAAATTCTGAGCGACTTGCATTTTCAGAAGGAGAAAAACCGTAGTTCTATGATCAAAAACGCTAAAAGTTAGCTACACATAATATACACCAAAGCAAAACTTCAAAAAATCGAAGTTTACTATTGTTCACTTAAAAAGACTCACTTAAATACTCATGTTTGGAAATAACAAGACAAAGTAAAAAATATTGCTACCTTACCGAGAATAAGTCCTCTTCTTTGGAAATAAAATCTTTTTAACTTTACAACTTTCCGTGAGTTTGAAGTTTCTGCTTCGCTCGCGGTAGCATTTTCTCGGTTACGTTCTCACTATGAAAACTCCAAATCAACCTCTGGATATCCTTGTAAGCTGAAGCCAATACTTGGTGACTTTTTGATAGCATTTAGTTAAGGAAAATTTCTTTCAAGGTGTTAAAATTTCCGGAGAACACAGCTAAAACTGCCTCGCTTTTCAAAATGGCCGCCTGAACAAGCCGTGAAAAAAGATCTGCACTGCACTTACAAATGTGGTCAGCTACGTATATCGCTGGATATCTGTCATGTGCGGATGACAGATATTGAGGGCTTCCTGACCATAAATGGGCATAGTCCAAATTTGTTGAATAATAATAGTAGTTATACTTCATCTGTAAGCAGCTATACTTTAGCATTGCGGTGGTGTAGTGGTTAGCGTGTTGAACTTCAGATCTAAAGGTCGGTGTTTCCATGCCCATTCCCTGCCACATGCACTCATGGGGAAAACCCTGCGATGGACTAGCATCCCATCCAGGGGGGAGTAGCAATGCTCTCAGAAACCGGGTTACGCTCCGACTCGTGTGGGTCACCTTGGCTCGTGAGCGCCTGGAAGGGAGGATTACAATCAACAGTAAAGCTAAGACCACATACATTATACATACCCAGACTGTCGGTAAACCAAACAACGCCCAAAACATGCTGTCGTCACCGTTGGTAATTTTAGGAGTGATAACAATTGATTTCCTCAGACCAGTAAGCGTTGTGCATGTTGCCCCGACTTTCACTTTCACTGGAGTAGTTCCTTTTAATTCGACAAAGCACTTTTCTTTATTTACCAGCCACAATCCGTCAGGCAAGTAAAATGTCACTGTAAGGTAACCACCCTTGAAATTCGGTCTAATTGGTATCGTCGGAGTCAATGTGATCTCTTTGATCAATGGTTCCTCGCATTCTGTGATCAGAAGGGTGGAAGGACTAACCTGAAAATACAAACAAACAAATGAAACAAGAACAAATAAACTCCTCAGTTAGACTTACTGGCTAGTCATGCTAATACATCGATGACACTACAGTATTGGCACAAAAAATACGTATGCCGCAACTTGATTCAGATACATAACAGATTGAGCTTTCAATCATTTACCCTACCTATTTTGCAGAATGCCGTAAAATTCCGAAGCTTACGTCTCACCCCTCCCAGAAAGTAACGTTAATTGCTTGTCCTTCTATTAAATCCTGAAGACAACGCCACCTCCCTTCTTAAAGATCCCAGAAAGTACAGTATCTTGAGCATCAAAAATGCTACCACTCAAGAATAACACACATACAGGAATTTATAAATCTCGAGCGGCCAAGGGTACGGTTCTCGCTTTGCGAGAATAATATATACGAACACTACTTTCGAGTAGAGGCATTTTAAACGTTATTATAATATAATGAGTTTTAAAATAATAAGCTTTTCATGTCATGTAACGCCTCTTTTTTGTGTAAAACAGCTGCTGAATCACTAACGTCAATTTAACCATCCCAAACTAACAGCTATGAAAGTAGAGGCGCTTTTGACCTGAGCGCTAACTCCTTATGTAATGGTGGCCACGTCTTTCCGAATTTTCCAGTATATAGGCAAACAAGCTACATTATGAGCTCAAAGCAAAAGGTGTCATGCGTTCGTCGTGGTCATGTGACAAGTTAACTGACTCATATTTATCCGGTTCAATTTGCCAAGAGCTTATTATATGTCGTATTTCGTACCTGTATGCCAGCATAAAACGGTTTTAAGACGGACACAGATTCCGACCAAGGATGGAGTTTTGAAGTGGTGAACCTTGCTTTAACCTCACATGATATCTGAAAAGAAAACCCATCGATCAATCAAACAATCAGTCACTCAAACATTAAGCAAACATGCAGTCAAATAACACATCAACCCCCATTAATCCAGCCAAGCCGCAATTCAAAACTGTGGCTGTATAAAAAGGGTCTATTATGCTCTGAGTAAAATGAATGGGTGAACATTGGATCGGACCAGAAAAACTTTTGACGATTAAATTAACCATTTTCAAAAACATCTTACCCATTGACCAGGTTCATACCGATAACCAGTCATAGGGCTTCCAGCAAGAAGAAGAGAGCGAACCAGCTTTTTGTCACCTGGGCATGAATCTTTGTTCTCAGTTTGTCCTTGTGGTGGAAGGCAGATTGGTTGCTCTGTGTAAATTAACTTTCCTTCCGAGTACCATTCAATATGATATGTCACATTCTTCAAATCCCTTATTTTTTTATCAAGTGGAACTGTGCAGTACAATGAGACAGCTTCGTCCTCCTCATCCTTGACAGTTATGTTAGGATAGCCCAGGTTGCTCTTTGGAAATTTCTCTGGTCCAGCTTAATGAGACAATAATGAAAACGTTTTTAGTGAAGGAGCAATGACTATGGCTGTTTTGGTGTTTGGAATAAATTAAGCCGGTCATTAAACTTGGTGACTTTTCCTAAAATTTATCTGGTATAGCAAACCGGTGTTCTCAAATTTGACGTTACCATATCAACCACATTTTGACAAGCAGTAAATTTAAGATTTTCAGATCATTTTAGTGTTCTTTTATTCAGTTTGAGTACTTTCGTTTTCTTGGAGGTTTTGGAAGCAGTCAAGAAATCCAAGTTGACCTCTGTTTGAGAACGTCGAAGGAAACGTCTTTGGACGTACAACTATCTGCTTACAAAAGAGCCCTAGGCTAACATTTTTTCCAAAAAGAAGACTTATCAGTGAAGACCTAGTTGACGTGAAGTAACGGAATCAGAGTACACTGAATGTAAAAAAAATAAAATAAAATAACGGAATAAATGAAATGAGGGTTTGTCGTTATGGTTAGTGATCTTCATTTTCAAAAAAAGCCAATTCATTCATTCATTCGTTCATTCATTCATTCATTCATTCATTCATTCATTCATTCATTCATTCATTCATTCATTCATTCATTCATTCATTCATTCATCTATTCATTCATTCATTCATTCATCCATTCATTCATTCATTCATTTAATCATTCATTCATTCATTCATTCATTCATTTGTTCCTTCATTCATTCATTCATCTATTCATTCATTCATTCATTCATTCATTCATTCATTCATTCATTTATTCATCCATTCATTCATCTATTCATTCATTCATTCATTCACTCATTCACACATTCATTCGTTCATTACGCATTCAGTTCGTTAGTCAAGCAGGCACTCGGTCAGTCAGTCGGTCGGTCGGTCAGTCGTTTAGTTGCTTGATTGGTTGGTTAGCTATTTGGTGGGTCGATCGATCGATGACTCACCGCTGCAGGTTGCTAAGGACGTCCCTGTTTGTCCATATGGGCACGGTGTCCCGTCGCCTGTTAAACAAAAATAATTGTTAAATTGAATGATTTCAATGACAAACTGGGGTCATTTTTTGAACTTGCAATTGTGTCGTCCTCGTCACTTTTTTTCGGTTTCATACCTGATAACTGGAACATTTTCCCATAAGCCGACAGATACTAACAAAAGCGCATACTTTCACGACACGATGTCACGGTTCATGCCAAAAGTTACCAAAGGTGATAACAATATCCACTTCACTTTTTTAACGGAATTTGCGACCGGTAGGGGTAAAAGACGGAATGAGTTTGCGGAATGGCATGTGGCATAAATTGCGGAATGGCATAATTACGCAAAACGTAAAACTGTGGAATGACTCTAAGTAATAAATTAAACTAAAACGCGCGCCCTTTTTGCCCGCCAATTTGCAAGAGCAGCCGCTTTTTTTGATGCTGCGGGCTCGACTACCAGAAAACCCAAACTCGGCGACGAGTCTTTGTTTCCTAGTTGCGTGCTTTTTCCTTTACGCAAACTCATGGCATGTGGCATGAGTTGCGGAATGGCATAATTATGATCGAGTAATGTAGTTTATGCAGAATGACAATAAAATACGAAATTTTTAATGGAAGGCATTTTCAAACGTCCTGGAAAGATTCGATATTTGTTTAGAACTTTGAAACGACTGGGAAAAGCATTCCAGTTTTGTAGTTGACGAATTCTTTGAGCTTGTGCAAACCATACAATCGCTTCAGTAGCTTTGTTCAAGACCTGTCACGCCACCATAGTAACATGTCACTGAAACTGTGTAGTTCACACCCCGTAAAACATGATACAAAACCATGATAGTTTCGAATCACTTGCTCCTCCGTACAAAATAGGATGCTGGTATTAAATGTTAGGGTTTATTCTATCTTAAACCAGGATTTTTCTCCAAAACCAGAGTGCCGGGAATTTAGCTTATTTTTGGAACGTGTCCGATTGCACGACTTTGCAAAAGCTACTCAACCCTTTTTCCAGAGAAGTGCTGTGAAATCACAATAGCGTATAGTTCGGGCGGAATAAAAACTAGATAAATCAAAGCGAGACTTGTCAGATCTCAAACCATATAAGTAAACAACCCGAATTAATACATGCAAATGTGTTCCAAATCTTTCTAGTACGCAGCCTGTGCTTTATACTTCATTGATCGTTCAACGCTTAAGAATAAAGCTAAGACGAACTGCCTACGTTCCCGAGTTCCCAAAGAGGATCAACGCTGTAAGAGGATACTTGAAACATTTTTCAAATCACGAAGTGGACCGTGGTGTTTTTGAGGCATATTTTTATTTTCGGCTGTGCGATCTACGGTCAGATGCTTTTCAGTTGCTGTTTTATTTGACTAGATCCTCTCCACGGATACTTAAACCGCCTTTAGTAGGCGTGGATATAAAACTGTCGTGATTTTGGAGAAACTAGGCGAAATCTTTTCGTAGAACCGGTAAAGAACAGAGGAAAGGATAATATGCACTCTGTAAAGGAAAAAGCACGCAACTAGGACACAGTGTTTAACGAAGACTCGTCGCCGAGTTTGGGTTTTATGGCAGTCGAGCCCGCAGCATCACAAAAAGCGGCTGCTCTTGCAAATTGGCGGGAGAAAAAGGCGCGCGTTTCAATTTTAACTTCTTACTAACTGAGCGCGAGGGCCGAACTGGGGAATATTGGCACGAGATCGTGGTAGTACGAACCGAGCGGAGCGAGGTCCGTACAAGAACGACCGACGGCCAATATTCCCCGGTACGGTCCCGAGCAAGTGAAGTTAGTAAGTAGTTTATTATATGGCATCATTTTTCGCACGAAACAACACTTCCGGTAGTTCATTCAAGTCAATTTCCGGCGCGATGTCACAAGCCAGCGATTTTAACTGGCTTTTGAAAACAGTTTGATGATCGTTGCTGTCGATCGGCGAAAACTTGCGTGGCTCTTGAATGAAAAATGCTCCGCTTCTATGATACGTGTCAGTTTTCGTCGTCCTCTACAACACAAGATAGTTATATTTGAAAATACTTCTTCTTTGTGGGCGGAGACAACTCGGGAAAAAGAAGAATAATGAAACACCGCGATAAAATCTCACAAACGTGCTTCTCAGATTGGAAATTGTGGCAGTGTGTTAGTCTGTAACGTGAACGAAGGAACTCTCGAACTTTGAAAAAGGACACTTAGAATATCTCTTCGTCAAATACTGTTAGTTGTTTGCGCCAATGGCTTTTTGGAAAACCTTGTGGATGCTGAGTGCAAATTTTCGTCGCACTTAACAAAGTTGTTTTTTATGCGCGAGCTACAGCAAAAGCAGACTTGTAAAGAAGCTAAAATTATTTTCAAGGGCGTCCAATACAAGAGCAAAAGTCTCGCTGAGGAATCAAGGTAAACTCAGTTTAGTTTAATACGTGTAGCGTTAATTTGTTCTTGTGGAAAGCGCTGACTGAAGCGATGGCCTCTATAAGCTAGACAAGAAGGTGATCGTTTCCTTTTGATTTAGAGTTGCGGATAAAAGCCATTTCCTAGTTGTTTACAAGTTTTCATTTTTTTTCGCCAAGAGGCTTTCTTGCGAGAAACGTACTCTTTTGTTAATGCTGAATTTTAATGATTATTGTTCAAGTCTTGGCCGATTTACTCCGCTCTTTATAGCTCAGTACACTCTATAGCCGTACAAAAAACACTCAACACACACTGAAGAAAGTTGGCCATGCTTTTTGATTCACTGCTGACGAGTTTTTTGAAGAGCGTTTTTCTAAACAGACATGTTCACCTCGTTCATTTCTTTTGTACCAGCTCCAAACTTTTACTTCAGTTATCTTCTTGCGTTTTCGCAGTTTGAATTTTGCGGGAGTGCGAGAAAAAAATATCCAAGAGGACCGTTTCCATGGTAATAGTCCGTACTGTAAAATCCCGACCGAAAACTAACCAATCAGAGTGCTCCATTTAGCCCTGAGAATCGCTTGCCATATAAAAAATTTATTACTTTGAGTCATTCCACAGTATTACATTTCGCATAATTATGCCATTCCGCAACTCATGCTACATGCCATTCCGCAAACTCATGCCTCCTTTTACCCTCACCAAATTTGCGACGTACCTTAACGCTTGTGATAGCTCAATTTCTGAAAAGCGACTGTGAAGATCTTTTTGAGGGGCTTGGGTTCTTTTTGAGGGCTTGTCTCAATTAAGTAAATGGCTCTATTATTGACATTTTTTAAAATTATAATTAAACTTGATGTAAATACGTGAATTATCTTTGTTATCAAAGAGCTGAGCACAACACTCTGCCCTTTATCATAACTGACCATAGCTCTGTGGAAAACTAAACAGAGTTCGAAATGGCGTTTTCTCTCAGAAATAGTAGTCGTCCTCCGTATGATAATTCGGTGTTCTCTAATCTAATCTCTTCTGTGCTTCGGGTTTTTGAGCAATTTCCCTTGCGATTCTCGCGGTTCTCGTTTTTCGAGAATAAAAAGGAAATACTCTGCAACTACGCAGCACTGTAGTGCCACAGTTTTACTCGAAATTTAACTAAAGGCGCTGTTACACTAGGCAATGATTCGGGCAACTTATCTCGCAACAACTAAACACCGTTCACCGTAAACGAGGGATGTTACTTAAGCAATATTTCCTATAACTTGTTTCGCTTTCGACTGTAACAAACAGAGCAGAGGACTGGCACGAGGTTATAAACAATGCACACGCACTAAAAGGGGCAAATTAATTGGCTGATGTCAGAAAACGTTGCGACACACGTTGTAGGAAACATGTTACGCAACGCAATACTTCAAAAATTCGTTGCAGCGTTGCGAAAATCGTTGCGAGAGGTAGAACTCGCTTCTCACAACGATTGCGACAACCACAGAATTTGCAAGTAATTAACAATTATCCTGCGAAATCGCGCGGAATATCACCTGATACTTAGCCGACGAGGCCGTAGGCCGAGTTGGCTTAATCAGGCGATATTCCGCAAGATTGAGCAGGATAATTGTTTTATTATTCAACAAATTCCCATCGCCTACCATTTTCAGAACGAGAAAAACTACGGCTCTATGATAAAAACGCTAAAAGCTAGAAACACATAAGCTTAATAAAAATCAAAACAGACCTTCAAGAAATCGAAGTTTACTACCGTTCGCTTAAAAAGACTTATTTACAAACTCATGTTTGGAAATGACAAGACAAAGGAAAAAATATTGCTGCCTTACCGAGAAAAAGTCCTCTTCCTGTGAATTAAAATCTTTTCAACTTTAGTCTTTACAACTTTCCGTGCCGGCAAGTGTGCTGCTTCGTTCGCAATAGCATTTTCTTGGTTGAGTTCTCACTATGAAAATTCCAAGTCAACCTCTGGATATCTTTGTGAGCTGAAGCAAATACTTGTTGACTTTTTGAGAGCATTTAATCGTGGAAAGTTTCTTCCAGAGAGTTAAAATTTACGGAGAACACTGCTATAACTGCCTCGCTTTTCAAAATGGCTGCCAAACAAGCAATGAAAGAAAATCTGCAGTGCACTTCCAAATATGGTCATTTACGTATATCGCAGGATATCTGTCATGCAGGATGACAGATATTGAGGGCTTGCTTACCATATATGGGCATAGTGACAATTTGTTGAATAATAATGTTTGTTGTAGGGTATGTTACACCAGGCAATTTTTCTTGCAACTTTTGTTGCAATAAAATTGCGAGACAAATTGCATGAAACATTGTCTAGTGTAACAGTGCCTTGACCCATTTATTCAACTGCCTGTAACTGTTTTCAATACGTTAGCTCAGAAATATGCATATGCACAACACACTGTTAGCTATTTGTTCATTAATTATGAGTTTTAAGGTGTAAATCATAAAGAGATTACATGGATTTAGTTTGAAGGTCACGGAAACAGCTTTTCATCTAAGAGACAAAACGTTAATAAATCAAAAAATAAATTGAAAACAAAACAGTTTAGTACGCTCTCCTATGAGGCTTTTCAACCGCATCAGACAAGAGAATTTATAGTTCATACCCTCTTAATTCATGTAAGGAAAAAAGAGTTGTTTATTTAAGAACTTTTATAGTCCCATGTTTTTAGGCATAGGTCCCATTTAGTGCTTTAAAGTATTTCAACCAACTTTCAATCTAGATTGCACTCACTCTTATCCCCTCGATGTAGGTTTTTGTTTGTTTGTTTGTTTGTTTGTAACGCTGTGGCTAAATGACCGGCAGCCGGTCAAGGTTGTCAAAACACTAAATGACCGGCAGTTCTATATTTTTGACAAATTTGGGAAAATCAAATAATTTATCCGATCTAAACTATGATATTTTGATGAAGATGTGTTAAGCGATTCGGAAGACCTTAACAGTTTTTAAACTCAACCTTTTGTTTACGCTGGGCATAGAGTACGAAGCGATGTGTTGCGACACTTGGGTTTGCCAGGGCCGATTGCCGGTCAAGGTTTTCATAACTCTAAATGACCGACAGTCCGATTTGTTGGACAATTTCGGGAAAACGACGAACTTAACCGATCAAAGAATGATCTGTTGTTTAAGATGTGTTAAGTGATTCGGAAGAGTCCTTTTCTTCTCAAACTAAAGCCTTTGTTTACCCTGCGAAACAACTGCCGGCCAAGGTTGTCAAAACACTAAATGACCGGCAGTCCGATTTGTTTGAAAAATTCGGGGCTTGCCACTTCATCTGAGACGAAGAGATATAAGTAAACGACCGTAAAAAGCAGGAAGATAGGGGCGAAAACCGATTGCAAATCAGTAACCTTCGGACGTCTTCACCTTCTCCGGACTCTTCGCACTCTCACGTGGTGCAAATTTCCCGCCAACAGTCGCGTGAAGTGTCACGTAACACCACAAGCCCCAACCTTTGTTACATCATGCAGCAGCTACAGACGTAGAAGCGCTTCCTTATTCTTGCTGGGCAAGACGAAAGTTAAATGGTTTGACTAACGCAGATCCTTTCTCTTGAGAAAAGTTTTACAAAAACTGTAGCGAGGAAAAGATGTTGTCACGAATTCTCTCTCCCAACACAAATTTACGTAATGTTACATTACTTAGCTTCGTACTCAAAGGCCAAGAGTAAAGTAAACCAGGGTTCAGTTTCGACCCGGAAGTCTTTCGAATCGTTTAGCACATCTTAATCAAAATATCATAGTTTAGTTTGGATAGATTCTTCAATTTTTCTGAATTTGGGAAAAAAATTTCGGACTGCCAGTCATTTAGTGTTTTGACAACCTTGACTGGCAGTTGTTTCGCAACTCATGGCTTCACCCAGGGTAAACAAAGGGTTTAGTTTGAGAAGAAAAGGATTCTTCCGAATCTTAATCAACAGATCAACAGATCATTCTTTGATCGGTCAAGTTCGTCGATTTTCCCGAGATTGTCAAACAAATCGGACTGCCGGTCATTTAGAGTTATGAAAACCTTGACCGGCAGTCGGCCCTGAACAGAACCTAAGTGTCACAACACATCGCTTCGTACTCTACGCCCAGCTTAAACAAAAGGTTGAGTTTAAAAACTATTAAGGTCTCCCGAATCGCTTAATTCATCTTAATCAAAATATTATAGTTTAGATCGGATAAATTATTTGATTTTCCTAAATATAGAACTGCCGGTCATTTAGTGTTTTGACAACCTTGACCGGCTGTCGGTCATTTAGCCACAGTTTCTTTGTTTTCTTTTTTTTTTTAATATTTCGAAATCACTTTTAGATTGAGTAAAATTGGAAAATTTTAAGAAATACGTAGCATTATATTCACAACGTACAAGAGAATTTTCAGTGTAACGATAGTGTCTTAATTTGTCTTCATGTCTTAAAAAAAAAAACAAATTGCTCAATCAACAACGTCTATTGTCACATTTTTGGACCTTGGGTCATTGCTGGGTCATTCATCTGAATGTGATATGTCAAAACACTTTAAGTGCTTTTTGCTAGTGTCCCATTTATCCTTGTTAAAAAGGCGAATTAAGCACTATATAAAAGTAAAAAAATTAACGCGATGCGGTCAAATCACTAAAGGCGAGAAGCATGAGTGTGATTTGGCAAAGCACTAAAAACTAACCAAAGTGAAAAGGTGATTGAAATAGTACTTAAAAGTTGATTTTTTATCACCTATCAATGTATTACCAATGACGTTCAACTACTCTCCGCACTGCGATTTTTTCCTTCCTCCTGGCTTCTTCTTCTATTTTGTACAAGCATCTGATAATGACTTGTTTTGGATGAAAATTAGAAAATCGTAGTATTCCGGCGTAATCCCCACATAATACATGTAAAGTTGTCCTGGATGTTGTATTTCGCAATCACGTACTACTAATGAGCACTGGACTGTCCCTAATCTAATACAAATGAGCCCAAGTTATTGTTTAATTACTATTTGCATTAGATTTTGCACGGAAAGAGTTCGCCTGAAACGGATACAAAAATGAATTTCAGTTTCTTACCGGCGCAGTAGGCACTGTAACATGAAAGGAGGGATGTTCCAAGATAATACACGGAAAAATTTCCGGGACAATGCTTGACGCCTATGTCGAACGAAAAGAAGCAACCGCCTCTTCTTTCAAAGACATTGACACACGCCTTTACACGAGCCACGGGATCATTGGGTCCCGGGTGATTGCCATTCAGCCAAATTGGATTTCTGGTGCCACAGTGGTTTATGTTCACTTTTTTGGTCGGCATCTTCCCACCAACAAAGCTAGTGAAGCGGTACCATCCTCTTTTTAGATCCTTGTCACACAATGGAGCTTGTCCTGGCTTCCACTGACTCTGTACGCTGCGCCGAGAATTATCAATCTCTTTATAATTCGGTTTCTGGCAGCAATTGTTGCAAGTTGCGATTTGCTGGCCAGATGCACGCAAGAAAGCGACGAGAAGAATTGCACATTTCAGAAGCAAACGGCCAAAATCCATCCTTCTGCAAAGATGTTTATGATTGTTTTTGAAGGTCTAAGGAAATAGTATCTTTTGTCCGTGTAAAAATTTGCGTCTAATGCCATTGTCATTTACCGCTGCGCAGGGATTTGTAGCAGCGGTATCCGATTGGCTGAACGATGACAAGTTTGTCATCACTCCAGGATCGTCATCCACTGTAATGCCCGAAGGGATGGGGAAAGAAGAAAATATGGACACTTGGCAACTTTAAAGCAGTATAAACAATATTTTTAGAAATGGAACTGTTCGTACTAGACATAGAAATGTTACTACGTGTACAGGTACGGTTAAGTAATCATTGTTGTAAGTAGACATAGGTTAAAGGTTCATATGAAGGGAAACTTTTATTGTTCAAGTTTGTTCTTTCGCAATTCGTTCACGTTGAAAAAGACGCCGTCATGATTAATTATGAATTGGCACATTGCCCGCGGCACGACCGGAATTTGAGCTCACTGTGAAAGACTGAAAGACTGACATATTTATTATATATTTACGTAAGGGAGAGACCATTTTATTTTTGAGGGGGTGAGGGGAGATTGGGCAAATATACGAAAAGAAATCCTGCACAACTTTTGCAGAAGAAATAGAAATCGTGCTGAGCGGCACAAAGCAAAGAAACATATTGCAAGCTAGTGAAATAGTTTTCATACAAAGCTTTTATTCGCGAAAAAAATATATCATTTTTTTAACAGCGCACCAGATATCAATGCCATTGCAGCGCTTCACCTTAGTGATTATTAATTTGTATTTTCTTGCAGTTATCGCAGCTCAGTCAGCTTACAGTTCAAGTTATGATGATTGGAACTTTCTCACTGTCCGATCGCTAAATGTGCAGCGGATTACTATCTCAAGGATGATTTCACTTTTAAGCTAGACTGCGCTGAAATTGTCTAAAACTGAATTACCTTAAGTAAAATACCGGACAAAATTTTCCTTAGAAGCTTCGAAGCCCGGCTTCGAAGACCTCAAAAGTGTAATTGGACTGAATATCTGCTCGGCGCCAGATTCTCAATTGAGAGGCAAGCTGTTCCACCAACAGCTTGAACGTGTTAATGCATACCTGAGTGATCTCATTTGAGAGCCGGATTTCCTACATTGCCAAAGACTTCATGACGTACACGACCGACCGAGAGGTGACCTGAAAATTTCAAACGTAACAGCGCCAATGTGTTCAATGACATATCCATGACTGAGAGCGGCTTCTATTCATGATAGCGCTTTCATACCGCTTTTTGGAGCTCCTTTTAGTTTACAGCCACTGTCTGGCCTTGCGGCATTTAGTCTTGCCACATAGATATTTAGGTCATTTTCAGCATTTATGTAGCTTTACCATGAGGCAAACTAGTTGTACTTTATAGTAAAGTGGGATATGGCAGCTAAAAGACATATGTGCATGCATATACATCTCGGGTAGAATGAGCACCGTGTTTTGGACGGTCAGCTAATTCTCATCAACTTTTCATGCTAAAAGGAAACTTCAATCGAGTTTCAGTTCCTGAATACTTTGCCTGGGTCGTTCAAACCTTTGAGTTTCCAGTGACGGGCTCCAACATTTTGCTAGTTGCGACGCAGTAGCAAGAATGTCTCCTAAACTTGGGGTTATGAATTAGTTGAAACTCGAGGACAATCAAAGCAATAATAAAATTTTTCAATAAAAACCGTCCTCTGGTGTTCTTCATTAGATATTCTTTACGTACATAGGGGTAATATTAGCGGTCCTTTTACTGCCAATGCAACAGTAAATTGACATTAAACTGAAAAAAAATCTGGTGATGACGTCTATTTAGACATGGGTATGTATTTTCTTTTCTTTCTTCTTTTTTTTTTTTGTATAAATAGTTTTAACAATAAAAGTCTGCCTGCGTATGAACTTTTAACCTCGTTTTAGCAAAACTGGGGGAGCCATATGCATTTACTTTTTCTCGTGTAAATAGTATGAACAATGGATGTCTGTTATTGTATGATCTTAGCACACAGGAAGTCTTGACATAAGTGTTTAAGACTTCGTCCCTTATTTACACGAGAAAACGAACATAAACATCTACGACTAAATAGACGTCATCATCAGACGTCATCAAATATCAGTTTTTGTCAGTTTAATTTTGCGCAGCGTTCTCAGCGTTCTCAGCAGCGTTCTCATCATTATTTTCCTAATTTTTTTTTCTTAATTTCATAGCCCTTCCCATCGATGGTAAGTCCGAATGTAACTTCAAAGTATTATGCGCCGATCAATTCGAAAGTTCAACATCCCCCCCCCCCGGGCAACCCCCCGGCCATTTGAACTTTTGAAGATTGGCTTGGTCAAATTCCCTCCCCTCCGGGCAAAAAAGCCGTTCAAATGCCCCACCAATTACTACTAAAATACCTCTCCTCAAAGACAAATTTCGTCTTCAATCAAACACTTAACACGCTTTTCAGAGAGATATGTCGTAATGACACCTCCAAACTTCTTTTAAAGACCCTTTTGAAAGAGCTATTCACTGACAAAGGGGAAATTCTGTCTTGTATATCCATCAAACCCTGAAAAAACCGAAAAAACTCACGGGCGTATTACATCAGAACAAGAGTTAAATGCGGTTCAAATTCCTCACCCTTCAAACGCAACGTTCAAATTCCCCCCTCCCCGGGCACGATGCACAGTCAAATGCCCGGGGTATGCCCGGGGGGGGTGTTGAAGTTTCGAATTGATCAGCGCATTAAGCGTTAATGCTAAATTTTGGATGAAATCTTACCCTTAAGGCACATTGTTTAATCCGCTTTCCTTATTGTTTCCTTTTTTTGGTGGTGGGGAGGGGGAGGGTTGAGGGCTTACGCTTTCTTCCGAAAATACTCAACTATATTTTACCACTTACTAGTGTACTGACAACAGCTCCCATTAAGTAACCCGGCTTGCAGGAGCATTCTCCGTTATACAAGGTTCCCTGGTTGACGCAAAAAGTTTGTTTGCAGGGTCGTGTTTTCCGTAAAGCTGTCATATTACACGGCGTCCCACCACATTGCTCTCTTGTTATTATGTATCTTCTGCTTGTTTGGGAATCTCCACACTGAGATGGAGGGCACGCGCTCCAGTTGGACCAAGTGGAGTATACGCAGTCAACCGCTGTCGTTCCAAAACATTCCCCAGTGTCCTGCATTGAAGGGCAAGCTGTTCCACCGCAATTGGGATAAGTTATTACAGTCCTTGATCTCTGTTGAGAGCCAGACTTCCCGCACTGTACAGCACTGCATGTCGACCAAGATGACCAAGAGCTGACCCTGCAGTTAACTGCCGCACTTCCATAACATCCTGAAGTCTCCTGCATCTTTGCGGGACATGCTGCTCCACCACAACTGGGATGCCTTAATACACGCCTTGATCTCTGCCTAGAGCCATAAACCCCACATTGTACAGCGCTACACCGCGACCACGAAGACCAAGAGCTGACCTGACAATGCAGTGGAGAACAGCTGCGCCGACGACGACGACGAGATTGACTTTGATTTAGGAAACTTAAACATAACACAGTAAAAACTACAAACTGAACATTTAAAGAAGCCATGTCAAATAACACATTGAAATGTGAAAGCTGCTATAAGCTGCTGTTAAGTAAATTAGCTCAGTTGTCTGGAACGAACCTTAGTTGTTTCGCAATCGAAAGACCTGTTACGACATACTTGACGAATTGAACCAGCAGTGACATTGCATCATAACGGTTAGTAAGTGTAATTAATATCTAAAATAACTAAAACAAAAATAACTAACCAAATGAAAGTAACTAAATAAATAAATTGAAAAATAGACAAAGAAAAGAAACATGACAACATTTCTCCCAATATCAGTTATTTATTTCATTATTAAAGAAAATTTGTAGATCAAATACATTGGTATCAGACTCACTCAGTAGACTCAGCTCTCAGTCTCAGTCATCAAGACATGCAGTGAGGATGGGAGCAAAACGTGATCTGTCACCGTTCTCAACAAAAAAATTCGTTATCCTTAAAGATCGACAATTTGTGCTCGTGTATCAAGAAAAGGGAGAAAAGGAAAGAAAATGTATCTCTTTGGTACTCGATTGCAGATTTTAGCCCTTTTGTATTATTACAGGACTATTGTTATTAAATTGTTTTGCCCTGTTGTGGAGGGGCGCTCGTGTGTGGCGGTTAGAGCTTCTGTCAACCGATCGTGAGATCGGAGAGACAGTGGTTTGAGGTTATAGTTTGTTCTGTATATTGTCTCGACCCAGGTGTATAAATGGGTTCTGAAGAAAAAATGCTGAGGCTAACATAACAGAGTCTTGACTTTTAGGCTGTGTTCACACTTGGGTGCCCGAGCACGGTGCCAGAGTACGATTCTTGCTGGGCACTAATGTGAACACACCTTTTTTTCAAGTACCCACGCCAGAATTCTGGCACGGTGCCCGTGCCCGAGTACAAGGTCTCGACCTTGTACTCGGGCACTGTAGTGGGCACTGCTTCCTTGTGTGCACACGTTTTTCGTTAGTTCCCTGGCACTTTACCCACAAACCACTGCTTTGCGTACCCACAATTCCTTACTACGCTCAAGGATGGTTGAGGTTTCAAAATGGCGGCTGACGGAGCAAAGTGGAGTAAGGATGAAATTAGCGCTCTAATAGATGCCTACAGCGACGCGAAAACGTCAGCAGACCCAATGACAACAAACAGAGAGCTTTATAACTCAATTAACGACCTCCTTGAACAAAACAATGACGTCCAACGCTCCACAAAGCAGATCGAGACAAAGGTGAAGAAATTAAAATCAGGTTATAGCAAGTTGAAAGACCGTATGAAAGTATCTGGAGCTGAGCGACCCCATGACTCCAAATCTCTTACAAGTGTGGAGAAAGTCGCTTTTCAGCACTGGGATAAACTTGACCGCATTTTGGGTAGGTTGAGTTATGTCATTGTAAAAATAATTATGCATGTATGATTCTCAAGTCCGAGATAGGGGAAGGAAAAGTGGCCATTTGAGGCATTTGCGAACTTTAACTCTAGCCTTTGTAAGCCATAACTTTAAAGAAATATAAATCTTTATATAGAGAGAGTACCTGTTTATAACAGACTAGCGTTTAGAAAGATTTAATGGAATTAAATGTTTATGCAGACCCCCGGCTCAAGGGCGTACCCGATGCAGACTTCAAGAGGAAAGAGATCGCTGTCAGTATTATCTTCTGTGTTCTAGTTTATTTGGATGAGGTGTCAGTGATATTGATAAAACAGTTCGTTGAATAGATACATGCATTTTAGCCTCATCTGAATTGGAATGATCCCTCAAGCATTTTCTGTGCATCTCTGGAACCTGACGTTAGGACCAGTTCTGCACCAGTCAAATTGAAACTCACAACCTGGGGCAATACTTTTGTTGATGCATGATTTTGGCAAAATGATTGTTTTTATTGGTTATTTTATTATTTTCTTAGACAAGGTAAACCAAAACGTAATATAAGTTTATTAATGTGGGATAACAAGACATACAATTTGTTTTATTTTTGATATAAGTGTTCTTATCATACTGTGGTCACTGTGTGTTTGTTATCCAGGTACTCACCCAGTTGAAGACCCACCTGAGGAACATTTAATGGAAAGCTCAGCTGTAGGAGAATGTGATGAAACAGAACCAAATGCATTGAATGAAGCAGAGTCAGGTGCAACAGAAACAAACAAAGAATCAAGCGCAGCAGAGGCAAATACTACTCAGACATCAAAACCACCAAAGAAAAAGAGTGGTAAGGCTGGTAAACCTAAGAAAAAACCTCGCCTATGTGATGTAGTGGAACAATCCAATGAACAAATGAAACAGATGCAAGATTACATACAGAGTAGTTCAATTACATCAGAGGCACGTTCTAAAGAAAGAGAAGAAGACCGAGAATTCTTTCGTCAAATGTTGGGTATGATGTCCCAAACTATGATGGGGATGACCCAAATGCTTGTGCAAGGAGCTGGCCCAGGATATCATTCACCAAACCAGGTATATACTTCTCAAAGTGTTCAGCCAAACTACAGCTTTACACCTAGTGGCATGGGCTACGGTTTCCAAACTCTGCCAGCAAGACCATCATCATCAAGCTCAATTACAAGTGAACCAACATCATCTGAAGAAAACGACTATTATAGCTTCTAGAAACTCTTCATACGGGTGCATGTTTTAAGTCAATACCGATGGCTTTGTTGTTATGTTGAGTTGAACCTGTGATAGCTTGTTCTATCCACAACAGCATATTGTGATATTATTAACTTGTTCATTACAATTTCCTCTTGACATTGTATAGTTCAGTTTCTGTTAACTGCTGTTTGTTTATGATGTACACAATTATGTTTCCAGAAAGAAAGTCGGAAGAAACAAAGAGCAATTAGCAATTTCTTATATTAAACTGTTCGTTGCAATTTTGTGTTCTGCGAACATGGTGTGAAATAAAGTGTTCGCAAGGGAATTGCAGGTGAAATAACTTTTATTTATTAAACTCAATCTACATAAAAATACCATACCACCCTAATGGGAGGCATTTAACTAGCTAAGGGGTATGTTTATTTTCTGGAGATACACAATAATATTTTTTAACTGCACAGTAAAAACACAACTGATTTTGTAACAAGACTGTTCTTCAAAACAAAACCTATTGGGCATTTATTTATAACTTTTATAACGAATGATGTCTGGAACTGTGTTCAAATGCTCATAAATTAATGTTAACAAGTAGCTATATTGGAATACAGTTGAACTTTTGAATCGGTGTGGCTTGTCTTTCCTTTCCGCTTATTGTAATCCGGAAGTTAAAAATATGAAATCATGCAGGTTATGCTAACATGACTTTTGTGATCAGTTGTGCAAATAATGAGCCAAGACATTCCTAATGATATTAGAATTGCCATCTGCATCATCATCATTCAACGGATCAGGCCTAGGTAGGTCACCAATTTCATCCTCTCCCAGCCTGTTCCAGTCTTCAAGGTAGCACTCCTTTCTCTCTTCGCACATGTTGTGCAGGATACAGGCTGATGTAGCATGAAGTACAACTTTGGCGAGGTCGCAATCCAGCGCCTTAAGCAGACATCTCCATCTCCCTTTAAGCCTTCCATATGCTCTCTCGATCTGTATGCGGGCGCGACTGAGTCTATAGTTGAAATGTTCTTTTTCCGGTGTGAGATTGCTGCCTGGATAATTCTTCATTAGATGCTTGGAAATAGGGTACGCTGGATCACCGATAAGAAATGGCTCAATGATGTGGTCATCAATAACCCGTGACAAATTTGAATCATCGGGTATCAGTCTTCCCTCTGTTATCATCTTGCCTATCTGAGAGCGACCAAACACCCTCGAATCATGTGCTCGACCAGGCCAGCCAGCAAACACGTCAGTGAAACAGCACTGGCTGTCACAAACACCTTGCAGAATCACAGAATGGAAACTTTTCCTGTTGTAATAGTCAGCGTGGTGGATGAGGGGGGCTTTTATGGGTATATGGGTACCGTCAATGGCTCCCAAACACTGTGGAAAATTCCACTTTCTTTGGAAACCATTTATGATTCTTTGAAAGTCTATACCCCTCTGTAGTTTGCTTATGATGTGCATCTTAGAAGTAACCAGGAGCTTCATAGCTTCGTTAACTTTCATACATGCTGTAGAAGTACCGACTCCAAATTTGTCTCCGATCTCTCTGTAGTCCAATCCTTTTCCTATGCGTTTGAGCAGCATCGCTACAATTGTTCTTACAGGTACAGGATTGCGCAGTCTGGTTACCTGTCGCTGAAGGCCCCGCAAATCATGCGTCAACTGTTCAAACATATCTTTAGAGATACGATAACTTTCCAGCCATTTTCTGTCAGGAAAATGAAGGAATTCGTGTTCCAAAACGTTCTGAATTCGTGGAATTTTCCAAGCTGCTCTCCCTCCAACTTCACTCCTGTCAGCAAGGAAAACATTCAATCTTGTTGTAATGGCAGCGCAGGTTTCCGTAACAATTCGCGCTAATCGTCGCCTGTCGTCGAAGTCCATGGCGTCTCTTAAGTGTTTCATATATAAACACAGCATTAAAAAAGTAAAAAAGCCATAGAAACTAGTAATCAAGCAGATATATTGAACGCAGAACGCATGCATGATGCGATTCGAACACTTTAAATGCAGTGAGCACATGCTTGGTTTATTGAATGTGAACATATCTACATATCGGGCACCCAGTGTCTGAACACAGCACCATTTTGTGCCGGTGCCCAGGCACTAGTGCTCGGGCACCAAGTGTGAACGCAGCCTTAGAAGGCTATAAATTGAATCTTTAAGTTTTGATCTGCGTAGTTTAGGTGCCCGAAACTGATCTGAAAGACTCATGCAGGTTCGAAGTTTCAAACCCTAAAAAGTTTTGGGCTAGCATTTAGACAACTCTAAAAGCTCGGTCTCACAATTTTAAAAGCTGGAAGGGTCTCGGGCTCGCAGAAGAAAACGATCGTCTCGCCGTCTTTCTCCTACTTCTAGTTGCTTCACTAGTGTTACAGAAAGCAGAGTAATAACCGCGGACCGTGTTGCTTTAAGAAAAGCAAAGACAAATTACAGCATTTACTAGTCATTTCACTCTTTAGAATCTTAAGGGGCAAATATGCACCAATTGCTTATATGATAGAATATGATGTAAACCAAAATACTTTCACCTTTCTTTCCGTCAAAAAGACAATATATCTAGGTTAGGAGACATTCATGATCTGAGGCTTAATGTTATTTCATTCTAGGTATGGGCCCCCGAGATAATCCGATAGATCTGTTTGTACAAGGTGCAGAAAACATATCATGCCGCAGGTAAGTTCAGATATTGCTAAGATATAAGCAAAAATCTCTTTTAATAGCTTATCCCGTTCCTATTGCCATAGTGATCATTCCCGAGAAAAAAAATGGTGTTCCCTGCCAGTCTCTTTTACTTGCGGCGCAAGAGGTTAATGTTTTAACTTCCGTCACGCGTTACCAATATATTATTCCTTATCAAAGCAATGGTTGTCATCCAGAGGATAAAGACGTTTAAATCTGTTTATTTTGTACGCTGAGGTTGTTTGGATTTTAAGCAGAAATCCGCTTCTTGAACGATTGTCATTTCAGATTATATTACTGATCACCATTTGTTGTAAGGCATCACTTTTGATTTCGCTCTACTGAGGTTTAAAAACTCGCAGGCACCATCTTGTGAACAAATTTGCTTTTTCAGCAATACACCATTTCTACTAGCGAAGAAATATTTTAAAACTTTTTCAACAAAAAACTAAGTTGCGTGGGCTATCATGATGACCCACCATGCTTGTTTGACAGCTCTTCCACGCACTAATAACAAAAAAAAAATACGAACAAGCACCCGCGGGGGGGGGGGGGATTCACCTGAGAGCTTTGTTTTTCTTGAAATTCGCATAATCCCAGAAAGCCACAAAAGTTTTGTAATGCAAGGTTCTATGAATATTAAATATTTCAGATGATTATTATTATTATTATTTCCATGTTACATGAATGGTCGTTAGGATTTAAATGAAAATTTGAAGTGAAAAATTAATAATGAAACTTCACTTTATAGGTTACAAATTGAAATTAGGGGGTAAACATTAATTAATGTTAATGCCGCTCTGCATTATCGGTTTGCCTTCTCTTGACTATGATGTAACTTTTTTTAATTTATTTATTTATCTATATTTATTTATTTATTTATTTATTTATTTATTAATTAGGATGTGATCGCCAGCATATCAATAATGACCTCGGGAGAAAATTTAATTTCTTCACTGTTTTTGTACCGTATTGTAGTTTCGAAAGGTAAAAACCTGGATCAAATAGCCAAAGAGTAGGAAGCAAGTTTTTTTATACATGTCTGCTTACTACTGTACTGACAAAATAAATAAATAAATGAAGAAATAATAAACCTTAAGCTTAGATTTAAAGAACTTTGAAGAACTACTTGAGTTTCACAACAGTTTGGTATTCTCATTAGCCGGAGGGCGCGCGGGTCAAGCAATGAACGTTATACAATCACGGTATGGGGTATGGTGTAGAGCAACCCAACTTTATTTTACAACACTGAGGCCAGATTAGACGAGGCAAAATCAGAAATGTAATAAGCGAAAACGAGAGCATTATTTTGAGGGCATCTCAGTTTCTTACATACTACTATTGTAAACGTTAGTTCTCCAAATTAATGTAGACACAACCGTGAGTCTGCATTTCTGCGTACGTTCAGTCGTTCAGTGAAACGAGTTTGTTGTACGTTGTTTAGTGTATCACGTGAATAATGCCCTAAAGCTCTAGTTATATGATTTTCCGTTACTGATCCCTTAAAAATTGTATTAATAAGATTTCTGATATTTTTAAAATTAGTTGACTAATATTGACCTAGGACCTATATTCCACCTGTAATAAACGCTCACTTAACTGTAACATAGCGTCGTCCCCTCAGTAGTAAGTCTTCCTGTCAGCCATTACTTGCGTCGTTACGCATAGTGGCTTCCAAGTAACCCCTACGAAAGGGGGTGTGACGTGTCCTTGGACTCTCTTTGTACAAATAAAAAAACGCGAGAAAACAATCATCGGGCGCTGAGACATGCATGACGCTATTTATTTCCACGTATGATGCACATTATTAGCTAAACATGTGATCCGAGTTCTTGGGTCTATATGTACCAAAACCGTTGGAGTTCCCGTGAGTCGGACCATGTTAAATGAACACTCAACTCACTTTATTCACCTGACTTTATGGTTTTGTATATTTGTCTCTGTGTTCGGGGTTCAAAAAAAATTCTGCGGTAGATGATTGAATGTATTGTCTTAGAAGTAACTGTCACTCAACTGATTATGGGTATGGGATCATGAGATCTTACAAACGCTAAAACCAGGTTAAAAGTTCATTTAGCAGCAAACCACTATTGTTGAAACAATTTACGCGATAAATAAGAAAGTACATTACCGTAGAGGAGTTATCATCCTTTGTTATTCTATGTCACATTACCATAGAGGAATTATCATCCTTTGTTATTCTATGTCACATTACCATAGAGGAATTATCATCCTTTGTTATTCTATGTCAGTTTTCGTCAACTAAGGTTGATTTAAAATAACTATGCTCAGATGGGAGTCTGTAAACCTATTTACAAACGTCTTGACTACCTCAGCGTCGTAATTAGCATGAAGACTGTTTTACTTTTATACGGAATGTAATGTAAACGCCTCACACATTTCTCTTGTCGGATCTATCGTTTTCTTTCTATGACCTCAAACACATTCCTGCATGAGAGGCGACAACATAAAAGTTGTCTAGGTTAGAGACGGAAGCTAGAGTTGCGATCTAGGCAACATTCGAGTGACAGTCACAGCTATTATTTTTTTCGTGAAAACGCTGAAGTCAGCCGATTGTTTTGCTTTCCATAGACTGACTGATGGTACGATTCTCGATCACATGGCCCTTTAGACGCGAATGACAATGTCAAAAAAAACTGTGAGCTTGCTCACGGCAACTCATTGAAATTCGTTTTCGATATTCAATAAACCCCCCAACTGTTTAACGCTCTTAGTGTACATAGAATTTATCAGTTCTGAAATAGCCTTACCGTAACGGACGCGAACAATTCATGTGTACTTACTATTATACTGACAACAACTTCCATAGTAACCCAGCTTGCAGAGACATTTTCCATCAAACAGAATTCCTTGGTTGACGCAAAACGTCTGTTTACAAGGTCGTGTTTTCCGTAAAGCTGTCATATTACACGGCGTCCCACCACATTGCTCCCTTGTTATTATGTATCGTCTGCTTGTTTGAGAATCTCCACACTGATATGGAGGGAACTCGCTCCACTTGGACCAAGCAGAATATGTGCAGTTAACTGCTGCAGCTCCATAGCATATCTGAGACTCGTTCACGTTTGAGGGGCAGGCTGTTCCACCGCATCCGGGATTTGTTATCACTGTCCTTGATCTCTGTTGAAAACCAGACTTACCGCACTGCAGAGGACTGCATGGCGACCATGAAGACCAAGGGCTGACCTTGCAGTTAACTGGTGTAGTTCCGTTGTATTGCTGAGTTTGTACATAAGAGCGTTACCAGTCAAGGTGATTGCAATGCCAAGGCGACACTAACTCTTCTTAGCCCGTTCTTGTTCGTGTACCCTTATGTCCACACTGCGAATTGCTGCATGGTGACCAACCCAACCAGCTTATGTAACAACACGCAGAGAAAGACTGCTGACAAAGCAGACTTAGGAACATGATGAGACAAAACAAGACTGCCGTAATATTGTTTAACGCCATGATTCTCCGCTCTCTAATTGCTCCCTTGCGGCTTTTCATCGTCTCACTTTATCTTTGTTCACTGGCTTTAATTAAGCGGCCTACTACAAATCCTTAATTGGTAGGTCAAGTTCACGCGCAAGCTTTATATTAGACGCGTATGACAAAAAGGGCTTTCTAGCCCATGATTCCTAAGGAGGCAGAGGGGAGCTTATGTTTTGACGTTGGTTTTCCTGTGGAGATGTATCCACTCACTGCGCTTGTATTTGGTAGTTTTACGGAAACCGCAAGTATTTTTAGGACGGCATTTAAACATTATAAAATTATGGATAACAGAATACGTCATTAAAAGGATGAAACCGAGAAGGTGAAGCCCTAAAGAACTCTCGATTGCAGACAAAACAGAAATTGGACGGCTCAAAGCGATGACTGAAAATTACGTTTCGGGCTTCCTGTGGGCCTTATGAAACTTTTCCTGAATCAAGAATATAAAGTAAGTTACGTGACAAACTATAAATGTACTTCGTTATGATCGTTTAATTGTTTTTAAATGCTTTTCTTGTTGAGAGATTTTGTGAAAACTTTCAAAAAACACCCTTTAATGCATCGACTAAAATGGCTTGCCAGGTTTCTCCCTCGCAATTAAAACTGAATGCGTTTTCCTTAAGAAAAACTTGGGCATGAAATGCACGCAGAGCCGATGACGTTTTGTTTCACAATATAATAAAATTACTACTCTTGGTGATGATCCGTGAAATTTGGCTTGTAAAATGAACTTATTAAAGTGGCTGTCAACCCAGTAGTGTTAGGTAACCTGGGTTTGGTATCAAGGATCTACAGAAGATCATAATGTCTGTAAGAACAGAACTGTTGCAAAAAGCAGCCCTACTGGGATCAACCAGGATATTAAGGAAAATACTTGAGCCCTAAGGCTACAGGCAATGGCTTTCCCTCTTGTGACTAGTTAGCAGTGCCTATCTAAACTGTGAAAGACATTGAATGATGATGATAATGATGATGATGATGATGATGATGATGATACTTGAGCCCTAAGGCTACAGGCAGTGGCTTTCACTCTTCTGACTAATTACCAGTGCGTATCTGAACTGTGAAAGACATTTATAATAATGATGATAACAATGACGATGATGATGATGATGGTGGTGGTGGTGGCGGTGGTGGTGGTGATGGTGGTGGTGATGATGATGATGATGATGATGATGATGATGATGATGATGATGGTGATGATGATACCTCTTTGTGCAATTGCCATGACTTTTTACCTGCATAAAACAGCTGGCCACTAAAATAACAGCATGGCTTTATATTTGCTGTCAGCTCACTAGGTCCCTGGCCTCTCTTGCTTTGGGCTTTTTTGACCCATGAAGGCAAGTTTGAACCTGTGTAGCCTGCCAGGGCAAATGAACTGCGGTATTCTAAAATAATGGGCTCCACAGCGCCCAGTCTCTTTAGCGCATGGAGTGCTGCTGAACCATGAGTTGCTGCTTCGTCTTGAATCGCGATGAGCACAATTTTACTGGAATGAAATAAGTGATTCACTTTCAGTGCCTGTCTGTCTTTAAAAGATGTCTAAAATGCAAGTGTATTTGAATTAAATTCGATAGTCTAGCTACTCACTCTCCGGACAAGTTTTTGAGGTACTTTGCTAAACTTGCTCCGGACTTAAGCAACTCATATGTGTCAAACGATCTGGCTTCCAAAAATAGACCTGCAAATGCAAGAAAAAAGAAGTGAGGTTGGCCATGACTGTTAAGGTAATGGCCTGAGAAACTGCAAACAATTACTTGGCCTAAGGTGGCAAGATCGTCATCCATAAAATCGCACTTGCAGATCTTGGATCACAGCGCCTTGATATCGAGTGTTAATCCGTACTACTTCGTGTACAGGCGAGTCTGGTTTTCACATGGCCGCTTCATTTTGTTATATTCCCAGTCATTGCAGCACTGGGGGTGCTTTTAAAACTTCTGTGATCAAACATCTCAGTAAATTAATGTATATGTGACCAGGAAATTTTTAGAAAGAAGTATACGTTAAGAATAGGAAACCAATAAGAAACCACCAAATACATGTTTTATTTAAAAGGGAATATCGGACCTCAATGTCAAAAAGTGTAGGATAAATTCTTAGCATGATCTCAAAATTTTGGCCGGTCCCAGCCTCAACTTTTTGTATAAAAATTGTTACAAATGAAAAACGTGTATTTTGTCCTTCGGAGCCAAAAACAAAAACAATTAGTGGCGTTTGCAATAAGCCAACCTTGCCGTTTGCCTTTCTAAAAAGGACAAGGTGCTAACTCTAACTTAATGTTTATTATAAAAAATAACAGTTTTTTACGCACCTATTTCGGTGAAAACAGCCACATTAAAACCCCTGCGTTGAAGCGAGTATTCTTGATTGTTGATCTTCATGTAAGCTATTCCATTTAATCCAGATTTACCGGGATCATCATACCCTTCGCTACGGATTGCTACGTTCAGTGGCAACGCTGCAAGCAAAACAAAGGCAAAAAAAATTAATAATGAATAGCCCTGTATAAGCCAGACACCCTCTAATAAAAGTAATCTCTGATAAAAGTACCAAATAAACGGACATTCTGCAAAGTGTGTACAGATTCTCACCCAAGGCAATATATAACAGTTCAATTTAACTACAACAAATGAAGGTCTGTTTAGCTCAGCACTTGTCAATCAAGACGTAGGTGGTTAGCCAATTACATTAGAAATTTGAATGTGGCCACACCCAAACACTGGTTTTTGTAGAAACACGTACAGTTAACCATTTGGCAAGAATGTTTTCTTATCAAAACTTTTTAAATTAGCTTAAAAGATCTGAAAAACTACCAAGGTAGAGTATGTTGTCCATGAAATGTCATCTGCTTGTTGCTACCAAATATGAAAATATTGCTAATTATATGCACTTACTTGGTTGGTTTTGTGTGAGTGGAATTCTCAAGTTAATCTCGCTGGGTCCTTCATATCTTTTTTGCTGCTCCTGTGCAATCCAAATTGGTTTTATCGCTTGTGCACCTCCCACAAGAGCAAATGAACTCCGGAAGTCGGTCCAAATGGGATCAGTGGCGCCCAGTCTTTTGAGAGCGGTGATAGCTGGTGATAAGTAAGTTGAACCAGCATCTTGAATGGCCACCAAAACGATTTTACTGCAGCGAGAGGATGAGGATTGTCAAAGTTATTAAGAATGACAAATGTAGACGATGACCTTGTTTATTAGGATGAAGATTGTCAAAATTATTAAGAATGACAAATGTAGACGATGACCTTGTTTATTAAAAGAATGTCATAAAACAACAATGCTTGTAAGAAAACTTACTCTCCCCTTATGCCGTTAAGATAGTCTCTTAAGCGGTTACCAGCGGAGCTATCTGCGTGCGTATCATATGTCTGAGCATCAAGAAAAGAACCTGTGCAAATAAACGGCTTTAGTATCAGTCTTTCAAAGCAATACATTGTAAAGACTACTGCGTCATGTAACTTAAAGGACAGGGGAGAAAAAACAACAACGAAACCAACAAAACAAAACCCGGCAGAGGCAAACAACAACTACTACAACAGCAACAGCAACATGTGCCAATCATCCATTTGTATCAGTATGTATGAATTTCATAAGAACTACCAGGACGTGATATTTCTAGACCAGGTGTTATAGAGAAAAGAAGGCTAACTTTTTCTAGCCTCTTCTTTGCTAATGCTTGCTCAGGATATCTTGGGCTCCGGCTTATTACAAACCTGTCTTCGCGTCCACAATCACAACGTTATGCCCTCTGCCGCGAAGTGAGTGATCCTGTCCATTGACCATAATGTAAGCCAAACCACACCCTGGGGCCTTTCCTGGATCATCACAACCTTCACTTCGAATATGAATATCCAGGAAGGAAACTGCAAGCACAGAAAAAGCAGTAATTAATAGGCTATTCAGTGTTCTGTGGACCCTGCTTCTTCGGATTGCCCTTGAGAAGGTATTTGCGATCTGTGCGATCCTCTCGACGTTGTTTTCCCGAAGAACATGTACACATTCTTCCCCGATCAGGTCAACGTTAGTTTCACCACTAACTGATCAGTTCAAACCATTATTTGGACGCTTCAGTATATGTTATAATTGACAGATGCTATAAGGAAGACGGTATTTACCTGCGACTGACCTGTGTCTTCGTGCTACAAGTCCTGAAATAAAAAATAACTTACAATAATTCTGTTAATGTTTTTTTAATGAAATCCTTAAAACTAATAGTTTCTTCATTACACCTGGATCTACACGTAAGGGTACCGTCCTACGCAAACGTCGTCAATTTTAAAAAAGATAAAGCCTTTTTCTTCATGCACTTTTAAAAGACAATTTTTTTATTAAACTGTATCTCACAACTACTGCAGTTCGAAATACAGAGTGTTCATTTGGGCCACATGAATTCAATCTTTGTTTGAGATAACGGGGGATTTGAGATACACCTGTAACCGAGTTCAAGATAGCCAACAGCAAATAACTGAAAAGTAGAAAGCAAATCCAAGCTTCGGAATGTGGTGAGCTAAAAGCGTAACACAAGTGTCGGTCACGCACTCAAGGGTCACAATTAGCTATTTCCGGAGTATCTTTTATAGCCAATATACGACTGTACTGCGGTGTACTTAAGTTGTAACCTGTACACGAAACTTTATTTTAAAAAAACTATGTTAAGGCCTATAAATTTTGAGTAAGGCCTTCGTTTGGTGAAAAATGTGCCTGATAACGGAGCCAATATTTATTCCGCATCAGTGCATTCACTAGTTGGCTGTCAGACGGTAATATTCGGTATAATATTACCCCTTCAAAACTAACACTGATTGACCCTACATAAAACAGCAAAGTAGTGCAAAGTAGATGTGACTAAAATACTAAACGGATGCCTGCACAAATAAGGGTAGGGATCAAACCCTTAGGACACAAATTACTGCTAAATTTTTTCCATGACAGCTTACTTGGGTCAGGGAAATTAGCTTATCTGGCGTCGAACAACCCAAACAAGTGGCCCCCACAAACAACATGCACATGGCAGTATTTCAAAACTGTCAGTAACGTCTTGGACTTGTGTTTTGAAAAATTGTACATCATGTGAATGGTCCAAAATACCGTTAACAAGCATCTTGAAGCTAATGCGCATTACTTGTTACAGTTCTACTTACTGATGTGTTGACAGCAGCTTCCATAGTACCCGGGCTTGCAGGAACATTCGCCATTAAGCAGAGTTCCTTGGTTGACGCAAAATGTTTGTTTGCAAGATCGTATTCTCCATAAAGCTGTCACATTACACGCTATGCCACCACACTGCTCTCTTGTTATAATGTACCGTGTGCTTGTCTGCGAATCTCCACATTGAAATGGCGGGCACGCGCTCCACTTAGACCAAGCAGAATACGTGCAGTTAACTGCTTTGGTTCCATAACAGATCTTAGTCTCCTGCATATTTAAGGGGCAAGCTGTTCCACCGCATCCAGGATTTGTTATCACAGTCCTTGATCTCTGTTGAAGGCCAGACTTACCGCACTGTACAGCACTGCATGGCGACCATGGAGTCCAAGAGCTGACCTTGCAGTTAACTGGTGTATTTCCGTAACATTGCTGAGTTTGGACACGGGAGCCATAGCAGTCATAGCACGGCGAGTGCAGCCAATCTGCGATGCCCGTTCTTATTCGTGTACCACGATCTCCGCACTGCGGATTGCTGCATGATGACCAACCCGACCATTGTATCAAACAACACGCAGGGAAAGACTGACAAACCAGACTTAGGAATATGAAGAGAAAGAACCAAACTGATGAAGTATTGTTCATCGCCATGATTCTCCCGCTCCCAAGTTGTTCACTTCCGGCTCGTGTACTCACTTTCTCTTTTCTTATTGGCTAGCGGGGTACTGTCACGTTTACGTGCACTCTTTTTCAGACGCGTCTCATTTTCAGCAATTTGTTTTTCCTAATCGCTGATTAATGCCGTCTTCCATCCCTTCGTTCTTATTGGCTTGATGTTACCCAAATGAAATTTACTTTAAATTGTAGATTCGAAAAGTAGACCCTGCTACAAATGATCAAATAGTGTTATGAATAAGCTTCATAAATGACATTACTCACTGGCAACAGCTTCTTAGCACGGTAATCCCCTGGCCTGCAACTGAGCAAGAACATTTTTACAAAGTTGTATGGTTGATCGCGCAAAAGGTTTGTTTGTAACATACTGTTTTAAATGAGTCCAAGATAAAGTCTAAGAGATGAAAAAAAATGACAAGGATATCTATGTCTAATCATTCCTAACCTCTCAGTTGGGTTAACACAAAACTGAGTAAGCCATTTTTCAGCTCTGTGAAATAGCGCAAAAATATATTATCATTCAGGTCGTAGTCTGTCACTCAGGTACAGGAGCTATATATCATAGCGGTTAGCAAACGAGGTCAGGAATCGCAAATATAGTTAGAATGTTTCTTTTTATCTCAATTTTCATACTTTTTCTCGGCAAAAAAGCGATTATTTACAACGCACTGTGAATTGATGAGATTTAGTTAAATAAAACAAGCCAGAAAGTGGAGAAATAAACTAGGTATGGACTTATACACGGTTGCAGGTGAAATGAACTTTATGCACAGGGGCCCATACAAACTGTGTGACCGTTTGTAGTTTCAAAGTTATAAGGGAATGTATGGGAAAAACCGAAAGGTTTCTAATAACGTGAAATGCTGCGAGAAATATTTACATTGAAGTTCAAAATAAACATAATCGTACCTCAATCGTTGTGTTTTGTCGTCATTGTGCCTCTAAACAGCGAGTATTAGCAATTGCTAGGGTTTAGCGATGCGATCGACTGACAGTCGATCGCATCACTAAACCCTGGAAATCGCTAGGTACGATTATGTTTATTTTGAACTTAAATGTAAATATTTCTCGCAGCATTTCACGTTATTAGAAACCTTTCGGTTTTTCCCATACATTCCCTTATAATTTTGAAACTACAAACGGTCACACAGTTTGTGTGGGTGCCCTGTGCTTTATGTTAGAGTATTAGGACAACAATTTTCAAACAACATGCAGAAAACTAGTGAATGTTTTGCAAGTATCGTTTCTAATGTACCGAAAATCAAATCTAGCTTTAACTCGGTGGAGTGATTTCAATAAAGATCTCAAAACTGACTCAGCAGTGGCGTCTCAACAATACTTGAGTTGTTGAGTTGTTTAAAAAATGGAAAACTTACCGTATTTGGGATAATTAGGTTTAAAATTCCGCAGCTCAGAGAGCATAGATCTTCGGAGGCGATTTGGCGTCTAGCAGGCTGACTGGTTTTGTGATTTGTGTCTGAAATGAACTTTGAATCAAACTTAGTGATATTTTTCCCAATTCGTCGGCCATGTCTGTCAATTTGTGATTGACAGTTGTAATTTTGGATCGGTTAATTTAATCCAGTGCTCTCAAATTCTTTCTCATGTTCAAAAGTACCAATATTGGATTTTCAGTTACATAGAAGATAATAAGTAGGTTGCGGTGCGATGGGGCCTTGGTAAAACCCGTGACGGTCAACACGTGACGTTTGTCACGGACAGGTCACGGCGATGTATCGTGACCATCACATGGTCATCACGGCAATTATCGGTTACAATTAACAATGATTGTTATATAGTAATTCACCACTGAAGACCATTCATTTGCTGCCCGTATTCCAATTTGGCAAGTCCTGCCGTCAGATAAGGAATTATTACATTTTATTTTGTATGTTAAGATTTCCAGGTTTGCCGTGATGGTGGATATAAATTATTACTATTAGTGATCAACACACGTGGTCACGGATTTCTTTATGCTCACCAAATGACACTATTATATTCAAACAGCATCACTATTATGCTTCATTACACTCATTATAATTAACATAAAAATAGTTAAAAGAGCACACAAGACAGGTTTATGTTGATTACAAGTGTAAATGAAAACAGTCCGGGGAGGCAGCTCACAATGTTGTAGAACTGGAACCCCGGCGGAGGGGGGACTCCCATATGAAAGTGACGGGGATGCTCGTCGGAAAATTAGAATTAACACCCTAGAGGAGACCAATCTGGGCGTGGCTCCGGCTTTATTTAACCCCTTAGGAAGACCATGCAGAAACAGACAACTAAATAAGAGCTATAGAGATGTTTTAAATTGCGCTAAAGATGTTGCAATCGAATGCTGTCTTCTATGAGTAAATTTTAACAACGGCGATTTCTGTGCTGCTCTAGACCACTAACACAGCACACACAACCCTAAGCGATACCTGTGTGGGTAAAAATATTGGCTTTCCGTCCTCAACACCCTAAGTGAGACCAAAATCTGTAATTTACAACCCTAAGCGAGACGACGAACATCCCCGTCACTTTCATATGGGAGTCCCCTCCCCCCCCCCCGGGACTGGAACCGTGCTGGAAGGCACGTTTTTCCTCAGTCAGCCATAGAACCTTATTTTGCACGCGACACACCCGCTGCAAGGCATTCCTACAAGCAACAATTTCAATTATTTCACAAATCCTTTCAATATTTTTCCAGTGCAACAATCACTAGTGACGTGACCCGACCCGATCGACAGTCCAAAATCTACGTGATCTCCTGCTTTACGTCATGGAAGTTATCAATTTTCTCTCGCTCTCTCTTTCTTTACTGTCTATTCTGGTATTGAAGGGACAAGAAATGTCAATAATAAGGCAAGATTTTTCCTTCGCATTCACAAGAACAATATCTGGCTTATTGTGATCTTGAAATCCCACAGCAGTTTGTATCTTTCGGAATCACATACTGGATACACCACCCCCCCCCCCCCCTTTTGCCACTTTCTTCACAGTCATCCCACCCAATCATGAGGGCCATGACTTGTACTGCTTCTGAGCAATTGTAGTGTATTCAGCTACAATATGACTAACCCTTTGTCTTCCTTATAGATCAAATTCTTTACCCTGTTCGTCCCAACACCTGATTCTATGCTGCCATTAGTAGACCTCCGGTCTCCTGTTTCAACTCCCCTCGTTCAAGCCATTGCCGTGATTTTGGGTGATTGTCCATAGAGGGGTGTTTCTCTCGGTATCTTAGGGCTCGTTCTTTCAAGTATGTTGCCTTATCTTTCCCGGAGTCATTCTCCTTTTAAAAGAACCTCCTCCGTGTGTGTAGTTTTCGTATCAGTCTTGTCGGCATGTATCGACAGTGTCAACCTTCATTGTCAGAATCCCTGCTCGCAGTGCCAAATTGTATTTAAAGTAACTGTTCATGGCGTATTCGCTGGGAACAAGTACAAAGTATGGCGAAAATCAACTAATCACAAAGAATACAGAAAACAGAGGAAAACAACATGGAGCAATTTTAAGAGCTTTTATTTTATTCATTCGTTTTAAAAGCCGTAAATTTCGTCATTAGTTTTGCTAATTTGATGAAGCTATATAGCCATTATAAATGCACAGCACACCACACAAACAGAGGATGGTAAGCCTGTGTTCTAAAATCTCGTACCCAGTCCTTTACTTGTTTCTAAAGTTGCCAATAGCGTAACCTATGAACCATGTAAGAGCTGGGAATACATGTATAAAAAACCCGTTTGTCAAAACAATCGCAAATGAGTCGAAGATCTCTCCTAAACCACTTTTTTTTTATCATTTATGGGCTAATTTTTAATAGATAATAACAAAAAGCTCAAAATGCTGGGTGGTATGCAAAAAAAATGTTGTTTCCTTTGTAAAAATTAATAATAATAATCTTCATCATCATCATCTTCATCACTATTATTATTATTATTATTATTATTATTTATTTATTTATTTATTTATTTATTTATTTATTAGCGGAGCCAGCGCGCTAGCGCTTCAGCGGAGCTCCATTGCTAAGGAAATTTGGTAACCTATCAAGCCAAGAAATTTTGGTAGTGACGTAATAGTCACGTGACCGTCCGTCCGTACATCCGTACATCCGTACGTCCGTCCGTCCGCACCACAGGGATACCAATACACTTCATTCACTGGATATAACCCTGTGCTGAGTCCCGTGTGTTCTTGGTCCGAAATCGCATGTTGACCCGCGTTGTAGCAAAACAAGCAAAGACAACAAAAGTCAAAAACAAATTTGTTAATGGAAAAATAAAGTTCAAGAGAATACTCAGTTGTCTTTTTGGTGGAAGAGGAAAAGTTCAATTTAGGCGAAAAGAATTAGGCGATAAAGTTCAGGCGAAAAGTCAAATTTGCCTCGTCGGTTCTGTTCGAACTCGGTCGGCACACCGCTTGAGTTCGCAGCTTTTCGCAGCGGTTTCAACGCCAAATATAGCAGAGCTAGTGCCTTTTGGTTTTTTCTATCCACAACCATGGTTTTTACGGCGTTCCGAACACATTTTGCCAGGAAAAACACCAGCATTTTCATGCTGATAGGCAGCTTGTCACGAAGAAAAAAGTGAGTATTAAATATAACTTGAGAGATGAAAATAAACGCTCATGGCCTAGTGGTCTAATTTCCGGCTTTAGACGCCGACGTCCCGGGTTCGGCTCTCAGCGAGAATAGGAATTATTCTTTTTTTTTTTAAATTTAACAACTTGAATGAGAGTATTTTCACAAATTAATAACTGCCAGCAAAAAAAAAAAAAAGCAAAAACAAACAAAACAAAAAGGGAGGGCTCCGCTTTTAGGCTTGGCTAAATCTATATATTATTTTTTAACCTTAAAATACCGATGTCCAGTGCGAGAACAGCACTTCTCAAGTTCATGTTGTTTGGTTGTAGGTAATCCTTGTTTACCAGCTGTTCGCGAATCAGAAAAAATGTTTTCTTTCCAGGTCACAGCTATCATTTTATTCACGTTTGTGTCTAAATTTCCAAACGGAAGAGCATCCACGAAGGGTATGTAACGCTGGACATGAAAATCAGTCATCTCAGTTGGGCAGTCCTAGACACAAGGAAAATAAGCCATCATAACAGCACGTGAAACAATTTTCAAAACGTTAAATACGATCTTTGAGGGGGCACAATAATTAACTTTAAAGTTTAATTGAATGGTAACACCGCTGTTTTGTGTATTTAGCTCAATTGTTATCTCTTTCCATTATTTCCAGATATCTCACCCAGTGTGAAGAGAATGCCGAATCCTGATGGCGTTCATTTTTGCCCTGGTCGAATGATTTGTTGCCATGTGCCGTCTACCCTCACTTGTTCACGTTGCTGTCCCGAGAAATGTTGCCTGAGTGGAACTGCCCCTCTAGGGACTCGGTAATTTTAAAAATATTTTTTAAGTGCTTATCAATGTTTAATTTCTATATTTCTTCTTGACAGAGCTGACTTACTCGCATGTTGTTTCTTATTATAATCCAGAAGGTGACGAATGAGAAATTTTCATATTTGTACCGCCATTACCAGTTGATTATATCCTTTCATTTGAATCGATCATAAAACTGATTACGTTGTTGTTTTTGTTTGTTTTTCTTTGAATGGTTCTAACTTGAGAATCAGTTGGAGATGAAGGAATTTAATCTTGAAAGTCGTGGCTCCACTCAAAGCAATGTTCTCAAACTATTAAAGGTGCAGAAGCAAAATTACACCCTGCACGTACAGTCTCCCAGCAGCGCAATAACCCGTAATTCAGTTCGTGTGTTGAGATCTAGAGCACGACACAGATTATCTATGACGGAAAAAATCTTTTGTTCCACGTTAGGGGAGTGTGCACAGGGAACCCAAACGCTGTATCAGCTATCCGGTTTTTTTTTTAAATACTGTTATTTACCTGTGTTCCTGTGTCTTTATGAGTCGTTTTGGAAAGGATTTGAAGCAGATCGAAGACGGTTTACCTTGCCGGTTTCAAATGTTTTTGTCAGGCGCGTCGTAAATAGGACGCCACAGTTACGTCTTAAGTTTCGGTTATTATTAAATCTTGGCCGTTGAAACCCGAGATCGTCTCCCGAGGAGAGTTGAGACGGAAACTTGAGACGTAACTATGTCGTTGGGTCGGTGTGTTGTTGTTGTTGTTGTTGTTGTTGTTGTTGTTGTTGTTATTCTTACGCAGCTGCTGTACGGATGAAACGGTGTACTGCCCTTTATCTGCAAGATAAGATTAAAATTACATTTTAGCTTTACATTTGTATTTATCTGTACGTAGTCTGCTCTCCTTTTTTCAATTCCTTTTTTCTTTCTTGCCACTCTCCACCGTCTGCACGCTTGGAACAGGTTAGTTAGACTGCGAGTAGTCTCTAATTTTGGCGATGGCGATTGTGGGGCGGGCAAAATACACACGAGCGCGCGAAATATCAAGGAGACACGACGCGAGAGGAGCGCGCGCGCCTGTGTACTTCGCCCGCCCCTCAATCGGCATCGCCAAAATTAGAGAATACCCGCAGTCTGCAGGCTAGTTTACAGGAGAAACAGGTAGAGGGGAAAGTTTAGGACCAAACGGGTGGCTTGTGCGAAGATTGGCTTGTTAGAAAGTGCCTCGATGGGTTTTAACTGAGACATAAAACAACTTGAACTCGATGAAAAACACTAGCAATTTGTTTGTGGTAGGTCGTTGCTTGGGTAGGCAAAACGTGGAGCTTAAAACAGTTTGCTTTATCACACCAACACCAATCTGGCTTTCACTTCTGTTGTGAAGTGAACTTCTTGTTGGTTTAGAGTTTCGTAATGCACGTTGTAAATTTAGTAACCTTGACCGTGCTGATCGTGAAATCAACACAGGTGGCCACATTTGCAAACACTGTCAATAGGGATTAAGATTTTGAGACACCTTTTCTTGTTTTTAAAACCAAAATATTGAGACCACCACCAAGAATTGCTTTGTCTAATTCAGTAGTATGACGAAAACAAAAACTAAGGTTTAGCTGTTATATTAAGGGCATTCAACTCCTTTAGTCACCTCTACTTCTTCTTTACATCTTATACTCAGTTGTGAAGTAAGGCTAGAGTTGTTGCCTAAGTTGTACTTTGAGGAACGGACCTAACTAAGGAACGGGGATGGGCAAGGAATTCCTTCTGTCAACCACACCTTTTAAGGAACGTCTTTCAGGTCAACTTGGCTATAACTTAACTTGAGCGCAAAACCTCTCGCATGGCTTCAAATTAGGACCACTAGTACAAAGATCAATTAACGAGTGATAATCCAGAGATTCCCGGTTAGCGCTCTATAACACTTCACAATCAGATGCCCTTTTGTTGTAGCCATTATTCTCAAAGTCACTCATAATTCATCAATCAGAGCGTTAACAAATAAACTCTCTGCCGCATCAATTTTCATGGCTTGTTCGGAAAACTTGAAACACTTCAAAGGCATCGACAAATGTGACTAAATAACTAAATAACTGCTTGGGCTAAGTCTGGGTTACTGGGCTAAGGGACCGTCTTCTGTGCTTGTCCCGTAAAAATAACAATTTATCCAGCTTACCCTCCCCTTCAAAATTCCCGCTAAAGCCAATGACCTCTCAATCACCTCTCGTACTTGGTCCTTTATCGCGCGTGTTTAGTGTCGTTTCTTTTCTATTGTTTTGATACCTTTTGATTTTATGTCGTTGAGTCCATGTTAATGTTGTTGTTGATGTTTGTTGTTGTCGTACGACCGCAATTTGCTGCGGCCATGGAAATGACAAGTAAGATTGAAATCTTATTTCTCTGTACTTTGAAATTTCTCTCTTTTCCCGCTTGCTTGCTTGGAGCAGGCAAACTTGCTCTTAACACGGTTGATAGCACCTGGCCCCAGTTGTTCAATAGTTGGATAGCGTTATCCACCGGATAAATCACTATCCAGTGGATAAGTGTTAGAACCCTGTTAGGGAAACCAATTGCGTTATCCACTGGATAGCGATTTATCCGGTGGATAGTGCTATCCAACTTTGGAACAACTGGGGCCTGTGCTGTAGGATCAAACGGACACTTCTGCAAAGAATGGCCTGTTAGGTTAAAACAATTTAAACTCGTGGAGGAAGGTTCCTTTAGTGGGCGGGCTAAAAGGCGAATTTTGATTAATTTGTGCCATCTGTTCACCCTGGCTTTGACTTGAACAAGACAGAACAGTTTCTTTGCTGTCAGTGCTCTCAAAAACATTAATTTGTTAACACGGTGAAAAACGCTTACCTAGCAATTTTTTTGCATTCTCGGCAGTATTTGGTCGTTGCTTGGTAGGCGAAAAGTGAGCTTAACTTGCTTTATCACACCAATACCAAACTGGCTTTGACTTCTCAACAAGATTCAGTTTCATCGTAGCCATATTCTCAAAATCATTCATAAATTATCAATCAGAGAGTGAACAAATAAACTCACTGCCGCATCAATTTTCATGGCTTATTCGGAAAACATGAAACACTTCAAAGGCATCTACAATTGCGACTAAATAACTAAATAACTACCTGGGTTAAGTCTGGGTTATAGGGTTAGGGGACCGTCTTCTGTGTTTGTCCCGCAAAAATTTCACTATATCCAGCTTAACCCCCTCCCCCCTCCCCCCCCCCCTTGAAAATTCCCGCTTGAGCCAATGACCTCTCAGTCACCTCTCGCGTTTGGTTCTCTATCGCGCGTGTTAAGAGTCCATGTTATTGTTGTTGTTACACAGTGCTGCGGTACTAGTAGCAATCCCTTTTGCTACCCTCAAAATACCATGTAAGATTAATAACCATTTCACTCCTAGTAGTAGCCAAAGTAAAAATTCAAGAAAAATCCTAAATTTAATTTTCCAAATCCTAAAGAACAAATGGTACCATGCGAAAGTCCTGCTGGAGAGGTTTCAGTTGAATGCCACCATAGGATTTCAGCCACAGACTCAAAAGTTAGAGCTACCATAAATGTCTCCATAACTGACTCTGGGAGTGAAAGGGTTAAATTCCTTTTTCGCTTTATATTTACATTTCTCTCTAGTTTCCTATGTTTTCCCCGCGCTTGCTTGCTCGGAACAAGCTAGCTTGCAATAAATAAATGAAAAATAAATGATAAACTTCATTGGGTGAACACAGTTACTGGTGGACCTAGTAGTTTATACTGTGGCCCAAAACACCCCTAAAAAGCCCAAAAATACCCAATATAAAAATACAGAATAAAAGATGTATTAAAAGTACAAAATTGGATAAATGGAAATTGATATACAGCTATTTCGAGAAACGTTGTCGGAAAAAACCCCAGAAAACTGCACAAGCCAATCCCGAAAGGTATTTTGGGTAGTTTCATCATTTCCGTGAAATCTTTAAAAAACATGGCAGGAGACGCCATGGACGTCTGTCTGCGTGTGCTGAAAGAAGCCCACAAAAACAGGTACGACACCTACAGTGTCAGGAAAGTACCTTGTTTTGCAACAGTCATGCAATTGAAGCAATACTTTCTGCAGAATTGTAAAGAGGAAATATTTCCAGCAACCGACACGACCTTCCAAATCGGCTACTACGCGGACGGAAACAAGAAATTCTCTATATCGTCCGAAATCCAGCTCGCCGAAGCGTTTTCTTTGGTAAAAAACGGGATGATAACATTGTGGGTGGATCCACATAAAGACGTTCCAAGGGGTTCTTCGGGCAAAAAGAGAAAAGGTAAGAAACACAATAAGCCATGTTTTGCACGTTTTGTTGCACCAAAAGTTAAGTGAGATTTTTTCCCTTGTTCTCAGTGATAATGATTATGATTATCACTATTCTGACTTAGGTAATCCCAGTAGTGCTCGAGATGATAGCGGGGACGGAGAGGAAGAAAACAGCTACGACTCTTGTCTTTCACGGCTTAGAGAGAAGCATACTCTTCCCGAGTTCAAATTGCGCTGCTGGGCGCGGATGGTGGTAAGGAAAATTTGAGTTGCCGAGAGTAATTTTCACCTTCTTTAGTTAAATTTCATATCCACCTTCAGACTATATTTTTATAAGATTGTTTGCTTCGTATTTTCTAAGGAGAGTTTTCAGCCAGACGTTGTTTCCAAATGTCTACAAAAATTAGCATAAAACGCACGTGTTGCACGTTCTTGAGACTGAAATGCCTTGGACAAGTTTTGAGCTAATTTTGCAACAACGAATTACACTTCTCCAATATAATTATTGGTCAAGGTTTTATGTTGTTTTTACCTCCTCTGATGAGCTCGAATTGAGATCGGCGGGTGTCCGTAAAAATAACTATTGAAAACAGGAATAGTTCAATTTGTATCATTTTATTCCATTACAGGTTAACGGAACCCACAAGAGTGAAGATAACCCTCCAAATGTTCCATTTTTTACTGGCAATTCGAAAGCGGCTTCAAAATCATTCAAAAGTCAAACATCAGGTGAAGTCAGTGGACAATCCACGGATGGCGCTGAAAGAAAGGCAAGAGAGGCATTTCTTAGCAGATGCTAGCGGCCTTTAAATGTGTATTATTTTCTTAACCAAACGCTTTTCTACTTGTAGGTGCGTATGCGTTCAAGCATTCTTCAGCAGCTCAAGGATCTCAAAGCATTGAAAGACGATGACGTCCTTACAGAAAACGAATTTTCTTTGCAAAAGGATAAACTGTTAAAAGAAATGAATTCTTTGTAGTTTTTTAATATGCGATAATAATCAAACATTCGTCATTAACACTGAATAAAATTCATTTGTTTATTTATCACAGGTATTCGGCATGTTGAATGTAGTTTCTGATCTGTTCATCAGTAACCTGAAGAAATGCTTCTTCCACCATAAATTTGGGATCCTGGCAAAACTGCCAGGCCGCGTCATTTTCCCTGATCCAGTTTTTTGTTTGGGCAAACAGTTCTTCGCATGGCATAAAATCCGGGCTGTATGGCGGAAGGAACACAACCATTGCTCCCGCGGCATGAATCCTGTTAACTACGGCGTCGGTGTGGTGGATAGCCGCATTATCTGTGGCAAATGAAAAATAAGGAAGAAATAAATTAATGTGATGCTAATCGCGTGAATCAGAGAGGGTTTAAATTTCAAATGGAAGGGAATGAAGTATCTGAGGAGTTACAAAAATATTTAATTTCATAACCACCGCCACATCGTAGTGTTGCAAGAAATTTTATGCTTACCCATTATGACCACTGATCGTGGATTGATGCCATTAAATGGAAGCAAGTTAGGGCAGAGCTTTTGATCCACAAACTCTTCAAATTTTGCCCCGTCGACCTTGCCCTGATAGATACCCACTTCTATCATTCCTTCCGTACAAATAACGGGTATGGCCGTTATGCGCGGTCCCCAGTTCTGCGCCTGACGTTTGACCGTGGCTCTGTTACCGACTAGACTATAGCCATAGGTGCGAGAAAGTCTTTTGTCCTAAAAAAGTAAAAGGTTGACGAAAAAATTGTGATTTGTGAAAAATAATTGAAGAGTACAAAAAGTTGTAAAACAGCAATTGAATACTTCCAAATCCACTTTCGTCCAAAAACACCAACATTTCAGGATCCAGGAGACAAACATTGGACCTGAAAAGTACTCTTGCTTCCTCAGATCTTTGAAGGGCAATTCTTGCCAGCTTAAAATGATAAAACACGCTTAAATTGACACACCAGGAAAATGATGCAAATTTGCGAAATAAAAAGCCCTATTATAGTAAAGCGAGTATTTCACAAACCTTTTTGCGGGTGAAACTATTCCGTTTCAAATACCGCAATATGCTGGAAACAACATTTTCTGACCCTGTCTGTTCGTAGACATCGTAGGCAATCTCTGCAAGAGTTTTGTCCGGGTGTTCAAGAACAGCTTCCATAATTACGAACTCCACGTGTGGATGCATGGCAAAACTATTCAAAGGTTGCCCTAATTTCTCCCATTTTACTTCGCCAGTATTTAGGCATTTTGAAATATAGCGCTCCACCGTTCTTGGGGACATGAATAAAGTAGCCGCTACATCATCTACACTATAACCTAAAAACTCCTTCATCCATATGGCTCGCCATCTAAGATCGTCACTGTACGGACGAGGCATCGCGGGTTTAATGTATCAATTGACTTATTAAAATTCGTTGACCGTATCCCAAAATACCTTTCGGGATTGGCTTGTGCAGTTTTTTGCTTTTTTCCGACAACGTTTCTCGAAATAGCTGTATATGCAAAGTGCAAGTTAAAAGGAAAATATGTATATATATACTAGAAAGTTCTCATTAGTTCTTCAATAGAAGATGATTGACATCATCTGTGCAGAAGGACCGAGGTAAAAACGTGACAGGGAGACGACCAAACGGATAATTGTGGAAAGAATGGCCTGTTAGGTTAAAACAGTTTAGACTCAACGAGAAAGGTTCTTTTACTGGGTAGGTGAAAAGGCGAACTATGAATAATTTGTACCATCTGTTCACACTGGCGTTTACTTCTACAAGAAGATAAAGATTCTTTGCAGCCAATGTTTCCAAAATCATTCCTAAATTCATCAATTTTGAACAATTAATTAACTCACAGCCGCAACAAATATTTATTCTTGTTCGAAAAACATGAAACGCATGAAAGGTATCTACTGTGAATTGCGACTAAATAACCCGGGCCCTGGGTTCGGGTTACCATATATTTCAGTTGTAGTTTCCGGCAAGCACAATTTTCTGTGTTTGATCGGTAATAACCGTCCCACGAAAGGGAGATCTCGTGGTTGTTGATGCTTTGTTTGGTTGTTTGTTTGTTAGTTTTTTATTTAATTTATGCAAGGAGAGTTTTGAATTTTACTTCACCAATATGTTTCTCTTCGTTAACCGTTAATCAACAATGAAGTTAAATCTGATTCTCTAACTTGCTATCCCTTGTCAGTCTCTCTCCTCACGAAGTTTTCACATATAAATCTCGGTTTTAATAGCTCGCTCTTGTTGGGCTGTTAATCGAAACATCTTTACCACTCACCCTTGGGTTTGAACCTACTATCTGGTCTGCATTTTCAAGAGGCATAGCCGATATAAGTTATGAATTTTTGTACGGATAATCGATGTGTAAATAACAGTAGAATCTTGTTGCGAAACAGCAAGAATCAAAGGAGCTCAAATTTTATTCAATTCTACGTACAAATTGATAAATTTAAAGAACCAGTTAAACGCAGCTCTTATAAGCCATTCGTTATTTCATAAGAAATCGCACAATCAAAACAAAGAACAGTATAATTACATTGTACCATCTATGCAGGGTGAGTAAAACTACTTACGTTGACACACGGGCGTAGCTACCTGTAGGCGCGGACGCAAGTGCGTACCTCAAAAAGTCCAAAATAATAAAAATAACGTGAATAACAAAAGCAAATAAATAAAAGATAATTATTTAAACAGCACAATTTGCCTCAAGTCATTTTTCTCCTGTTGTTTCTTTGAAATGTCGTTTATAAAACAACGGACGGCGTTTCCACACCCGAATTTGGTTACCAAGGAGAAGAGACGGGATTCATTGTTGGACGGAATAATCCAAAAAAAGGCGGGAAGTAGTGCGCAGAAAGTAAGCGGGACGGGATCATGGAACGTGGCTAAAATTCACAAAAGCCTTGAGTATAGCTTAGTGAAGACCTGGATTGTTTTACTGTGCGTAGAGATTTTCTAATGAACTGGCGCGTGAGAATTCAACAGCGATGTGCACGTGTAAATCAGATTGAGATAAATAACAGCGTCAGTGATACGAAACTATTAGGGCCTGTTTACAAGGAGGTAGGGTAACCGTTGATTCGGGGGTGGAAGAATTTGGAAAATTGCGCGTACCTCTGGAAAGATCCTGGCTACACCCCGACTCGAAGATGACTCTCTTGGCTGTGTTGACTTCTTGATATCACAGACACAACTTTTAGCACTCCAAATTCCATAACTTCCATAGGCGATAATTTTGTTGTCGTTGTTGTTGCTTCTGTTTCCGTTTATTACGCAGATGTGACAATCCAAACCTAAGGTTTATTGCTGGCGGAAGAAATCGCATTCCGTGACAATTGATGTCGAGACCAGCCGACCAATCAATTGAGAATAGCGACCTTAAGGAAGAAGCTTCGCTGACAGGTATGTACATTCGACTCATCATAATCACCTGCTGCACTGAATCGTAAGGTTTGGTGAGCTCTGTGAAATTGACTGACATCTAAAAATGCAGATAGTTTTCCTCACAAAGAGACGGCGAAATATACAAGTTTTGTGAGGGACGTTTAAGGCTGGTTTCCATATAATCGCTACGATCGCTGCGATCGCCGCGATCGCTGAAAAAAAAGTTCAGCGATCGTTGCAATCGATCATATGGAAACTACTCTTCAGCGATCGTAGCCATCGTAGCCATCGTTGCGACAACGATCGCTGAGATGGACTTCAGTCCTATCTCAACGATCTTAGCGATCGTTGCGTTCATGTGGAAACCACTCTCCAAAGACTGTAGCGCTCGTTTCGATGAAAATATACCAGAATGCAGTACGCAGCTGTTTTTTCCAGGTCCTCTCGCGCATTTTTTTTAATTCTGTAGAGATCGTATCGATCATATGGAAACTTGTAGTCGTAAGGATCGCTCAACGTTATTGCAAGCGATCGCAACGATCGTGGCGATCACAGCGACCATATGGAAACCAGCCTTTATGCACTTTATCAGGTCCGGTCCGATTTTAGACTTGAGTGTCATAAAATTCGGATCCTGGATTTTTTCCTTCTTATAAACTGAGGCTTCTTTAGTATACACTTATCCAGCATGCTCGTTCATTACGAGACCTTAAGGCCCTTTATATTGCCTATCTATTAATAGAAAGCTTAGAAAGGTCAATGAAGGGAGTGCACGTGTAAACAAAAAGAATCGCAAAAGTTCGGACATGTTTGGTGGATTCGAATTTTAGCGAAAAAGTTTGCGCATTGAAGGGTCCGGCTATAAACATTAGAGAGGGTCGGCGGATTTACCTTCAGCCCCACTCTGGGGAATGGGTTAGGGCCGGTGGAGGGAAGATTTTTGCCCAGCATAATTACGAGTATAATAGGTGCATTCAATTTTAATCTGAAGCATAATTCTCTGTTGTTTTGAGGATGACGCCAGGGAACATAGGACTCGATTTTGGGAGTATGCTCTTGGCATGCATCAACTCTAATGATTCCTTGATTTTACCTTTGCTTTCTATTTACTCGCAGGCAACCGAGAGTTTACAAGGATTATTTAAGAAGACCTCTAGAGTGATCTTCTGTCTTTGGATTGACAAGGCACTGGATACCAATCAAAACTGATAAAACAGATCTGTAACTAATGAAATTAGTAGATTAACCAGGCCATGTGCTTTTAATGTAGGATAGAAACCATAGCTTTATTTGCATGACCATAAGTTCTCACAAAAATGTAATAAGGAAATAACAATCAAGTTACATCAGTTTGAACTGATAATAAATTTAATTATTATCAATTCAGACTGAAGTAACTTGATTCTTATTGCGTAAAATTAACACGGTAGAATGAATCTCATCACTTGCATGTTAACAAAATAATTATCAGAATTCGTTAATTCTTTTGTAGCTTCTATTATGTAGATATTTGTTTTATACTTGGTAGGTGGTACTCTATTTTCCTGTAAGGCCTGTCTCTAAAAATTGAGCCATTTAGGACAGTGAAAAAATAAAGGAATTTCATCTTCAATTTGATTAGATCCGCAAGTAGGACAGAGTCTATTATCTCTTGGGATTTGATCATACCTACCAGTTTTAGTCATTAGTTTTTAGTTTCAGTAATTCTTTCCTTTCATTTAGCTTGCTTGTAAGTTCTAGATAACAGGAAGGCATTTATTCGTGTTTTAAAAGTGTTACAAAATTCTAGTTTCTTAGGCCCAGTTCAGACGCCGTACCTCTCACGTAGCGTACCAAGTAGTACGTAGTTATTTGGCAGTGGTGCGGTGTCCAAATCAGCTTTTTTTCCACAGGTTTTAATTAGGCAAGGCAAAATATCAAAGTTTGCCGCTTAATACGACCTCGGAGCGAAAATGTATTTGGTACGGCACATGAGAGGTACGGCGTCTGAACTGGACCTCAGAGTGTTGAATAGTATGTTGCCAATGTAGGATATATTTGTATTGCATTAGGCTTATGTTGTGTTGATCTTAGGTTTATTTAAGACCTTGGGGTAAAACTCGGGCAAATTGTAGTAGAAACGATAGCCGTGAGTGTAACATTTTGCAATAGTCTTTCAAGTGATTATTTTAAATGGGATTTAATAAAAGATTTAGGAGTGTTAAGTTATATGGTTGAATCATTTTGTTTGCATTAATCTGTGGAAGTTATTATTTCCAGTTAGTTCCAACTGGAGTACTTGTTGTCCAATTTAGAAAAATCTTGGATAAGCAAAAACGGAGAAGTGCCGCTGGACAGGGTATGGGTTTTGGCCTCTCTGTCCTAAACAAAGGATATAACTCTATGCGAGACTCCCGGAGCCTGTTCACAGGTACAGTCATGTTAAATTTTAAGAAAAGTAACAAAATTTAGTGGTAATAGCGTAAACGGTTACGAAATTACACGAAATTACAATTCAAAGTTGAGGCGGACCTCAAAAGCCACTCTCCCCACCCCCCTGGTCTGAATAGGGTTAAGTCCGACCAAAGAACAGCGTTGATCCGGCTAAACAAGACGGCGTGGTCTACAGGATCCCCTGTGGATGCGGGAAAGGCTACGTTGGCGAAACAGGAAGATCTATGCAGGAAAGGGTCAAAGAACATGACAGGGATATACGAGTCGCCGTACCCAGATCTCCGCCGTCTCTGAGTACGCCAATAAGACCGCCACCAGATAGATAGATAGAGATAGATAGATGAATTTATTTATACCACCCGCTTTGGAACGAAGTAAAATTTATCATATGACCCGTACGGACCCGCCCACAATTTCCTTGGAAAACCATATGAAAAAAAGTCCCGTATGAGGGCCGTACGCCTCGCTCTAGCAGGGTCGGAAAAAGCCGTACGGCCCTACTAGAAAGCGTCCGGCCCCGCTACTGCCGCAAGATGACGGGATTGGAACCAGTTGATTCCACAGCTTTGAATTCAGATGAACGATAGTTAAGATTTTTCTAAAAAGCAAAGAATGTCCAACATGTTTATTAAAACTTTACTATCTAGAAAGCGATGTAGCTTGCAGGCGCAAAAATTAAAACAAAACGTGTTTAAACTTGGCAAATGATGAAGAAATACTCCTGACGACAACAATAAAATCGAACTAAAAGCCGTCAAAAACTGAAACAACATAATCGGACAAAGACGTATCCTGGTTTGAAGTCATGATAAACATTGAAGAAAAAATGCAAATACGAAGTAAACTCAAATTTCTTTTTCTGCTGCGTAATTTTTAAATCACAACAAACAAAATGCGAGTACATGTTTACGACTAACCTGGCGATGACACAGTTTCCCGCTTGTTTTCACGAAGCATTTTAAGCACAATTTGGACATCAACTGTAATGCAGAGCTCAACATCGTCGAACAGCAGACGTTCATGAATCCTACGATCCGTGGTAAACTAAACAACTTGAAGCTGAAGGGAAACGAAGCGTAGCAAAACCCTGAACTGCCTGTACAATCCCTTTCCAAGTCTTTATGTAGTTTCATAAATTAAGATCTAATGCTGTTTTTAACATCCAAAATCCTTGGTGGAAAATTAAATAATCCTCTCGTTCAAACCAATTGTGAATTTCAGCTCAGAAGAAACGTCGCTAAGTTGTTCAATCAGGATAAATTCAGTCTTCGCTGAGAGATTAGACTTGCCCACAAGTCGAGCTCAGAGGTTTTTTTTTTTTTTTTGGAAGCGCGAAACCCCAAAAAACCGAGCGCGAGGGAGCGGGAGCTCGACTTGTTTCTCTTGCAGGAAATCGCATCAAGTGACGTCATTTTGGCGGGAACTATTTTTGGTACCGTGTCAGTCGTGTGTCTTGTGGGCGGATCTGTCAAACACTTTTCGCGTAACGGAAAGTTTAGTAGGTATTCCAACCAAAACGTTTGTTCATGTTGCTGTTGCCGAAAATATTTGGCAACAATGCAGTGAATTAGTCGACAACCTTGCGCTAATGAGAAGATTCTCGACAGGTTCGCAGAAGACGAAGACTTCTCAAAATTTGAAACTTCTTCTCGGACGTGTGTTGGCAGCGCAAGCGGAGAATCGCTTCTAGATTATATTTGCCGAAACTGCTCGGATCGAAACCGAACCCTCGCAAAGAGGGTTTTTAAGTTGAGGGAAATTTTGTCAGAGACAAGAGAAAAGCTTGGTTCTACGCGTGTGAAGCGTCTGACTAAACTGTCAGACGAAAAAGAAATCGACGGCCCGACCCGAAAAAGTGTCAACATCGAAGCGACGAGCTTTATTTACTCCACGGCGATTCCAACAAAATCTATCGAAATTGTAAATGAATAAAGCATAAATGTTACGATGATCAGAGCAAACTTATTTTAAATACGACAAATTTAGCCTTGCCCACAGGTCGAGCTCAGGAATTTTTTTTTCAAAGCGCGAGAGCGTGAAGCGCCATCGGAAATGAGAAGTGAACAAATTTTTCAACTTCAAGCGACAAACTACGTATCATGTAGATTTTTGCTAAGCTGAGTTCTACGCTTCTAATCTCACTCTAGTGTTTTTTTTTTTTTTTTGCTTGTTTTTTTCGCTCCTGAAAGTTTAGGTTTTGGGTTTGCGAAAACTAAAATATCCTTAAACTTTATATATGAGCTTAAGCATAAGCTAAGATTTAAAATTATTTTAAAAAATACCGGCGAGTTGAATATTGTTTTCTACGGATTTGTGCGAAAAATCTAACTCGACTTGAGACAAGTCGCAAATGATTTTCTTTTAAGCATAACTAAAGCAATAAAGACTTGATTCCTATAGTCACTATACTCGGCTTTGCAGTTGAATTCAGGCCATGTATAATAGACCGTGAACACAGAGCGATCAAAAGAAGTCTCTCGACAAAAGTTTGATCAAAACAGCTCAGTCACGTACTCACGTTCCATGTGGCGTGAGCAAGTTTGATTGACGGCGCGTCAGTAAGACTGTTTCTGATTGGACAAGATCCACAGGAGGAAAATTCCTGCTGTAGATTTGGCGCGCTGCAAGCGATAAAAGTCCTTTGCGTGCGGGCCTACCACCGGAACCGGAAATGAGAAGCGAAGGACGTTTGAGAAAGTCTACTGAGAGACGAGCACGACTAGCCGAAACGTCGTGCAAATTCTTTGTTGTAGTCCTTCATAAACGTTTCCTTTGAAATTTCTACTAACTGCAATCATGTACGAGGAATTTAGTCGGATTTAAATCTTCTTGGAATGGAGCTAAGACTCGGAGATTTGGTTGACAATTTTAACAGAAGTTCATAAATTTTGTACGCACATCGCAGTTCAAATGCACTTTACTGGCTTCCCAAACAAATTACAAGCTACCATTGGCTTTTTAAAATGCGCGCGAAACGGGCCGCCGCGTCTGTATCCACGAAAGAAAGACAAAAAAAATGCAGTGGTCATATGATAAAATGCTTATTGACTGAGTTAGGTCGGGCCGGACGGGAAAATATTTGGCTCTCGGTCAGGACGCACGGAACTCGCTGCGCTCGGTCCGTACGTCCTGACCTCGAGCCAAATATTTTCCCGTCCGGCCCTCCCACTCAGTCAATAAGTACATAACATTTTTGCCAGAAATTTGTCCCTGTGCTAGCAACATTCTGTATACTAAGTTTGAAGTTTTTAGAACTTTTCTTTGCGTTTTTATGAGCGTTTTTATGGTTTTTGTTCGCTAAGAACTATGGGTAAATGTACCAGTCGCCATATTTTTCGGTACGGTGGATTACAAGCTTATAATAAGCTTGTAATTCCGACTACTTAAGGGGACATTATGGGCAAACGCCCTGTTTTTAGGAAGTTTCAGCACTTCAAACTTGTTTATCTTAAAGAGATTTACTTGATTCACAAAAACACCCCGCCTGTAGCGGATTTGTGTGAAAAAAGTATTGGGAAAAAAAAAAGGATAATTTCATTTTTCAATCACCTTCAAATCTTCAATTTTCTCTTTCCGCTATAATTTCCTAAACCCTCCCCCTTTTTCTTCTTTTAAAACATTTTAAAACTCGTCGAAAAATTATCAAACATTTAACACGGCATGGACTAGAAATTAGAGGCGGGGTGTTTTAGCGAACAAAAACCATAAAAACGCCGCCATGCTCATCACATTTTTACTCAACACACAAAGGAACAGAGCGATGCCCTGCGCCAACAGGATGCAGTCCTCGATCACAGCAAAGGGCAATGTGTAAGTAAAGAACTCCTTTATTGAAGCACAGTGTAAAGGCTAATAACAACCAAGAGAGGATAAAGGGGTAAGAGAGTTAATCCCTCATATAGGCCCTATCCCCATCCTAATCCCTCTCAAGTTATTTTTAGATCTCCTCCGAGATCCGGTATCCCTATGAGGCTTACCAAAGAGCCAATCATATGTCATGAATTTTAGCCGCGTTGACAGCTGAGCCCATTCCCACGCAATGCTTCGCGTCCGGCGCGAATTGACCTGCAAACAAAATGGCGGAACAAGCGGGAAGCGGCGCTTGTATACATAATTAGAGACCGACTGTGCAGCCATAGTAACATAGTTACCTCTAAATGAAAAGTATATATTTTTACTTTATTAACCTATTCAAAACAATGAGCCAGTGAAACCTTGTTTTATGACTGCTTTAGTGGAACCGATGTGGCTCGCGTGACAGCGGCCGTTCTACCGACTGCTCAAAATACCCTGCACACTTTTTTTCTCGACGAGTCGCTTTTAGCGGGCCAAAAACGACACTTTCAGAGAGTGAAAAGGAATGCTTGAGCTTATATCTGATGTATATTTTCGGTTTGAAAAATATATGCTAGGTCAGTTATAGGCCTCTGAAGTTGACCCAAATTTCACTTTGACTCTGAACCCTTCAAGGTTAGTATCTTCAACAGGTCAGCAAGCAGTTTAAAAATACAAATTTATATCATCCGATTTTTATATTTTTAGATAGAGGAAATAATGATTTAGTTATGAGCCAAATGGTAAAACGGGAACGGTTTCCATTGTTGCGTACGAGGTTGCTAAAAATGCACAATTTTCCCTTGTTTCCGGGGGTGCAAGCGAGCTTCTAGCCGTATTTCGAACCTATCTAAATTTTAGAAAAAAAACAAAAAGCGGAGGAACTTTTAAATATGATTTTTGAAAATAGTTTACCAAAGGGGTATTTTTGGTAAAATAAAATAGAAGACGAAATTTCCTTCCTGTCGTGGGATTCTCGATATTTCTGGTCAGGAGCTCTTAAGTGAAAATGTAGTTCCCATGGTAACGTCAAATTTGATGAACAAGGTCTTGTTAAACAAAATTGTTGCTGAATAAATTTTAGCAAAAGTCACCAAGTTTGGTGGCTTTAGCTTGTGATTGAAAAAGAATGTTGTTTTTCCGGCCCAGGCTGAATATTCTTATTTTTCTGCCGATTTTAGGCTGAAAATATTCTTGTATTATTCTCAAATTATAGCTTATGACATTTCCGTTTTAGAATGTATTGGGGCATCAATTACAAGTATTCGGTGTCTAGATCTGCAAGTGCAGGTTTTTTCGTTTTGTTGGCTAGTTTTGCCGTTTAGAGAAAATTTTATACGGTTAAGTTAAAAACATATAATTGTATTGTATTTACAGATATTCAACACGCAAACTTATATCCTTTTCAAAATCTCAGCCTCGGGGTCACTCTTAAAATATTCTAAAAATTTTGCAAATTTCAGCCTCGATATTCTTATAAAAACAGAGTATAATTCGTTGGTGTTGATAGAGACGCACGTTTGATTTAGTTAACCAGAAATTAACTCTTTGCACTAAAATTTAGTATGTGTACAATAACGTACAGCTAAAGTGAGAACTCCATCTTTTACCAGTCATCTTAATTATTTTAAATATTGCATATTATTACTGAATTGAGGGCGAACCCTTGTCTTGATATACCAGTTATCTGACTAGCTAGGTAGAGGTTGCCTAATTTTCGAAAGTCAACTTCCTGAGCTGGATGGATCTCTGTGGATCTTTCGCGAGTAGTATGGAGCTTCTTACTTTCTGTCATTGTCTAATAAAAGAAACATCATTCTCCAAAACCTTCGGTTCCCACTTTCCTTTTCATGGAAATAAGAAATATGGACACTCGACCAATTAATAGCCGGCTTATAATTAAGTCTGTTTCCATAAAAATTATTCAGGCATATACAAAAAAAAAGACAACAAATTTTCTCTGTTCAACAGCTGGGTAAATTGACACTTAATACAATAGACTTAAGACGCCTAACGACAAAGTAGCTTTTTTAAAACATATCCCGAGCTAAACGCTCCTTGACCGGCAACAGAAGAGTGGCTGATCTAAGTGGAACGTGATGACTCTGATACACGGTTTAAGCGTTTTGGTTCTCGCCCTCGCCAACGCCCAAGGCACCGTGATAGTGCCAGGGCAACCTTTCCCTATCTTTCACTGTTTTTGGGCAGAGTGCCGTGGGTATGAATGGAGAAACGATTGGTCTCCCGCCATCTCCTCGGGAACGTGTGTCAATCAGAAGCGAATGGGGCATAAGTCAATTCAGTACCACGGACCCCTATGGGGTAAGCGTTGCCCTTCACCGATAGTATGCGTGCCTAAAGCTCAACACAGGACAATGTGTAAGTAGAGCATCCTTTTTCTTGGCTAATAGCACCTCGATGTTGATTTGTTTGAACAACCCAGCGCTCATATTGTTGAGTGGTATTAATTACTTGGTATTAAGTTTTTGCTTATAAGTGTGAATGGCTTGTAGAAACAAAATATTTACCAGAGAATGTTTTTAGCGGAACTCCTTTGCGGCCGAAGGCCGCAAAAGTGGAGCCCCATACCCATACTAAGAGGTATGCTGGTGATTTTTTATGGTCATGGCAAGCGGAATGGCTCGCGGGCGCGTGCGCCGTACATACATACATACATACATACATACATACATACGTACGTACGTCGCATTTCATGACATTCTTACATGAGGCAATTTTCCCCGGACGAGCAGAGACGAAGGAAAAGAGAAGGAGATAGAGATCAACAACGGGAAAGGATGAGAAACGCCACTGAAGAACAGCGTCAAGCACCCGGTCAAGCAGAGCGGAAACGAAAACGAGAAAGACGAAGGAACAATACAGCAGAGAGATAAAGGCAACTAGAAATAAGACGGAACGGTACTGAAGAACAACGCCAGAGGAAAACTGAGAGACGCCGACAGAGTACTGTAAACATGTCGGGTACAGTTTTGTTGATTTTTATCTATTTGTGATTGGAAATAATTTTGTACCACCGAATAATTTACGTCTACGTTTTTGTTTTTTATTCTACAGATCATCAAGGGGAAAGAAGTCGTAATAGAGAGAGAACGGAGAAGAAATTTACGCCAAGGACAGCATGAAGTTACAAGGTGTTCAAAAAGGTAAAATCAGTTTCCTTGCTTTAGCAAAGTTTGTTTAACAAAAAAAATGTACTGTTACAAAAGGGAACTTTTCGTCAAAACTTAAACCGCACCTTTTACGGTATGTCATTTAATACTACTCGTAGAAAGTGAAAAAAAGAGGAAAAGAAACAAAACAAAACAAAACGAAAAAAGGGAACACAATTTGAGGGGGTAGTGCAAAGGTGATGGTATCATATTACAAGATTTCACAATATGGCCGCGCGCGTGACTGAGTGAGAACGAGAACACAATACCTTTTCAGCGTTAGAAATGAAAAGATAGGCTAAAGAAACTCGACTGCCGGTCCCGAATGCCTGTTAAGTGGAATATGAATGTCTTTATTGAGGAGAAATATGGATTGCTTTGGCCCGATGCTTTAATTGAACCAGCGTGAAGATCTGATTGCTGAGTTTCCCGGGTGAGTTTCTCGGAATTTTTCAATCATTTCACAGAATATTACGGTATGGGGAATTCGCTTTTATTTAGAAGGATCCCACTATCTCAACTCGCTTATCTCCAATTCCCCGTTATCTCGAACAAAGAGAAATTTGTCTTGGCTTTGGTCATAAATATAATATTTCCAGTTATTTACTTTTACGACGATAACCCGCTTTTCTCAACTTTGAAGAATACCAGTGTCTTTTGTTTTCACGGAGCAAAGTGTAGCCAGGCAAAGGAGGAAACAGCTTATGAAAGCATGCAATGAAGTAAAAGGCGAAAAGAAGTACCAACGCGAATCGTCAAGATGTTAACTCATTGACTAACAAAAGAATAACAAAACAGGACATAATTGATATATGCCTCGTTCTTTTAAACTCTGAATCCAGTCATTGTTTACAATATCCTCGGCAAAACCCCTACCAAAATCCATGCAAGTAACGAATCGACGAAAAAGCACATTCTCATTTATGTATCTACTGAAGTAGGTCTTAAATATTTTTTAACCCTTATTCTGATTTCTGAATTGTTTGCTTGAATTTCAATAATTTTATTTGGCTTCACTTAAGCTCAAGACTTAAGCTTATGTGTGAATTAATTTTGTTTATCACTTATGAATTGTTTGCTTGAATTTCAATAATTTTATTTGGCTTCACTTAAGCTCAAGTTAAGCTTACATGTGTATGTGTGAATTTTTTTTGTTTATCACTCAATATTATGCATGGTTCAATTCTACCTGTTACCATCCTCCTCCTCCCCGGGCCTACCCCCCGGGATTTGCAATTTTTTTCTCACTTGGCAGTCTATTCCCCACCCCCGGGCACACAGAAAGAGACGATTCCCCACCTCCGGGACTCCTCATCGACCACAAATACGTTGTTTTGTGTACAAAACCTAAATGACCATATTGATTTCCGTACAATAGCAAAATCAGACGTTTTGACAAGAACTTAAGACGATTTCCGCTCAACGTTCGAGCAGTAAGTGCAAAAATTAAGTTACCAAAAAAATACTTGCAGCACTGTCACATTTTGAGAACAGATAAGAAGAACTTGTCGTTACTTTTCCTCCCAAGCTGACCCCGCGAGAGAAAATTGGATTTGAAGTTATCCATATTTCAATTAAAAAGACGCTTCATGTCAGTTCAAAACAAAATGGCGCCCGTTTTTAGCGTACTTTAACGAGATTTGAAATTAATTTTCTTGAGAATGCTTGAGAATTTCATCGCGGGGTCACTTGGGCAAGTGAACTAAAGAGAGATGTTTCAAATAGCATTTAAAATGTTACCGTGCTATGAGTAGTTTTTTGGTAAATATTTTTTGCACTTATTGCTCGAACGTTGAGCGGAATCCGTCTTAAATGCTTTTCTAGAGTTTATTGAAAGAAGGACACTACATGCATAATATAATAAAAACACGAACAGAAAACTGAAGAAAAAACTCTACCTGCACTGGCGTACGGCTGGCAAGTAAAGAAATTTTCTTCGCCACATGTTTTATTCTAAATATAGTGCATACGCACAAGAGGCCCATGAACAAATTGATGGCAGCATTTAAAGGAGTTTTTCGTACCTTGTTTCATAAGAACACTGGACTGAAATCTCTGTTTAACATAAAACTGTGCATCCGTTTTGATATAGAGTCTATTTAAGTGGTCTTATTATAAATATAAACACACTGAAGAAATATTTCTTTGTTTGTGACGACCACCATTCATTCGAGTATGCATCAAACGCACATTCTTTCAACAATTTATAATAAACGTACCGTCGAACACAGATTTTAATTTTGAGAGATTACTCTTCTCTAAACAGTCTGCTACAAATACTAGAGATTTTCACTGGAAATAGGCTCCACGCGGTCCGGGGCCATCATATCAACTGAGAAGTGACGTACTTTACAAGAACAACAAGAAGTTATTTTCGATTTGCCCCCCTCCCCGGCTCCCCGGGACAAGACCACTTCAAACAATTCCCCACCCCCAGGCTCGAAGGGCTGGACTTGTCCCCGGGGTTGCCTGGTGGGGGGATGGTAACAGGTAAAATTGAACCATGCATTAGTTCAGAAGGCGACTGCAATTTGCCATTTTTTTTTCGATCTCAGTTAACCTACATGTATGAAATAAAAGCACTGCATTGTGGAAAGTGCTTCTTACTATTTGTCACTCATAATGGAATGTTCATGTTTTAGAAAGTTTAAATAATTACTGCATGCATTTTTTGGTTTTCTCAAAAATCATTGTATTCCCAAGGGGGGGGAATCCAGATGTAAGCAAAGGATTTTTTTATGCAATTGACATATTTGTACTGATGTGTTTTTGCTTTCTAAAGGCAATCTGGCTTGTTTAACTGACAATTGTCTGCTGGGATTAGTTAGAACATGTTTGATTAATTGCAATTGGCTCTTTACTGAGTTAAGCAAAGGAGACTGGAGATGATTGAACATCCAGTAAACTTAAATGAGGTCCTGCCATTTTGTTGCTCATTCGATCGATTGATATTCAAGTGCTTTACCTTACCTGTATTACCCAATGAACTGTGCAAAGGGCGGAAGACAATTACATGTAACCACTTTTTAGACAAATGGCTAAAAGAGTTTGGATAGCTGCAAATGAGGGGTTCAGGCTGATTTATTAATTATTTGTTAGGATTCCACAAAAGCTGGAAAGAAGAACACTTTCACGGGTGGATGCAAAAATTTCCAACAATGGGTCTTGTACGTCTCATGAATCAGGTGGATCACAAAAGTAAAGCAAAGTATAGCTTCGGCAACAACATTTCAAAGCGGGAAGTGACAATGCTAGCAAAGTGAATGACGACTCCCTTAATAACTGACATTGAGTATATAAATTACTATTCTGTTCACCCATTCTTTCTGTTCATTAATGTCACATTGGTCAAAAATTGCGTTGTGAATGCTTTAATAATGTATGTTACATACAATATTAGTTATTTGATGTTGTCAAAAGAAAAACAATGAAGTTAATATTATTTTAAGGATGAAAGTAATTTGACAGGCGCTCGTTAATTCTCATGAATTTTGCACTCCAAGAACTGAAAATTTTCTTCAATTGATGAACTTAGAGTTGAGGAGGGGAAAGAAAACAAAGATGCTCCAATGAAAGTCTAATTTATTTGAATTGTAACTACAGTGTACCTTTTATTTGCAGTCCTCTATCAGGCATTTAAGCCTCGACTTTTAGTGGCCCTGGTCAGTTTTAAATCGCCACTGGCGACTGGGCGACTGCCGTTTTTTAGCCCTGAATGTTTTTTTTTTTTCACTGATCCTTTTTTTCTGTTCTAGGCATATATGCCAGCAGTGATCAGTGATGCAGCATTTTCTTACAGTGAAGTTAAGGTACGTGGAAGATATCAGTTAATATATAATTAGCCCAGCTTACGTATCTAATTGTTCAGTAAATTGAACTGGATTGAATGCAGTGATTGGGTTAATTTGGGTTCGGTAGTTGAACACAATTGATGACCAAAAATATGCCTATATATACAGCTGTGTTTGATTCCATTCAATTTCTGAACCCAGTCAAACATAATTAAACAGTTTTAAAATCATTCAAGTATATAGATTTAGCCAAGCCTAAAAGTGGAGCTCCAATTTTTATTTGGCAATCCTATTATTCACAATGGAAAATAAAAATTGAACCAAGGATAAAATTGAACCACAACATTTACATGAGTGTGCCATCAAGACTTCCATTTGGGTGGCAATGAGAGCCTTTACATCTGGACTTAAGGGAGGAGACTCTTAATCACCATATTGTTGCTGTGGGAAGTTCCTCAGAACCATCATATCTTGGAAACCCTATTACTTCCACAGATAAGCTGCTTGGCCACGTTTGTTTTATGGGAAAGGTTTTCAAGATTTTCAAGTCACAACCATATTCAGCATGTCATTTGACCTGAACAGAAAAAATGCTAAAACTCAAACAGCATACAGTTCTCGCTATTGTAAACATTGCGAACATTTAAAGATTATCAGGATGCAAAATTTTAAGCAACAGTTTCTAGAAATTTGCTTTATTATGAATATAAAAGTTGTGATGGCACAAGCACATATCTTTATACATTTTTGTGCTGTAGTTCTTCTATTCTTTGTAAAAACAGTAATTGCATGCTTCAGATTGTAAAGAAGGGTGGGGCGATTCGCAAAAAAGTCGGAACTTTACTAGTTTCCTCTTAGTTTTACTGATTTTCTTTTTAATGTGCAGTTGCATGGGACTGGCAGTAGCTATGCGTGCACAATGTTCAGTTGTGGAATTCATATGTTCTTCTTCATTACTTCACCAATATAGTGGCAGGAAACGCTGTAAACAGCGTATGACAGAATACCATCCACAAAAATCCCTTAGCAACAATGCGAGATTTGTAGTTAAGAATCTCCACTCCTCAAGTTACAAAATCCTTTTTTCACGGTGATGTGAGATTTATCTGGATGGCAATATGGTTAATTACAGGGGGGTAACTTAATGCAGAATGAATCAAATAGTTACACCATGTTTACGTGATACCGGTATGAACTCACCCAGGTATGGCTTGCACTGTTACGAGATTTTGTGTTGTAATCATATAACAAATACAGAGAAGCAAGAGGGAACTGGGGTGAACTTGTAGCAGAATGAAAAGCATACAATGAACTGGTGTCATGCAAACACCCCCTCAGACTAAAGTTGAGCAGCTCTCAAGAATGTTTAACAACATCCTCAGATAACCAGGGGCAGTAAAACCCTGATTTCATTAAAACAGTGTAAACTCAGACTGGTGCAATTTTGTTTACATGAGACCAGTCTGAAATTCAGACTGGCATAAGTATTTACATGAGACCAACCATCTTGAAAAATACAGTTTACCTTACATCCACTTGGATTGCTTCAATGCCACTTATTTAAATGCACATGCTCAAAACTGAAAACAAATACCGTAAACTGCCGCTTATAAGCCCACCTGCTTACAAGCCCCCCCCCCCCCCCCGGCTATAGGCCCATCCACCTGTAAACAAAAAATACATCCGGTAATATGCCACCCCCCCCCCAGATATAAGCCCTCCTCTAGTTTTCCCTGTTTCCTTAATATCAAGCACTCTCACAGAAAACTGCAAAGATTAACTCTGAGCTTCCGTTTTGTTATGTTCCGGTTACGTTCGCGTTGTTGCAGTTTTGATTTTGTTGTTAAAATTGAAGTGAATTCGATTTATTGTGACATTTCAAAGGTTAATTACAAACTGGTACATTAAAAACGTATTTCGATCAACACTGCTGTGGCTCATTTTGTAACGTTTTTCTTATCCCGCTTATAAGCCCCCCCGGATATAAGCCCCTCCATTTATAAGCCCACCCAAAACCCCCGGCCTTACAAAGTTGTATCAGCCTAGGGCTTATAAGCGGCAGTTTACAGTGTCTTAAAACATTTGGGGTAGTTTTTCATGCGAGCGTGCATGCTCAGTGCATGACACGGCATGACATAATGCCAATTTTGTGAATTGTGTGCGCAGTATGGATGCGCAGAAAAAAATTGCGCAAATATCCTTAGAACCTCCCTAAAGCCACGGGCTTACTTTTGGCAACTGAGGTAATTAAACTCTGCTTTGTTTCCCATACAGGTTTTTATTCCATCAACCTGATGTCAGAAAAAATATGGCAGTTTATTGTAAGGCTTTGGTTAATAAATTTGTACTCTTAGCTACATGTATGTTCCCAGGCAGACATTATCAATTGAAATAAAAAATTTTAAGAGCAGTTTTGAAATAAGGTTTTATATTTTTGGTTTTTTTTTTGGTAAATTTTGATGTTGGTGATTAGTTTGACTGTATCCACATACACTTCATGTTCCCTCAGTAACACATCCATACACCAGTAGCATTTCAGTTATTTGGGAGTAACCCTACCCCCCCCCCCCCACACACACACACAAGCACACATACAACTAACTTCCCAGGAATAATGATTCAGACTTATTTACTTGAATTCACTTGACAGGGAAAACTATTTCAAATGATGGATTCACCACAGTCTGATCCCCTCTTGTCAGTTCATTACCTGACAGGTTTCTGACTATCCTGAAATGATTTATGAAGAGGCTTTTCTTTTTGTTTCTCTTTGCTACCAGATTATGACAATCAGTAACATTGCTCATTGGTGACATTAGATGCAGTGTAAAGGCTAATGATCAAACCAAAAACAAATTCAACCACAAGATTTACTACCATCACAGTCAGGGGTAGTAACATAGTGAGTCATAATCTGTGCATCAAATAGAGTCACTAGTGGTTACTGGACCATTTGTTATTCGCGTTGGCAACACTGTTAGTCACAAATTTTTAATTGACTGATTGACCGATTTATCAACTAAGTGGTTGAGTGGTTGATTCATGACTGATGGGTACTTAAAGAGATTGATTTTAATATAATAGTCCCTGGGCATCAATGAGAGTAAACAAGGTACATTGTTATTCCACTATAGCATCAGTTTATCATATAAGGGGGAAACACATACATGAGGGTATGAGTGTATTGCACTGTAGTGTCCTGGTTTCAAATCACTCATTGAATAAATCATTTAAAATGATAGGCAAATATTGTAGTGGAATAATAAATATCATTCAGTGGTTTTACAGATAATGGTCAAGGACATTTTACCGGTACTCATTGCTCGCATTTTTCCTCGCTCTATACCACACAACTTATCTGTCAAACCACTGAATAAGGTGGAGGTATTTTTCAATTAGTACCTTGTCTATGCAATTTGACAACTCTGCAAAAATGTAAATAAATTAAACCGTAGACTTGTGGCAGAGAAAAGGCCGAGGTAAGGTGAACAAAAATAATTATTGTGCCCAATATTTAAGTTTACAACCTAAAACTGGGGCTTATTTAGAATTTTGTAAAACAGGTTCATACCTGCCATCCATCCCCATTTAATGGGAATTGTCCCAATTTTGGAGTTTCAAAACCTAAAAAAATCGGGACATTCCGATTTTCCAGGAAAAAAAAGACAATTTGGAACTGGATTATTAAAGATTGGCCTTCAATTGGTCTTTTTTTGACTTTTCTTTTGTTTTGTGCAATACATGTGGTGCTTGAGTCCATTAAACAACACCTGAGAATTCTAATGCTAAGACAGTACAGTACAGGCAATATTTTTAAAAATTAATGCAAAAACCCTAGAGCATCCTAGACCCTGCTCAGTGTTGGGGGGCAGTGGGGGGGGGGGGGGGGGCAGGACACTACCCCAGGACTGGGGTGAGCATGGGGGGGGTGGTCCCTATTTCTGATTTTATAAGGTTGCCAGGTATGCAGATTCTAATTTGATGAGAGGTGTATTTACCTAAACTATAATATTGCTGTCAGGTACCACTTGAGATAATAATAATAATAATAATAATAATAATAATAAATAAAATAATAATAAATAAAATAAATACTAATAAATAAATAAATAAATAAAAATTGGAGTTCCGCTTTTAGGCTTGGCTAAATCTATATATTATGTTTTTTATCGTAGCTGCATGTGGGTATTTTTGAGGTTAAATTCTAAATACTTTTCAGATGATTTTTCAACGTATTTTGAAACGTCATACAGGTGGTGAGAAAAAATGGAAAATTAAAACTAACATATCGACCTCCCTCTTTGATCCCGGCAATAATCTCGTTTTATTCGCTGCCGACAATGTATTGTAACCTGCTGATGACACCTTGACATTGCCCAACTGCATGCATCTCTCTTTTTATTACTTTGACTTTCAACTGCGGCGTCACAATGTAGTATTTTGTCGCATCACCGCATTTTTTTTTTGCGACTATATTACATGTGTATATTTGCATAATCGAAACTTAATCTCTTTGCCCGAGACTTCGTTATCATCACTGCAATGCTGTGATTTCGACTCATTTCGTAAAGTTCCTAAAAATAATCAGCTATCATCTATTCAATATCATCGACTTTTCCACCCCTTTCTTAATATCCCTTCGGTGTTTGCGTTATACGGTTCCATTTCCAGAACGGTCAGGTCAAAATTCAAATAGCAGCTTCGCTCAACATATATTTTTTTTCATAATTGAGTGATTAATACAATGATTAATCATATTCAAACGATGTTGGAAAAAAACATGGATCTCAATCAATTTTCGGCTGGTGTGGCATCATCTTCCAGCACGTCATGCAGATCATGCAGATCAGCTTTTCAGATCAACTCCCACTTCCGTTGCTGAAAGTGCTGTCCGAGAAAAGTGGTGACGTGCTGTCCGAGAACGGTCAAATGTGACGTCAAATGTGACGTCAAATGTGATGCCAAATGTGATGTCAAATATGATCTGCGCTGTTGGTCAATTGTGATGTGATTAATGTGCATGGATATCAGACGTGAAGGCAGTTCCTTGCCTAAACTGGCCTAGGTGCATGTGCACATGATACAATTAAGAAATGCTAGCAGGAAAACCCTACTTTGGGTTGACTGTAGGGCTTGGATAGCCAAAAACTACCCCACAAGCAAGGGTATCTTAGCATGTGAAAGGAACAACAGGACGAACTCACCCGAGCCACTCGGCTTTCCAATTTCGTGCGCTCAGTAAGTCAATAAGAAGCCTACTCAGAGGCTAGGTATCTCGATCGCTTCCGAACAAAGCAAGCATGATTTAAAGAAAATAACGAAAAATTAAGACCAAAAAACAACCAGAAAAGACAGTAGCTGGGCAAAAGTTTTGAAAATAACTGGCTTATCTTGATAGGTTAAGTCACTTGACTTGACTTCAGTAGCAAGGACCAGTAATGGGTAACGGGACTCGGGACTGGGTAACCGGGACTTGCAACATTGTGAATGCCCTGTAGTCTTTATGCTAAGTAAGTGTAATAAGGACATCTCGAACTCGGATTCACAGTACTTAAAATGGATAAATGATACAATAAATGTATTTCCGAATGAATATATATATTTTGTCCATGTATGGTAACAGTGGATAATAGAAAAAATCATTTTTATCGTTTTATCCTTTTTTATTTAATATTTATTTTTTATTTATTAATATTTTTGTGGTAATAATAATCAAGTAAACGTGTTGCTATCAGCCTCGACCTTCCACAGGTTCGGTTTTCACTCTTCTCGAAGCAGCAGAACTAACAGAAACCCAACATTGTGGAATATTATTCTTCAAAACCCATCGCATGACACTTACCAATAATCAAGTGGAGATCTCACCATTTTATCCTAATACAGCTGTGCAAATACCCTTGAGCACAATATCCAAGCAGCGAGCAATCACGTAGTTGTTTTTCACGGATTAAGCTAAAGCGCTTCCAACGATCTCGAAGGTCGAACGTCCTTGAAAGCCGAGTAAATGGCGCCCATATACGTGTTAAACATTCTCGCTCTCGTCCTCGCCAAGGACCATGGCTTCATTAATGTCAAATCATGCACTTGGAAATACTGTCGCGGAACAGAATGGAGAAATGACTGAACTCCCGGTATCCCTAAGGGAAAGTGCGTGAAACAGCACCGCAATGCTCATCTCTTGTATGGAACTAAATTTGCATTGAGATCATTTAAAATTTTCTTTCGGCAATGTTCCGCAGAGGAACTCCGAGCTATATTTTAAAGCAGTAATAGCCTCAGATGCACGCTTAGTAAAGTCGAGTAAGTAGTCGGAATTAAAGCTTTTAAGGGGACATTATGGGCAAACGCGCTATTTTTAGGAAGTTTCAGCACTTCAAACTTGTTTATCTTAAAGAGATTTACTTGATCCACAAAAACGGCCCGCCAGTAATTTCTAGTCCATGCCGTATTTAATATTTGATAATTTTTCGACGAGTTTTAAAATGTTATAAAAGAAGAAAAAGGGGGCGGGTTTAGGAAATTATAGCGGAAAGAGAAAATTGAAGATTTGAAGGTGATTGAAAAGTGAAATCTGCTCCAGAACGCCCCCTTGAGACGCGGCAACATAAAAGTTTTCTGAACTCAGTAGCTAGGATCACGACGTATGTACAGAAAAAAGACAAATTCTTGAGGAAATAATGTTACAAAAAAGGGACAGCATTTTCATGAGTAGGAATGAATCACCGGAGGATACCATTTTATTTTGTGAGGTGGTTGATTTTCCCTCTTTGCTTTCTTACTTAAACCAGTTAATTTCTGTAACAAATTAGACAAACATTTTCACCTTAGAACAGCTGGCCAAATTGGTAAGTCCACGTTTAATCGTCTCTTCGTCAATTCTGACTCAGCGGACAATAAAAAAGGGTTTACCACTTCCTCGAAACCTTCGAAGAAATGGTACTGCTTCGGGTTTTGTCCAGCGTCCTAGTTTTAGCCAACACCATTGTTTCCGTACTGTCATGTGGAGGCGGACAGAAATCGTGCTCTTGGTCAACATGCCGTCATGAATGGAGAAACGACTGGAGTCCCGGTCTTTCAAAGCGACGATGTTTGATTCAACGCCGCCATGCTCATCCCATTTACTCAACACACAAAGGAAAAGAGCGATGCCCTGCGCCAACAGGATGCAGTCCTCGATCGCAGCAGAGGGCAATGTATAAGTAAAGAATTCCTTTACTGAAGCACAGTGTAAAGGCTAATAACAACTGAGTGGGAATTACTTTTTTGATGAGATTTTAAGAACTAAGCCATTTAATCTGTCATTTCCATTTCCAACAAAAGAGTTTCAAAGACAACAAAGCGCAAGCTATAAGAATAGTATAAATTTGGGCGAATTTCCTTCATCGAGCTTTCAAGGAAAGATAAAATGTAGCTGAGATAAGAAAACGATATTGAAATCTATGATAAACTGCTTAATGTTTCACCCACTTTCCACTAAGAAACTCAAGAAAGAAGCGAAACATTTAATTAGGCAACACATGTTAACAATAATAAAACTGAAAAAAAAAGCAACCTATAGCAAATAACAAAGTAATTTAAACAAATTTAATTCAAGCCAGATCAAATTTTCTTTGCTGTTTTAATACAGTTCATCTTCTTATGTTTACTTTGGAATAGGCATTCAATTGTGAATTTGCAAAAAAACAAAATGTTTTCTTCTATATAAAAAGCTTATTTGATCAGTGCTTTAAGTTTTGTCATTATCGCAAAAGGACAAAAAAAAAAGAAAAAAAAAAGAAAAAGAAAAAAAATTTTGTCATTATCGTGTAACCTAAGTGACGGCTCCATATTAAATCTACTATATTTCAAGTTACTAATAAATTTAAAAAGAGATTAAGAATATTTTGAAACACCTGTTACCTACAGGATCAACATATGTCTGTGTCTCGGCTGCCGGGAAAAATATTATCACCCAATACTTTAATCTCGCATTGGTGACACTACCTTCTCTGGTTGTGTAATGACCGATCTCTTAACTCAAAATGTGGTTGCCATGGTAACATCAAGTTTGACGAACAAGTTCTTGTAAACAAAATTGTTGCTGGATAAATTTTAGAAAAAGTCGCCAAGTTTGGTGGCTTAATTCGCTTGTATATTGAAAATGTTATAAACCTCCAAAGTCCATGCGAGCAGACTACGTTCCGGGCTGACTAGGGTTGAGCAGGCCTAGCATTATCTAATAATTCGTTGTTCCGTTAGAGCTGACAGAAACAGGCGTTTGATTTAGCTAATAAGTATTTGCAGTACTTAAATTCAAGTCTTTTGCACTACTTTAATTCAGTATGTATACAAGAACGTACAGCTAATGTACGGACTCCATCACTCGCCCGTCATCCTCATTATCTTAATCTTTATTACACAGTTTTAAAATTGAGTGCGAAATCATAACTCAGTAAAAAATAATTTCATATACCACGTATCTCTCTTGCTAGGTAGCGCAAAACAAAACTCATCTTCCTGAACTGGATGGATCTCTTAATGGATCACGCTAAAATGTCTAATTTGGGAGTTCTTACTTTCTGTCATTGTCTAATAAAAGACAGTTATCCAAATTCTTCGGTTTCGACCTTTGTTATTCATGGTAATAAGAAAGATGGAAAAGGAAAAAGACCAATTAATAGCCGGTTTAGAATTTAGTCTAGTAAGGGGCGCGACTGTGAGTGGTTAGCGCGTTGAACTTCAGATCTGAAGGCCGGTGGTCGCTGACATACTGCTGGGGTAACCCTGCGATGGACTAACATCCCATCCAGGGGGGAGTAGCAATATTCTCAGGTGCTTCATGTTACAGAAACTGGGATAAGCTCCGGCCATGTGGGCCTTCTTGGCTCGAGTGCCACTTTACCTTTTACCTTTACCTCTGATTTAGTCTGTTTCCATAACAATTATTTAGGTAGATGCAAAATCAAAAGTAAAGACAACAAATTTTCTCTACCCAACACCTGGGTAAATGGATTAAAATCTCCATACTGTGACTGCCACTCAGTACAATAGACTTAGGACACTTAACATCAAAGTAGCTCTTTTAAAAGACATCGAGATAAAACACTCCTCGACAGAAGAGTGATCTAAGTGGAAGCATATGTCACTGTTACAAGTTTTAAACGTTTTTATTCTCGCCCTCGCCAACGCCCAAGGCACCGTGATATTGCCAGGGAAACCTTCTGTCTTTTACTGTTTATGGGCAGAGTGCCGTGGGTATGAATGGAGAAACGACTGGTCTCCCGCCATCTCCTCGGGAACGTGCGTCGATCAGAATCGCATGGGGCATCCCTTATATCAGAACCACAAATCTCAGTGGAGTAAACGTTGCCCTTCATCGATATTATGCTTGCCTAAATCCCAACACAGGACAATGTGTAAGTAGATTATCCTTTTTCTTGGCTAATAGCACCTCAATGTTGATTGGCTTGAACAACTTAGCGCTCATATTGTTGAGTGGTATAAATTACTTTGGTGAATGGTTGTGTAGAAAGAAAATATTTACCAGAGAATGTTTTATGCTTGCAGTCTATGAAAGCTGCATGTGGATCTTTTTTAACTTAATTACTGAATACTCTTGGGATGATTTTCAACGCATTTTCAAACATTATAAGAGGTTATGGGAAATTATACGTAACAATTAAGACTAAGACATTGACCTCCCTCTTTGATCCAAACAATAAATCTCGATTTTCTTAAGACTCGTTGCCGACATTATCTTGAAACTTGCTGATGGTACTCCGGATCAGCACTCCATAAAAGCACCTCTCTATTAACACGCCTGAGTTTTAACTGCATGCGACGTCATCATTTTTTTTTCTGGGACTATATTAAGTCTGCTACATTTGCATAATCGAAAGTTAATCATTTTGTCCAAGATTTCATCACCATCCCTGGCAAAAATCCTATAAGGATCCTACAGGATTTTCTAGAATCCTGTAGGATCCTGTAAGTTCCTACAGGATCCTGCACAAGATCCTCAAGGGTCGTTGTAGGATCCTTGAGGATCGTTGTAGATGGCTCATGGATCGTTGCAGGGTCCTCAAGGGGCTTTGCAAGATCCTTGAGGATCATAGGTGGAGATCCTAAAGGATGACCCCTCAAGATCCTCAAACAAATCTTCAACTGAAGATTTTTAAAGATCTTTCTAAGATTTTCACCAGGGATGCCTACAGTAAGTTTGACTCATTTCGTCAGTAAAGCTCACGAAAATATGATATATCATCAAAATTAATTATTTGATAACATCAACCTTTCGAAGCCTTTCAATATCCTTCCGGTTTTTAGCGTAATGCAGTTGCATTTCCAGAACAGTCATGCGGATCAAAATAGCGTCTTTGCTCGACGTGGACTTTTTTAAACCACGTCATTAAATACAATAGTAAATCGAACCCAAACCAAGTTCTAAAAACCAAAGTGGATTTCACCTTTTTTTGCGGGTGATACGGCATTGTTGCCACTACTATATGAAGTTACGTATTGAACCTGGCATCCCAAGAACACAGGTCGGCTTTTCAAGTCCTGCTTCCGTTTCTGAAAGTGCTGTCTGAGAACGGTGGTAGAATCGAAGCGGCCGTCGACGTACGTAATCAAGTGTCACTGCTAGTCAAAGATGATGTGATTAACGTACAAGTTTGTCGGAAATGGAATCAACTTTTTGCGCAGAAAAGGAGTTTAAAATTTACCGAACTGACAGCACAAACAGAAGATAAGAATCGACATGAAACAAGCCTGAGAATGCGTCAACACCTCGAAACGCCTTATTTTGGGATGAACGTAAGGCTTGCTACCCTGCGAACAAGTAGGGTCTGTAGACTCACACGGCTTGCCAATTTCTCTTGCACGCTATTCCCCATTAAAGAACCTGTTCAGAGGCTAGGTACTTGATCCCTCTGGACATATAGAACAAGCGTTCGTAGGGTGACTTCCGAACAAAACAAAACTGTTCGTGATTTGAAGAAAATAACAAAGAACGAAGACCGAGAAACACCTAGAAAAGACACACAGTAGCAAAGCGAAAGTTTTGACAGTAACTGACTTAACGTTAATTGAGAGGTTAAGTCACTTAACTTAAGTTGAAAAGCAAGGACCGTGGGACGCGGGACTCGGGACTCAGGACTCGGAACTCGGGACTCACAGCATTGTGAATGTCCTGTAGTATATTCAAGAAAACAAAGTCTTCCTTGCAAACTGTTTTTGCTTTAAGTTAGTGTAATCAGGACATCTAGAAATCGGATTCACAGTACTTAAAATGGATAAATGATACTGCATAATTGTATTTCCAACTGAATTTATTTTTAGTCCATATTTCTATGGAAATAATCGTGGTCATAATAATGGAGTAACTGTGTTGCTCTCAGCCTCGGCCTTCAACAGGTTCGGTTTTTACTCTCCTCGAGACAACAGTACTAACAGAAACTCTACATTATGGAATATTATTTTTCACAACCCATCGCATGACACTTACCAATAATTAAGTGGCGATCTCGCCATCTTATCCTAATACAGCTGAGCAAATAACAGACTAAAATCTCCATATCCGTTAACCTTCGTTGAGCACACTATCCAAGAAGCGAGCAATGAAGTAGTTCTTTTTCATGGATTAAGTTAAGGCAAAAAGGTCGAAAGTTCTTGAAAGCCGAGTAAATGGCTCCTATATACGTGTTAAACATTCTTGCCCTCGTCCTCGCCAGTGTCCATGGCTTCTTTAATATCAAATCATGCACTTGGAAATATTGTCGCGGATCAGAATGGAGAAATGACTGGACTCCCGGTATCCCTACGGGAAAATGTGTGAAACAGCACCGCAATGCTCATCTCTTGTATGGGACTAAAAAATACAACATTATCTGCCCCCCGCCAATACCGTGCGTCCCTGTTCCGCCACAGTACAGGACAATGTGTGAGTAGATTGTATGGTTGTGTTTTATTAGGGGACACATGGTGTACTTTTACTATAGCTAATTTATTTTATTTCACACCAAGGCATTCAACTAATTTCAGCAGGAAACTGTTGAACAATATTCAGCCTCAATCAATCTGTTCGAAATGTTTAAATTTATTTAAATGACAAGTGTCGATTGCTCTTCAAATAGTTCGCAAAGTATCATGGAACACAATAATGTTACTTGGCAGGGTTGACTGGGATTATCTAAATAGTTTGAAAGAACATCGACCTATTTTTTGTGCATTCAATTATCTTACAATCGCGGATACGGTTATATATCCGCTATGCTGGATAAATATACATAACGGCAGGAATATTATACAGTCGTAAGCTCTATTAGGCTTTTCTAATGAAAAAAATTGGGTCCCCATATTTCTCGGTATTTGGAACACCTTTTCAGTTGTACTTTGAATGGTAAAAAAAAATAAAATAAATAAATGTCCTTTATTTACCCTTGGCAAGAAACAAATATTTCAAACTTATCATAAAGCTGAGTTATGAATCCCAACTGGCAGGAGGCAAACCAGTTGGCTATTTGCAAGTGTGTTCGAGGAGTTGAACCCGGGTCGGCCGTGAAACAAGTTGAGATAGCGGTCAGAGCGGGACTTGAACCCTGGACCGGACCTCCGGATCTCAAGTCCGGCGCCCTAACGACTTGGGTACACATGCAAGTCTGATCTCCAGAAAATTGACATCCGGTGCCGGTTGATAGGATCCATTTTTAATGCGAAGTGTTCGTGTTCAAACTGGGACCTAATGTGTCAGTGGTAATTGCGAGTATCTTAAATTATCTCGGACTCAGTACGACTCTAGTACCTCTGATGATTCATCAAGATGTGGACGTAATAAATAGCGGAGCCGAAGGCGTTTCAGTCCGTTTTTAGAAGGTGATGTGTGGTATCTGGCAACTGGCAAGAACACGCTCCAAAGAGGAACTTCGAAGAGGTCGCAGAGTTTTTCACATCAGATTTATGGAATGATCTGGGGTGCCAAATGAATTGATTAAAACCAGGCAAACAAAACTCAAAGTGATGGATAGAAGTGAAGTGATTGAGGTCAGGTAGATAACCAAGTGTCGTCAATTGCACATGTTGAGTGAACGAAATTTGGTGTGGTGCAGAACCTACATGCACCAGTGGTTATGGCAATAGAACAAGATGCACCAGATTATGGCAATAATGAAAGAGTCAAAACTACAGTAGCCAAAACTCACACCCAAGACTCCTACATCAAAAGACCTAAAGAAGAACAGAAGCAGCAGTGTCGAGCGCACTTAACTCGAACAATACAGCTACTGGTTATACAGGCCAGTCTTTGAAATTAAAGAGTTAGCAGGGAGAAGCCTTCAAGAGGCTTTTGATAACAAAACGAGACAAAAAATTGCCGGAAAGGGGATTTTATCCTGGGAGAGGTTTGGAGATGCAATGTATACATCCAGCATTGATATAGGAGAAAGAAAGCGCCGACGGTTGATAAATGCTTGAAAAGGGAAACACAGTAGCGGAGCAGAAGGCGTGAATAGCTTGAGGGCTAACACAACCGAAACTAGACTAGCTTGTTTACAGGGCGCTGTAAATGCTCTATGGTCGTCGTGAGACAGCGGACGCTGGCAGGGTAAGATTTGTTTTGAAGCGGTCTCTAAACGTTAGTGGACACACCGTCATGAAATGTAATTAACAGCCGAAACCGGAAGTTTGAAGGTTTAGAATGGAGCTATAGGGGACTGGAAACGACTCGTTACCTTTGTCCGTCGCTGTCACAAATTCTTGCAACTGTGGCAATACCCATCTCCTATCGATAAACAGGCACCTCTGGAACTTTGAGATAGCCAGTACCAGTTCGTGAATATAAATGAACAGCATGGGAATGCTTTTCTTCTCCTTGCCAACAGGGTATTTAATTTCCTTGAAACTGAGTCCGAGTTTCACATCATCAACTAAATACATCAATTACTAACAGCTGATTTATTTTGGACCCTTTAAAACAACAGTCGAAGCTCTTGTAAAGGACTTACCAAACGGGATTTGATCGCTTACAAGAGGTCTTTAATATAGCGATTTGACTCAAAGAAAGGAAATAAGCTAGAGACCAAAGACAAGTTTAAGACAGGTTGGTCGTTTGAGTGAGCCGGTCTAATTCTTTCGCCTAGCAGTAGTTTAAAATGGACAATTTCCGAAAAGTTTCATCAGGGCTATGCCGAGTAGAATCACAAACATTTTTTCCATAAGATAGCCGTGTAAATTAGCAAAAATTTTCATAACTGTAACGGAAATTTAAGACAATGCCTCACAAACACTATAGCACAAAGCAGTTCATTAGCTCTCGAGACAATAAGTTTCTCAAACGTGGCACGCATTTTGCAAACGAAATTTGATGGCGGTTCTACGCATTTTAAGCGTCCTCGCTCTTTTTCTCGCCAACGCACATGGGTTTATGCCAATCAAACCATGCTCTTGGACAGAATGTGCCGGATACGAATGGAGAAACGATTGGTCTCCCAGTATACCCTCGGGAACGTGTGTCCTACAACAGCGAATGGGGCATCCACTGTACAAGACTCACAAAGGCCAGTTCTTTTGCCCCCCCCCCCCCCCCCCGTCAATACCGTGTTTTCCTCAGGTACAGCATAGGAAGATGTGTGAGTATGGTAGCATTTTATCACAAAACGTAGAAAAGAGAAAAATGGAAACATTACCTTAATTATTCATTCTTTTATGTAAAACCCAGTGAAGGGTAGGTGTTGATTACACTCAAACACTTTGCCATACATTACAAAACGGTTGAAGTTTATCGAGAAAACTAAGAGTCAAACATGCAGCATAATGATGACTTTTAAAAGTCAGTTCCACCAATCCGTGATTATGGATACAAAAGAAATAACCTGAGCTTATCTTTGTTTCTAAAAACTGGTTTCTCAGATATCTAATGGTGTTTTACCATAAACTGTGATGAAGCGTGACTAATTGTTGCAGTTTGAAAACGTTCAACTCGAATCTCGAAACAGTTAGACTTCTACAGTGCATTGATAGCCAAAGAAATGTTTCGTTATTTGCTTTTTGCCATGATCACGATAATAGACTGAGGTTTGTCCCAAGGATCATCACCTTCAAGTGTCAGCTCAGTTTTTGTCACTTATCTTAGACGTTGAAATTTATTTATGGATTTTTATTCACTAAGATATCTTCCTCTGGTTTCACTAAATTCAAGCCAATTTGCCAAAAACTTTCGCGACGCTTATACAGGAAAACGTACGGATTTTATCGTGCAGCAGCTGGGTAAATGAAAGAAACCCATATCTTAAACCACCATTTAACACAGTAAAAAGCAGACACAAAAATTCATTGTTTTTTTTTTTACGCCTCGACTGACTAAGACGTTCCTTAAAATGTTCAACGTTTTTGGGTGCGTAACTACAAGCAGTTCCGAATAGGGCGCCTTCTGTACCCGATTACATGTAAGCAGATTAATCAGTTAATTTGTCCCTTAACAACGGCTACTTCCCTTACAGCCGGATAAGGACAAATTGTGAATACGTATATGGTAACGTATTATTTTTGATGGCATCGGCATTCTTCATGGTTATTTGTTAATTACTCATGCTAATTTTTTGCAAAAATAATAAAAATGGTTGAGGGAAGTTTGTATGGGTCACGACACACCGTTGCACTACAAGTTAATTACTGCAAAAACGGAAGTGTGGCCCTGGCAGTCAACTGTTGGTTAACATGGAAGTAGTCTAAATTCTCTCTAGTTTTTTCCACAGTATCTCTTCTTGGTAAACTCTCATGTGATGTGTGAGCGTTTGGCAATAAAAACCTGTTTTTCTTTTGATGCTACTGAGAGGGAAGGTTGAGAAATAAATTGGCCTCAGCAAGTTAAGTTTTTGGAGTTCTACTGCGCGCGCTAAGCACGAGTCAACTTTGTGGAGGTGCTTTAAAGTATCTGCGAAACACGTGCATGAGACAAGTAAAAGCGTGTGCATACCTTCAGCTAAAACTAGTGATCTTCAACTAGAAAGTGATGCGGAATGAAAGACATATGCTTACATATCACGCAAGTGAAATAATGTCTTTTCGCGCGCTCTGTTTGGCTAATCAAACCGGCCGGATAAAGTAAAGACTAAAAAAGAGAAAAACGTTTAAGTGTCAAGCTTAAAAACAAAAAAGGCGGCTAACTGGGGACACCATGCTTACTAAACACCATAACATGTATTACATTTCCTTTTCAGCTCCGACCGAAGCTCTGTCTACTCGTACTAGGTTTTGGCCTTTCGAGAAAACAAAATAACTGTGGGGGACATGGCTATATTCAGTTGTGTATTATGCACTAGAACAATTATTTATTTCAATTTACAGCTCTTGCGTCAGTTGGACCAAAGTTTTAATTTGGCTCCCCGACGTTAGGGAGCATTGGTAACTAAAACATCTTTCCCACGAACCAGAACGTGTAAATTCTTTTCATCTCGACTAAACAACGCTCATAACCATTTTAGCCTTGTAAGTTGTCGACGTTAATCAGAGTATATAGAACGATATGCTATACTGGCAGACTTTTTCTTTTTTTTACAACACTTTATTGAACAAAGACAACACAAATTTACAATACTTATCTGCTCTTAACACTAAATTAGCAATTATATATTAATTAATAATATGAAATTACAAATAACAAGTTAATACAAGTTCGAAACAGAAAACACAGGAAAAGAAAACAGTACGTACATTACATAAACATACTGGTCTTAGGCAAAAAAAAGCAACATGTCCCGCTGGGTGTCCTTGCCTCGGCTCTCAGCATCCATGCGACCTTTGTTTACTTTTTGTAAAAAAAAAAAAGCGGATTAATTATTCCTCTGAGGGGCAGTATTTAAAAGAGGCCCACTTCTTCTTTAAAAAAGCTATATTGTTGTTGTCAAGAGCTACCTGTTTTTCAATTTCCATGGAGTTCATAATAAGTTGTATGTATACCTGTAGTGTAGGGAGAGTCTTTCTTATTCTACAGGTGTATATATAGTGTCTAGCAATAAGAAGAAAGTACTGAAAAAGTAAATTAGATATACTTTCAGTTAAGCCAAGACAAAGGGTAGGAGAGAAGGAAATGTTCGTCAGGGTAAGATTCTGAGAAATCCACTGGAAAGTGTTTTCCCAGAAAGTCTGGGCATAGTTGCAGTACCAAAATAAATGCATAAGAGTTTCAGTGGAGACATTACAAAAAGAACAGGAGTCAACCTCTTTCAGCCCTATCTTATGATGAAAGTCGTTTGTAGCTACCCGTCTGTGTAGAAACTTTTAAAAACTGGAAAACTCTTAGTTTAGTTTCAGTTGTACATAGAAAGGGCAAACGATAGGTGTTTTCCCAATTTACTTCCAAATTTCCAATTACAGCATCTTCAGAAAGCATTTTTCCTGGCTTTTTATAGGGGTTGATGATTTTTTTCAATGATACATTCGTAAAACTTTTTGCAGACATTGGAGGATGATAGAAGACTTACATATTTTCGAGTAGGGTTGTTTAGGTTTGAAGAACACTTTTTTCTAAAGTGTTTTAATGCTGACACTACTTTGTAATACTCTAGGTAGTTAGTCTTAATGTTGTACCGAGCGGTAAAAGTATTGTAGCTTATGAAGTTCTGCTCAGCATCAAGCAAGTCCCTGATTTCCTTCACTCCAGGATTAAACCACGATTTATAGAGGAACGGTCTGTTTTCTCTTCTTATGAGGGAGTTATGCCAGATCTGGGTGGAAAAGAAGTCTAGGTTCTCGTCCCTGTAATTTAAAGTACTCCAGTATTCTACAATCTCTGTCAGGAATGGATCTGTTAAATTTTCAGACTTTCTTTTTCCATCCCTTTCCCATAACTTTGTAACAAGGCACAGGTGGCAGTTTATGATAATGGATAAAGGAGGCGATATGTCATCTGGCTATCAACGCATACTATTTCGTACGGCTATCTGTTGACGCAACGGCATGCAGCGGGCAACATTAAAATAAAGATATAGAGGGGTAAGGAAATTGACGACGGCCTTCCAAAGGATTCGTTCATTCCAAACACATCTGAAAGAGAAGAGATTGCAAGCCAGGCGGATCAAACACTGTGGAGAATGACATTTGCACGAAGTGGTTATGCATGCAGTTCTACCAGTTACAATGTGTCAACTACTTCCATCACCCAAGTGGCAGAACGCAAAGAAAGCGGATGTAAGAGAACGCATGGAAAAAAAACGCAGGTCGTTGAAGGAGTGGTTTTTTTTTTTTTTTTTTTTGGTAGAATAAACTAACCAATAGCGAAAGACCGAATGTTGATCTCTTGGAAAAGAAAGTGATTAACGACATTAATACAATGGAGAAGGGACAGTTTAATGAAACTGAGGGGCTGCGCCTATGAGAAGATTGGGTTGGTAGTTAATCATATCAGTATCATAGCTTGGAACAAAAGTAAAGAAAGGCTGAAAAATACTACTGCATTGCTGATTTTATCTGCCGCAGCCGGGGTAGGCCTGGTACTGAAAAAAACACCGCACTGTCCGGTTTGTTTACGAAGTCAAATGTTTGCCGTATTGTGAATTAACCAGAAATCGTAATTTTCTTTCTCTGTGATTTTAATAAATCTGAAATACACTGTTTCCCTGGGAACAATCGATTTTGAGTTCAGTATACTTTTTTTATTCTCTCTCTCGCTTTTGCTAATTTAGAGTTGTGTTCTATGATTTATTCGATTTAAAAACTATTCAGTGAGGTCATACGGAATGATTTGTATATATAACAGCTGTCCACACTCATTAAAATATCCATATCAGCAGCCGTCGTTGAACCGATCTAAAACACAACGACAACATCAGGTTAGAAACGCCGTACCTGCGCTAAGCGTAAAAACGTGCACCAAGTTCATTCTCCTAAAGGTACGACGCGCTTCTAACGAAATGGCATTGGGAAACATTTTAGGCATTCTTTTGCTCGCCAACGCGCTCAGCTCCGTGTTATCTTGTGGCGGTGGTGGCGGACCACCACCCCCTTGTTCGTGGACAACGTGCCGTCATGAATGGAGAAACGATTGGACTCCAGGCATTTCCACGGGACAGTGCGTTAATCAGCACCGTAATGCCCATTTCATAACCACGTCTCATAGTCGCTCAGGATCGTGTCCTGCTCCATCACACTGCAGTCCTTCAACACAAAACAGGAGAATGTGTAAGTAAGGTACCGACATTTTTTTACCGCGAGCGTTTATCATGTTGATGCTTTTACGACTACATAAGAATATACCAAGAAGAAAATCGAATCATTTTCTGTGGTCGCTGGCATTTTTTAAGACGGATCTTGCAAATCTAAATTCCGATTTGAGTTTCGTTTTCAGCAAGATCCCTCAATTTAACCCATCAATGCAAAAAGTTAAGTTACGGCATCTGACCTCGGCAAATCGTGATAGGTAATGTGTTGTCGCTTATCTTTGACAACGTACCATAAGCTTACTAAGATACCGAAATATTTGCTACCTAGGAAAAAGTTTGAAATGACTACATCAAGTAACAGTTATCTTAGAACTTGTATGAGGCTTCATCAGTGCCTTCTGTTTGTGCTGATTAACGCGTTTTGAATTCTCCAGGGTACTAAAAGAAATTAAAACATTTCGTTTGCAAGGACGGTTATTATTAGGAGCGAAATGACAATTTGCAGTCTTAGCTAACTGCCATCAGCTGAAAGCTAAAAAGCTGAAAAAATCAATCTGGTATTGAAAACGCACTTAATTGTCAATAAATTGTATCTAACGCGCTCCGAATTTGCGGAGAAAGAAAACGTTGGTTGTTTTCAATATCATAATATGAAAGTTTTGAGCAATCTATCATTTGGAAAACCTGAATATTTAACAAATCAGCACCATTTAGGCCATTTTTACTTCCACATGGAGTTTCAACTTAAATGATTTTGATTTACGACATGATAAACTGTAAATCGCACTTAGGTAGACTAAGCTGTCATTTCTTCTAGATTTTATACCCAAAACATTATCGTCATTCCTTTGAATGGCAATAATATCATCACTACTAGAACCAGCAAAACCCGATCCATGATCATGGGTTTTTAATAAATAGAAGTACAGCATAAATTTTATTTTTTTCGGCCACAGTCGACACCAGCTGTGGCTCTTAACAGCGACCGCGTTAGTTTTTCGTGAAAAAGAGAGAATTTTCGATGAACTTTTGCACCTGTTTATGCCAAAGTAAACACAACTGTGCTAGCATACGAAAGTAATGGGTAACGAGCATGAATATACATTACTTGTATCTTTTACATTATTAAACTCGAACTGGTAATGATATCAGTTACATTAACTCTGAACTTGCATGTAATTTTCAGAGGCGGGAAATAAAAAAACCCAGGGGGACAAGACATTTTCTCATTAAATCTGATATTGACCAAGCCAGTGTAATAAATGGTGATAAAGGCAAACCGCGAAGTCGGTGGAAACGGCTGTGTTTGAATTCGTAGAAATAAGCCAGGTTAATTTCGTCAAAAGAAAAACATTTGTGGAGCATAGTAATTACTATTCTTAGAGAGAGAGAGTATAAGGGATCTAAAATGCCCCCGCTGAATGTCCTCTGAAATAAAATAATAGAGAAGTACCCTCCAGCTATTTGGACATACAAGAAAAACAGGAAGTTGTTTGAGATAAAGGAAGTTCGAGATATAATACTCAAGAACTGATCAACACCAAACAAGGAAAACGATTTTCAGTTCAAGACAGTGTATACCGTAACAGCGTCAAATTAAATGAGGTAAAATTTGTATTAGTTGCATGGCAACTGAAATTTGTAACATTGGAAGAAAAGACGTGAACGGAGCAACAGCAACATCTCCTGAGTAGAATTTCAGTCTCAATGCCCAGCCCTTATTTTCTTTGCCTGGGAATAGAAAAGACCACAAACTCAGTTAAGCATCGTTCGATTAAACACCTTTTCACAATGAAAACCCCTACCATCAAAACAGAGAGTTTTATATAAATTTTCTTGTGTTGCTACCTTGGTTGTCATTGCCTTGATTCTCACTGTACCTGTCTGCCTGGCTATGTATAACTGTAAATTAAGGGTAGAAGAAACTTATACTGGTATTAGGGATTACTTTTGCTATTTTCAGCTCCTGTCGAAAGGTACCAAGAGAAGTTGCAGCATACCATTAATAACAAATAAACGGAGAGGGGACGTAATAAGATCAAAAGGATTTGCATGGCAGGAAAAGCTAATTCTTTTTTACAGCGTCATTTAACTAAATTATTTGGATTTATTAACTGAGTTGATGAGGTAAATTGGCCACCGTACGAAGAGAAAAAGCTGACGTTTCGAGCGTTAGCCCGTCGTCAGAGTGAATCGGTCTGACGACGCTTCCCCACCGACGCAGCGCCACAGTTTCTTTAGGAACTTAACCTCCCCTATTAATTAAACTATTCCCAATATAAGCGTAAGACCGTCAATTTGTTATACAACGGTGTCTACTGTCAACTGGTTTATAGTTAAATTAAACAAGCAGTATAAAATAAACTTTAAAAGGTAGTTTTAAGGTTTACAAAGTGGTTTTTCTTTTCTGGGTGTTCACTCTCCATTGATTATGAGCATAGCGTATTCTTTTATAAATCTGTGTGAACCATTGAAAAATCCTTTGACTGCCTGCTGTACATTGTTTTTTACTCCAATATACTGGATGAGCAGTAAAAAGAAATGTCAGGCCTTTTTTCTTCAGAACATCCACCGCTGTCTCCCTCACGGTGTATTTAAATTGAAAAGAGAAGTGCGATATTGACCAACCTTATTAATTAAAGTCTGAACTGTGCAAACCTTGTCTTTCGGTGTGTGGAGTCTGTCTGTTAACTGATGAAAATTTCAAACCGAAACATAAAGAATTCCCACGCAGTGTAATCAGCTGACTGTGAACTCGGCAAATAAACAGATTTTTGAAGCCAGAAGCATTCGTCCCAAATGTTGTTCTTACTTCATGATTCCGAGGAATTAGAGAGGGTGAAATCCTCAGAAGAATGATTATTTATATAGGTTAGAAGATTATCACTCATGATTTCAAAGCCATAAAAAAAACCAATCTGATTTCCAATGTTTTCCCTCCTACTTGCTACCTATCCAGCGTTTTTAAACGAGCTTATTCTTGTTCTCAATTTTACTTTTATGGGTTAAACTGCTTCTGCACTGTCTTTCCCCGAGGAAAAACACCTGCGGTCCGTACCATATGTGTGCCTCTATCCTCGTTAAGTCAAATCAAACTGACGAAACACAATTTACGTGACTCTGAAGAAAATTTCTATTCAGGTCGTCGACACATGTGTCATTTCCCAACTAAACGACCTGCTCTAGGACTACTGTCCACCACAGAATGCTTTTTTGAACTAACAATACACGGGACCAAACTTTGATCCTTCCCACTTGTTTCACGAATTCAAATTATTATGTAGTAGTAGTAAGTAAGCCTTTATTTAAAGAGGGTAAAACACATAATAGTATATACATACTAATAAACTTGTGGCCCTCTGTACTAAAACTATATAATATTAAAAATACATATATATATACACGTAACTATTTACAATTTATAATACTGAGTAGATAGAATTTAAAAATATAAATAAATAAATAATCAAGAAAATAAGTAAATGAAGAAACAAATAATTAATAAGTAGATAAATAAAATAAATAAATTATTAAACTAATAAACTAAAAGAATAAATAAATTATAAGAATAAAATTATGGACAAAAATGGCGCAAAAATTTCTGGCCTGCTAAAAACCGTTTCCTAAGACTATTTCTAAGGGCCATTGCAGATGAGCTTTGCCGCATAGTAATAGGTAGCGAGTTCCAAAGTGTAGTCGCGGTTACGCTGAATGTGCTTCCACCTTCCGTTTTTCTTTTAAAACGGGGACAAATAAAATTAAGATTACAATATCGTGTTGTCCTTGAATGTCTTTCACTATTTAAAGTTAACATCTCCGATATGTATTGTGGAACTTCATTATTTATTCTCTTAAAAGCTAACGAGCATTTCGCAATTTCGCTTTCTTGATAATAAGGTAACCACTTAAGTCTGTTAAAAAGAGGGACTGATGGTGACCATGGTCCCGCATCCAAAATGATTCGCGCTGCTCTTTTCTGCAAGCGTAAAAGTCTAATTATTATGTTTGAATTGAAGTGAATAGTCTCGGGGAATTGTCCGCTCAAGATGTGATTGTCCCCTCGTGTGTGCTGTTCGAGCGACAAATCCCTGCAACCAAATAAAACAATAATTGAACAAATCAAAGACCAAATCGGACAATCGTTGGCAACAAGTCCCCTAAGGTGCACGCTCAAGAGACAATCTTGTAACGAGTCACTGCAACCAGTCTCTCTCGTAAACACTACAAGATCCTACAAGGGATTCGTCGCCGGGATAAGTCCCTGGCGCTTGCCCTCTCAAGTGGGCCTACCTTAGATACTTATGTTTTAAACTATTTACCATGCTTCTTATTTCTCACGGCAGGCTCCTGTAAAAATGCGTACTACTGTCCGTTCCATTCATGGTCTGGTTGGTCTGGGTCCGTTTCCCAGGGGACATGCGGGAAACAGAGTCGTTACCGTGACTACAATCAGCACATCCGGTACGATGTACGGTCGGACAACTGCAATGGCATCCCAAGCTCGTGTGGTTCGCGGCAATACAACTACAGGGACTGGTGTAAGTTTATATACATATGTTTATTTGTGTGTGCTAAATTAAAAGGAAACTTACTTGAAATTTGGAGACCAACGTAGATGATTACCCGTGAAATGGTTTCTGCCGCACCTGATGTGGTAAGTCACTAAAACCTTTCATGCTTAATTTCGTTTACATCCTACGCGTAATTCATGTAATTGTATCCAGTTTTGGTTCAGTGATCAGGACTCACTGTATGGCTGACTGGCTGATCGTAAACTATTATATTTCACGTTGAATGTCCCGTAGTAGTGTACGAGGGGCACCCAACAGTTCGTTTCGGGAAGAATCTATTCGGTAAGGCCTAAATCGCCTGAGATATTCGGATCTAATTATAGTGAAAACTAGAGATTTCTTTGGTAAAACATCACATCAGACTTTCGTAGCAAGCGAAAAAAGATCCTTCTTTTTTTTGGAGGGACAAATATGTCGCTTAGAGTGTAAAATAGCTACAATAGCATTTTCGGAGAGATATCAGCAGCTCTGAAATTTGGCCGAGTGGGTTCTGTTTCCTAAAATTTTCCGCTGCCTAAGTTTCTAACTAAAACCTCCGAACAGATCGACCTCTGTTAGCTGATACACATATACCTTAAAAAAGCTCTGAAACAATCTAAGAAAGTATAAAATAATATTTGAAGTATTTCGCTACAATTTTCTCATTGGGTGCCCCTTGTGTACTCAGAATCATGCGTTTTCCACATTGTTTCTCTATTACTTAGGCTCCTGTAGATATGCGCAATGCACCCTGGGTAGTTGGAGTTCGTGGGCTGATACGTCATCTCCTGTCAGTGCCAGCCACTGCGCCTCTCAGCGTCGCACCAGGAGTTATAGTCTAACGTGGTTATACCTGGAAAGGCAGGACAATTGTAACGGCGTGTCACCGCAGTCATGTCCGTCAGCTCAAGAGGAAACTAGAGAAAAGAGTAAGGGCACGTTGTTTCTTGTTCTAGGACAACCCGTCTTCAAACCAACTAACCCGTCTAATTTGGTTAATGTACATCCTTAACCCGTCGCTTCAAAAAGCTCCGTAACACAGTGCGTACATTAAATTCACTGGTAAGACAGGAGCATGAGACTAGGACTGGAAATGTCCTAGATATCCAACGGAAGTCGAATACATGACCTTCATACAAGTCCTCTAACCACCGGACGTAACTTTGGGGAGACACGGTAGATAGGTGATCTTTACGAGTGGAGTCATACTCATATGTGATACAGGTCCCGCATATTACTAGAATCAGTCAGTTTCGAGACCATCTAGTGTGGCAGTAAATTTAAAGATTGGAATTACACTGTAAGCCCAGTCGAGTGATAATTGAATTATGTTCAATTTCCCATTGTCTTTAAACGTCCACGAAGACATCCTGAATTTTCTTTTAGCGGAGAATGTCCTATACACTGCGATCTGGGAAGACAAGGTCATACGGTAATGGTAACCGCAAATTGTTTGCATGATTACCAAGCTTTCTCAATTACTGTTTTTCGCAGTCCCTCCTAATTCAAGAATTTTGAAATTTGGATCTCAAGAAACTGATATTCTTTGGATCAAACAAAATTAGTTTAATTAATCAGTGACAATCAAAAGAAAGAAACAGTTGCAGGTGTTAATTGCAATCTTAGACTTCCGCTAGAATTCCATATAGCCAGTAGTAAATAACTGAGCAACATCATCCAAAGGAATGGCCTTCAGTCTGAGTTGTAGGGGGGGTTCAAGATAACCGTAGTTGGAAATAAATTCCCTGTTTTACATTCCTGTTTCCGGGGCCTAATGAACTCGTAGTTATTGCTAGGTGCTCCTGGAATTCCTGTATAAGAATGACTAGTTCAATGCGTTCGCAAATTATGTTCCAATTTCTTTCCTCGTTGCCTTTCCGTATTGACAAGTAGACACATTTGCTATTAATAATTGTCAACACCCTTTTTATTCCATAGTTGTCACGTGTCCTGCTCTTCCAAGCCCAGCCCATGGAAGCTGGCACCGAGATGACTGTCGAGCTAATTCGCAGGTTTGTCGGTCAGTTTGTCTGCTGCGGTGTGACACCGCTAATGGCTTTCAACTGGAAGGTCCAGATCAGCGAGAATGCCTAGCAACTGGTCAGTGGTCTACGCCCTGGAATTCATATTGTAAAGGTACGTACCGCGTAATGTAGGACTGTTCTGCTGCTACGTCGAAGCTAGTGCGGAACGTTCGATATCAGCAGTTGGATTAATATCACTTTTGAGACTACCCTTCCCTATGGACTTATGCTTAAAACGTATATCTAGATGGTTATCTCTACATCTTCTTTAGGTGATATACACTTAATTAGAGTATTGTTACTCTAGCTTAATTTCGCTAGCTAGATCACTTCGATGAATTAAACTTTCTTCAAAAGGTTGTGAATCTGCAATTAACCAAATGATTTAGACCCAGCTCCACTTGAAACTTTTAATATATCTTTTCATTCCTTTCAGTTAAACAACTGGTAGGGGTCCTTAAAAAGTTAATGTGGGAGGACTTGCTCTGAGGGTCAACCCTCCTCCTTTCATATCCTAGTTAATTGTCGTGTAATAATATATGGTACCTCTTCCATGCCTCAAAGTCAAAGGAAATTTGCTTTAACTTATATATATGTGGTAGCCTCTTATTCACTGGCCTTCAATCACTCGAAGACTCCACGCTTTCTTTTCCGATCTCTATTTTTGCCAATGATTTGCAATCAATTTAAACACGTAGATTTAGATGCTATCCCGTTCACAAAACAATATATTTCGCATCTACGTAGCACGCTAAAATGCAACTATTTCGTAAACCGTCAGCGGCAGGAAGCACCTCATTTGAGTGGAGCCTCTCTTCCCACATAGGGATTATCCCCCCTTAAACCCTAGGTGTAACAAAGTTGTTTTTTAGTGACATTCCTCCTAAATTTGTCTAAATAGTGTTTTAGCGTTCTTTTTGGCTCTCGTAGGTCTGGCTGACCAGACTTCTTGGCCGTTTTTGAGAAAAAAAAAGGTGTTAAACTGAAGGCGCATTGGGTCGCTAAACTAGTTTACCCAAGTATTTGTTTTGATATTCTGAAAATTACATAAATATAACCAACAGCTAGAGAGTCATTTTGTAAAATTCTGAGTTACCACCCTTAGTAAAATGTTTTAATGCCGGAATTTGGTTCCTAAAAAATCAGTTCTCAATTACACCGTTTTCTCTAGATAGTTCTTGTTTTATATAGGGGTTGCGAACAAATCTTAGGATTATTCCATCTCACCAGAAGTGGATTTCGAGCTCTTCTGAAGTAAAATAGATTTTCTCATATCTTCATTAAAGGAAGCCGTAGTTGGAAAAACTAACAACAGCCAGCCTTAAGACCGTTTGTCCTATCCTTATTTCCAGACATTCGACCTCCGACGATTACTTGCCCCCAGGCCATTTCTGTGGCGACGGACCCGGGCAAACCCACTAAAAAAGTCTGCATTCCCAAGGCCAGCGCTGTAGATAATAGTGGGCAGCCGCCAACCATAACCAATGATGCAGGCGCGGAGAGTAAAGAGTTTGTGGTCAGTTCAACGCCACATGAAGTGAAATACACTGCGCGTGATGCCGCTGGCCTAACTGCTACGTGTGCACTACACATTACCGTGTCGGGTGAGAAAGCCTTTATTATTATTATTATTATTATTATTATTATTATTATTATTATTATTATTATTATTATTATTATTAAAATGATGCCTATTAAACATGCTCTATAAATTCTCCTTTTCCCTTTTCAACACACCACATATTATGCTCCACCTGCTGCAACTTGGCCCAAAGATCCAATTTTAGTGTGAATTTTTAGACAGAGGATAACCGTTTTCTGTACTGATGTGATATCATCTATTATGGCCAATTCCTCCTTACCCACCCCCCCCCCCCCTTCCCCTAAGTCCTCCAAACTTTCACTTGTCTTTTTTTTTTCGTTCAGTTCATTTTTACGAACAATCAAGGGCATTCAAACGAATAAAATGACAAAAAGAAAGAAAACAGCGCAAACCAGCGGACCTAGTTTACCAACACACTTCCATGGCTGCCAAGTCAGGGTTAACGATAAAGTAACCCTACACTATATTCAAGTGTCAAAGCATTTAACATTGTAGCGGCATTTGGGGAAACTGTAAACCTTCGATAGAAATACTTCAAAACTGAACATAATCGTTTTAAATCCCCAACTGATGGGAGGCTGATTAAACTGCGAGTAGTCAGTTTCTTCGAGGAAAATGAATCGGGAATTGTGGACAGCGATCTCACATCGCGCCATTCTCGATTCTTCGCAAGTTCTACTAACCTTGAAGAATAATAGCGACTGTTGGCAGTCTAAAGGCTGACCAACTCGCTATTGACATATCGCAGATCAGGAATCGAACACGGGACTGCCGCGAAACAGATCCAAGTGGCGAAAGAGGAGGGTCTGAACCCGAAACCTCCCGATTATAAGTCCAACGCCCATTAGGCTGCACTGCCTTCCTTGGCGTCGCATATGCGTGAGGTTCCGGCTAAATTAAGAGATTGTGTTATCTACTGTTGTATATTTGCTTAGTCCGAGTTATCATTGTTTTCTGAAGTACTGTAAAAGTACAAGATGCCATTTCGACCCCTCCTAATATGGAAACTCCGCGAAGTTTCTATTCTGAAAATTCTGAAAATATGATAAGCGTAGTAATAGACCTGGTTGCGCTTCAGGAGTTTCTAAGATTGATATTTCGAGAGCAATCATTTATGTATTGCAATCGCATATTCCCTAAGTTTAAGAATCTAATCGCTGATAGCTATTTTCTGCTTTATTCTTCTCTCGGCCAACAGATCAAGAGCGCCCGCGAGTTGCCTCTTGTCCGAAAGACGTTAAGAAGCAAACCAATGACAATGATATACGTGTCACGTGGGACTACCCGGTGTTCGAGGATAACTTTGATAAGCCTCCTGTCCAGCTAAGAATCATAAGCAACAGGAACCCGGGTGCATTGTTTCCCTGGGGGAGATACCAAGTCCTGTACACGGCATCTGACAGAGCTGGAAATAAAGCCACTTGTGAATTCTATGTGGAAGTTGGGCGTAAGTTAATAGAATTTATAATGCGATCTTTGCAAGAAGGCATCGGTTGGTATCTTCCGTTACCCAGCAGGGTTCTATCTAGGAATTTTTCGTTTTGGGGAGAAGTCCCGAGTGGCTAAAGGCCACGAGCTTTCTAGGGGGGTACCGGGGGCATGCCTCCCCCAGAAATTTTTCTAAGTGAATATACATGAGGCGCAATCTGGTGCATTTTGAGACAACTTGAGATAATGTTACAGTGGTATTTTATCTTATTTTTTAGTCGTGATCACCTGACTCCGTTATTTGCTAACGTGAACAGATGAGTTACCCGACATGTCTAATTGCACAAATATTTATACGTACTCATTGTTAGTGTCCTTAGATAGGGAATACTTACTTCATGTGCACTGACCTCGTCGCGTCTGGATGGTTTTTCCAGCATAATTACTTACATACTGTAATGATAACCATATTTTTTTTGGGTGGGGGGAAGCTTCTACCCCTCAAATAGAACCCTCGCCTCGATCCCTTCAATCTGGCCCCTGTTAGATCCGGCAAAATCTCTTTCTTCAATTTTCACTCTAGCCTGTAGCCCTCTCCGATTTTTTCATGAAGAGAACGAGCGGCTATGTACAGGCTATTTTTACGCCTACTTCAAAATGGCGGCCAATTAACGTCTTTCACCAGAGACAAAAAGAAAAAAACGACGTTTTAACAATTCCCTAGCTATAAGCTGCTTCTTTATATTTGCACTTAATTTTTATCCTTCTCTTTAATTATACTAAATATAAATTGTGACCTATAACTGAAGCTAAACAACAAAATAGAACTTCATGTTAATGCTAGACGTTTTTGGGCGTTTAACCTAAAAGGAAAACGCAAACTCACGCCATCTTGACGTGAAAGTAAAAAGCAAATTAGGTATAGGTATGGATCTCATCAGCGACATCAAAAAAGGGTTGAGTCTGTTGTTGGTTCTGGGCCTTGCTCTGGGTTTTACGGTTTCTTCCCACGATCCAAACCAGAAGATGCGTAAACCTCCCATACTGATTGCCTTATAACTCTGTTTGGTGCTACTATGCAATGTGGGCAAATTTCGCCTGATTACAGCTGTTATGGCACCTCGTCACACAACTGAACCAACGTTTAAGAAGATTAAGTTTCCTTTTTTATGTTAACTTTCTAATCTTCTTTCAAAAGGCGTAATCGTCTTGCCACAACAGTTAGTGTTATAATTATCCAAAGCCTAAAACATTATTCCTCGATAAACTTTCTCACGTTAAATCAAGTTTAAAATGTTCAAAAATATATTTATTTCAGCTGTTCCGTGCACTTATTTTGAAGCCCCTCAATACGGGGTGAGATCCTGCAACAAGAAGACAATGGACTCCGGTGGTGTGATTTACGAAATGGTCTGCGTGATCCAGTGTAAACAGGGCTACTCTTTCGCGGATCCATCAGCGGTTAACACTTACTTATGCCAATCAGACGGGACTTGGAACAGAGTCATGTTCGGCGGTCAAGTTCCAATACCAGTCCACCCCAAAAGTCAGCGACCGTGGCCAGACTGTGCACGTAAGTAACCTGGGGCGAAACTATTTAACTACTGCACAAATTCTAGCTTAAAGATAGCTACAGTTATAGCCCTTTTCACAGTTACCTTTTCTCATTACGGTACAGTTCAGGATCCAGGCAAAACGCAACTTTAAGCGCCATTTCTAGTTCCATCTTAGTGGCATGTGTGTAGTTTTCATGTGTCGTTTGTGCTAATTGTGGCTTCTTGTAATTGTTATATATTTTCTATAGGACTATTAAGCTTTAAATCATAACTATAATAAAATTCTTGAATCTGATTGGCTATCGCCAGCCATGATTTCAGCATTAATAGGACAGTGTAATTGTCATGCCTAAGTAATTGGACAGTAAGCGTCAGAGCGCGCGCTCTAATGAATCAGATACACTTGAATAAGTTCTTTTTTACGTATCTCGCAAATAAAATTGTTGTCTATCCCTTCTCCGGTACGTTTTCTCCTTTCTCTTTCTCGAATTTTGTTACAGATATGATTAATTGGTAACAGGACTTCGTGTCGTCCAATTCGGTTTCTAATCATACTCGTGATTAAACAAATCGGACTCCCGCTACGCGGTCGTCCGATTTTGCGTATGATTGCAGACCGAATTGGACTCCACTGTGACCTATTACCATTATTTATCTTTATTTCTATATCTTAGTTATTTATAATTTATACAGGACTCTTTTTAAACTAGCAGTTTATGCTAAATGTTCCTGTTTAAATATTGATTTAAATAAATAAATAAACGTGGATGTGAGGCAATTTGGGGACGAAACTGCAAATTGCCCGAATTTGACTCACATCCACGTTCAAATGCAATGTAATTCAAACGAGAAAAGTTGACTCTGAAAAGGACTATAACCTGTGTAGCAGGTGCTTTACCTTCTGACATCGAGCGTTTTGTCAATTGAGCGATGAAATACATGGATTGATTATGGTTTTGACCGCTGGGAGAAAAATAATTGTTCACATCATCTACTGTAGCTGCATGTAAACCACTTTTTTCCACAGCTGAGCAAAATGTAAACGCTGCCAAAAAGAACTTTACATTCTACACCGGTTCATGTTCTGCAAATGAACAAGAAGCTTTGCTGCGTATCCGATCGAACTTCTTGGACGCCGTAAAGAACAGTCCGCTGGCCAAGTACGCCCTCTGTGACGTCAGCCAAGGCCAGGATTGCGTGGTGGAAAATGTCAGGGTCTACTGCGGCGCTAGCTCTAGGAAGAAGAGGAGCGTGGGCGATGAACGAATTATCACATTCGATTTTGTCATGAACGACAGGAATGCTTCTTCAGATCCTCAGGAAGAAGCTGCCAAGTATGTATCTGTAACTATTAACTCTGGATTTACTACGTACCTTCAAGTTGCTGGTTTTTAGTGACACACTGTTCACGTTCGGACCAACCGATTGGTTGCAGTGACCCCCCGCCCCCTCCACCCTAAAAAACACATTTTTTTGAAATTGAAAGGGTAGACACCTTTTTACACAATATTTTTAAATGCACAATCGAGTTTAGTAGCGGTTGACAAAGTTGAGCGACCAAAGCAACAGAGCGTAAATTTTCACCAGCAAAATACGACAAAAGCAATTCCCACTTATCAGAAGCGGTTGGTCTCAACGGAACACTACCCCACCCCAGTATTAAACTAAAAAAATTATGGCAACATGTGGTTAGAAAGTCAGAGAAATCGTAAATTATATATTGCATGCCTGAATCTTGTTAAGGGAAAATCGCTCCATTATGCTGTTGTTTAAAAAACAAATTATTAAATAGTAACTTTGAGATAGTGGTCAAAATCGTCTCTACTCAAGCAGTATTTTAAAGGACTATGTTGCTTTTTCGGATTGACTACCCTGAGTTCTTGTTAGCCGGACATTCATGGCGGTTCTCTCACGCATCTACTCGATTTTTGTGTTTTGTTTTTTGTTTTTTTTGTTTTTGTTGGTAGGATAAAGAAGATGATGGCGGACTTAGACGTGTTGGCCAACTTCGTAAAGGAGAACTTCCCTAATGATGCTAATATGCCAGATCTGCAAGTGTTTGCGGCAGCCAGTTCAGCAGCTTGTCCTGCGGGTAAAGTAATGATGATAGCGCCTGGAAATAACTCAGAATTGGAGAGGACTGTATGCGGTAGGTATTGTCTTGGTATGATGTAGATGAAAGGTCTTGAAAGGGGAAAGGATGTTAACGTTAGGCTTAGGTTGGGAAGGCGCTGTGGTGATGGAAGGTTTGATCGGACTTTGCATCCCTAAACAACAGACCCTCCAATCGCCTGTCGTACCCTCCAATCCAATCCCCAGCTCCTTTGATTTTCTTAGCGGGGGCGGATCCAGTGGGAGGTTTGAGGGGGTTGAGGGACAACCAGTTCAAAACAACATAAATCTAATTACTGCACTATTTACAATGGAAGTAACAAATGTCTTTAAACTACGACATTGACATCGCAACTCAACATTTAAAAAGCAATGCATTTATTTGTGTAGGCACTCTGGCCCACAAGTTTGTTCAGAAAAGCCTTCGATTCATTAAGATTTTGATATATGAACCACGGGCGTTTCCTTTTTTTCTTTTCAGTTGAGTGTCCCACAGGTTCATATTACAACAAAGACACCCAAACTTGTCAGAACTGCCAAGAGGGCACGTACCAAAACAAAACAGGGCAGATGTCCTGTGAGCCGTGCCCTGCAGGCACATGGACCGCGGGAGAACACGCTAAAAACTTCACCCAGTGCTTCGGTAAGTCATAAGTTCAAAACATTGTAGACAGACACAGACTTAACGAAAATACTGTTTCGCAAGATTGCACTGCGTGTGGGATCCGATACATGACAGATACGACCCGATTTCCTTTTGAACTGCTCAAGAGAGCTAGTTTCTCTTACTTGTCGGGGAAGTTTATTTCTACCGAGTTCCCCACTAGCTACTGAAACTGCGTTTTAAGTGGTTCAGGTGTGGTACACCGCACACGGGCAAGGTCACACTGTCGAAATCTAGAACCACACGAGAAAGCTAGGAGCTACTGGGAAACTTACACCTAGCGGTACGTAAGGTTACGACTGATAATAATGGTTGACTCTTGACCAAGCGGAGCCCATTTCATCTTAATTTCTATTTACCCATGGTTACAACCAGCATGTATAATATGTTTGAAATACGTGTTACCACACCTGTTTTTAATCAGAAATCTGCGAGCCAGGCGAATATACAGTACAGGAGGAGTCCGGTGTGGTTAACTGCATGATGTGTCCCATCGGATCTTACCAACCAAAGTTCCGCGCAACTCAATGCGAGCCATGCCCCGTCGGTACGACTACTCTCCGAAAGGCTTCCACCTCCGTCAATGACTGTCAATAGGCGACAGGTAAAGTACGTTTCATCGTAAGTTAACGTATTTTCCTTGACGATTGCTTTGGACGTCCTCTTTTGGTATTTCCCTTACCTGACACATTGTTGCCGTGTGATGGTCTGGTGGATAGTTTGCCTTCAGCAAAATTAAGTCGAACATTTTTATTAATTTTGGCAATTTTAGGCATAGCCCTTTTGCTTGAGGGTATGAGGTTATAGTGTATTAGAGCGAACCTAATCTCAACGCGTGCTTCAGTGCTCCACACCAGGGGTAGTCTACGTGCTTTATAACCAAGATCTGCATCCCCCTCCCGGTTAGCTCAGATTCTAAGATTCCATTCTAAAGGGACTGAGTTCAAGGCAACATCTCTGTGCTCCGTTTTTGGGTCAAAACCTAGCTCAAATTAAAGTACCTTTTGTCCTATTCAAAATGCTTCTAAAAGATCGAGTTGTTTTCCCAAAGGGAAAACAAATTGCAATCAGTTTATAGTGTTTTTTCGAAGAGTGACACGAGGGAATAATTTCAAAGAAAAAAATGGTCCAACTTTTGTTGTTGCAATCCGTTGCCATTCTATCCACCTGCACCCAAACGCACTCATTTACAGTTCCAAAACACTAGTAGAGTAATTTTCAACAACAATTCTCCTCACTGGTCTCCAAAAGTTTTATTGGTTATCAATTGGGAGAACTTGCAAAAACATCTAGACAATTCATCTTTGGCGATCATTTGCTAAATCCTCATGACCTGTATTGCCATAATACACTGATATGACTGAGGAGAAATTTGATGTTGATCTTTGATTTTCTTTTTCTTGCAGGTCGTCTAGCAAGTCATCCAGCTTCTGCTTTTTTGATTTGAGACGGACGACAGATATTGTAGACGTAAAAATAGCAGAACAAGCAATGCGGCAATAAACCATGATAGTTAAAAAACGCCGTTTGTTCATTGCATTTTATTTAGTATTAGTCTAAGAAACACAGTTCTTTTGCCCTTCTCCACTGCACTGACTTTTCCATGCCGCTTTCAGTTCTTATAAAATCATTTTTGTAGCAACGTTGAAGCTGAGAAAAGGCAAAATCGTCAGAACAGCTAATAATGTACGCCAGGCTAATTAAAAAGTTTGATTCACGTGAGAACTTAATTTGTTTTGAAAATGAGGATTATGCTGAGTAATTTAACATAAAAGTTAACGGGTTTTTTTTGGTGAAAAGCCAAAATAACCAAGATATGACAAGCGCAACATCTTCAGGATTCAAACTTAATTTGCTCAAATGTAGCTTGAACTGGAAAAAGTAAAAAGAGTGCGGCGAAACTGCTCACAAGGGGGGGTCTGGGGGTGGGATTCGGCGCTCTTTACAGAGTACCCTTTTTACGTTAAAACGAGATGGTGTCCTTTCGATGCAGGTAGTTTTGTATCGAATTCTTTTCCAGCCGATATTACGTACTAGGTGCTCTTTCAGAGTTAACTCCCAGATTAAAAGTAACTTCACAAAACATCTGGATTAAGCGCTTTCTGCTTCCTGTTCAAACAGACATCCAAACATTTCGCTTTCTATATTAGTTATCTTAGAAAAAATGTGCAAGCGTGCATTAATTTACGCAGGGTGATTCTGTTTCAGTTTTGCACGTTTTACCTCTCAAGCTTTACACATGGACTTTCCATTTCCGATAAGATTGTCGAACGAACGACTGAAATGAAAACCTGAGGTAGTTTCAGGAGAAGGACAGCCCACGACTCTGTGCCCTCGCACACTTGCCCACTATCTTGTAAGAAATGATCACAAAACTTGCTTGAACAGACCAGACTGTTGCAAGTTTTGAAAAGCGGAGCAATTGTCAGTCAGATACTTCAATATATTTTGTACGTACTCCTTTCCATCAAGCCTAAATGTAAGTACACTAAGAACGAATAACCTTTTGCAAGGTCGTTATGGATTTACATAAAATTTAAGGTTTTTTGCTCTGTCGTTTTAATTGCTCGTAATTGGGATATGACGCTTAATTTAAGCAGTTACTGGGCTAATAAAACGTCATATGCATTTTCCGTGTCTCTGTTTGTTTTAAATGTTCTCTTAATCGACGCTTCCATCCTGCCTGCCGTATTTTATTTACATGCTTGTAATTGTAATTTTGTGCCCCATCAAATACAGTTTACATCAGCTGGCAAGTGAAAATTCAAAATCCAGCTTCAGCTAGCTAACTAAAGGTAAGTGATTTGTGATTTAGAGTCCCTTAAAACGACGATATTCTTTCTGTTCATTAGTATTTCAATGTTTGTTAAAATTTCTGATCCCCGTTTTGGAATCAGTTCATTACTTGAATTCGAGCCCAGATTGTTTTGCTTGTATTGTTTTCTTGTCTGGGTAAGACACCCATCTTTTCCATTGCTTTAACCACCTTGCAGAGGAGTGCATTTCCGTTCATGCAGCACGCACGCAAGAGCGCCAAACTTATTACCAGTGCATTCAGTATACTGAGGAGCAACCTAAAGCTGCTAGATGGCTGAAAAGTACTTTGCGATGGACTAGTAATCCAACTAAGGGTGAACCTAAAACCCATTCAGTCTTTGAGACTAAAAGTCGGTCTGGTGTTATAGCAAAACTTGAGCCCATTTCTTTGAATTTGTTAGTTGTTGTTAAATGTGTCACTCCTTACTAAGTTTGTTCCCTTAACCATGGTTTCTAGACGGTGGAACTCATATTATACTAGACTAATATTACAAACCAACCAAACAAACAAATAGCAAAAACAAAAACCAAAAGCGGCGGATAACTAGTTAGTGTGTTTGGAGATGAAAATACTACATTGTTGCATGAAAAATAAAGTCTTACACACTTTCTCAGATGTCTCCCACGCAGGTTGGCGAAACGCCAATGTCCTTTTCAGGGCTACCCCGGACGATTATGTAAATGTAAATGTGAATTTTGTCTAAAGCTGACATAGCCCAGTTTTTGTTTTTAATACTTCCAAACGCACGAAGACTTTCTCAGTCTGTACTATGCAAGTTTTTTCCTTCAGGAACTCTACAGAAAGCTGCAACTGAACAAGATTATAAATGGGTCGCGCACTGTTCCTTTTGCTTATCCTCCTTGCGGTGTTTTTCCCATTACGTAAAGCAAGGCCACGAAAAGATGGTGACATTGCTAGCAGGATCCTCAGGGAGAAAGCTGATTCCGTATCACCAGGGGCTTCAGCTGTATTTGGTTTGCCCAGGTGAAAAAGTTAAACAATAACAAAGTTTGGTTGCCTAGCAATATTTGTATTATTAGTAAAACCTTGTTTTCACTAGTCACATTAGATTAGTCTTACATAAGCATTGGCTTACAATAGTGAGACATGTCCAGTCACTTGATGTCAGCGAGACATAAGTTCAAGTAAAAGAAAGGCGAACGTATTCATTTCCTTGTGTTTATGCTAAAGACAAAGCAGAACTTGAATGACATAAGCACAATCATAAAGAAAAAACCTTAAATCATTCTTTTCATGAGTATGAGTCCGCATTATATCAATAGCTGGTCCTACCAATTATGGCTTGATCTTAATGATTGTGCTTGTGATGCAATTGAACTTAAAAAACCACGCCAAAATTTTTATTTTACAAAAAATAAATAGTTAACCTACAATTTACCCCAGTACGTTTTTTTTTAATTATCAGGTCGTCTTCTGAAATCTTGGCAAAAAGGAAAAGGCGTAGATCTGCAAAGGCGAAGAGGAGGATAGCAAAATCTGCCAACAGTTGTCTGAGCCAGTCAGGCTCGGATTGATCCGACCGCTCGGCCGATGAACACTCGGACAGCTCGAATCCAACTTTAATATCTTCGACTCTCATTGAGGGAACAGTCGAATGTTAGCGAACTTAGCCACTGACAATAAACAAGTGATTTTCATGAACATAAAAAGTGGCCAACTTTTGTTTTCTATGACTACAAAAATCATAAGTCACCATCAGGTCACCCATTTTAAAATCCAATCAAAAATATTGTTTTCCTGCTCTGGAAACATGATTTTAAAAAATAATAAAATATTTCCTGACTCAGAGCGCAATAAAAATTTTTAAAAACTGTTAAAGTGGAATATTTCGTCCGGACCAACCGAACTTCATCAGCCACGGTAGAAATGTGAATGTTAAGAACGAAAGCCCTCTTTGAATAGAGACAATGGCTTCGAATTAGCCAACATCTATAACACTATTTTAGGCCCCTTGAGACCCTTATGAAGTGATATAACCCTTCTTAATATTCTCATTTCTACCGTGGCTGATGAAGTTCGGTTGGTCCGGACGAAATATTCCACTTTAACAGTTTTTAAAAAAATTTTATTGCGCTCTGAGTCAGGAAATATTTTATTATTTTTTTAAATCATTTTAAAATCGTTTCAGCAGGGGAAAATTTGTCCATTCTCCACCAATCCTGAGATCAGACCGAATTTTAGCATCGCTCTGCTTGTTTACGCGGTTTTCGGTATCAGGCTCTAGTTTTCGTTCGATTTTCCCACCTTATTGTTACACCCGAACCGAAAGCGGAAAATACAGCCTGATCAGCGAAAAATAGAAACAAGAGGCGTTGTAGCCTGCGGTGCAGCCGGACGTGTGTGTATGGTGTAGATTGTCCGCGACGCAGGCTAGACGCGTTGGGGGCGTTGGGAGGTGAACATCACACGATAGGTTGTAACCTAAGGGGCCGACTACATGGCGAATTTCAGCCGAGGAATAACGTTTAAAATTGGGTGGGAAAATTTGCAGGAAAGCGTTTTACGTTTAGCTGTGACTCAAGCGGTGCGCATGCTCAAGATCGGGCTAAAATTTCCCAGGCTGAAACTCTCTTCATGTAGTCGCGAACGTCTTTTTAAGAGGATTTGTTCAGGAAGCCGAGCCGAAATCTCAGTCCGGCTGGCTGAAATTTGTTATGTAAGGCCCCTAAATCTGGCAAAACGACATGAGCGAGGCACAGTTTCCAGGCACCCATTCAGAAATTCCACGCAGTTGCTTCCGCCCTCGTGAAAGTGGGACGAAGCAACAAAAACTGCTTTCCATGCAACAAAGTTTCTCTCGTAAAGCAAAATTTTCGTTGACAGTCGGTACAGTAATCTATGTTTCGCTACTTTGCGAGAAAAATTGCAGCAAGTAACATTCGCAGTCTTGTCTCGAATTCTGTGGTCAGCGTTGCGTTGCAGGTTGCTAGAAAAATTAAAAACCAGAAGTCCCAACTTAAAGCTTCCTGTCTACCGTATATAAAAAGCGTTCTTATTCATGTAAATAAAACGCCTACAGAAAATCAACATAGCTAAGTGACCTTTAAAACAACATAAGCTCACATAAACCTTTTTTGTTTACCATATCTAATACAAGGCCCTGATAATAAGGCTTGCCATAAAAGAACAAAATTGAGATGAACAAAATTATTTTCGCTTTTGCATCCGGCCGGAAACGAAATGTTATATAGTTCGCTGGATACAAAGCCGATTAACGTTAATCCTGGCTTGAAAAATGAAAGAGGTTTAGTTACCATTTTCAGAAAATCATTAGTCATAGCTAATTTTTACATCCCTGATAAAAATGAATATCAAAATGGCATTATTTTCAAATTTGCTTTAATACAAGTGTTGGCTAAGTTCTGTTCAGCTAGCAATTCAGTCAGTCACGGATCCTTGCCATGAAGAGCAGAATTATATCAGCCACGACTTCCGAGGACCTTTTTATTTCCCTTAAATATACAAAAAACGTTTAAAAAAGCAACAAAAATTGTTTTGATACCCTAAAACGCTTCAGTCACGCGAAAAAAGTTGACGATAGACTGGGGTCGAGTAAACCGTTTTTGTTTGTGGTGCCAGGAGAACGCGCTGTGATTGGCTGAGACAGCGAGGAGCGTCAATCAACCAAATTCAAACTTTGAAATGTGATCCCACTACTACAAGCACACCGTCTACAGACAGTTTGAAGACTTCAAATCGTAGCCTTACAGTTCCAAATTCCACAGTCTTTTTGGCGTTAGAGGGTCGACCTACTGCGTATCTCTGGGGAGAGTTGATAAGCAGTCATTTGAACTTCGAGAAGTGCCGTAGTTCATATTCAGATATTGAGTGGATAGGCTGATAAACGTTCGATCAGCGAGAGAATACACTCGCGTCTTCGTTTCTTCCGTTCGAATCACTGCACTGCTGTCTGTATTCTTCAAGATGCCTTCGGCTGCGTTCCCTCCGCAAATAACAAAGCACTATGAGCTGAGGCAAACCATTGGAAGCGGTGAGTAGTTTGGTTTCTAAATATCACATCAAAGGTTATTACGAACGCGGAATTTGCTCGATTAAGCTTTACTATAATATGTCATACTGGGAGCTGATGTACTAGGAATTGATCATGAAGCAAGCTGTGTCATTTCGCTGTGCGAAAATGGAAATGAAGAAAATTTGAACCGTCCGTTTTATACAAATCTCTTAAAATTGTTTCTCAGAATTGAGGGCAATCCTTCCATATTCTGTGGCTTTGACTTAATTTTTGTACATGAGCCCATATTGCTGTCGTCCGATATTTCGACCTTCATATACAATCACATTATCAAGTTTACCACACAATGTTTGGCTGATTCTTGTATCTTCTTAAGCCCAGACTAGTTTGTTGTGAATGAAAATTGTAAATTGAGTCTTGTTGTTGAATCCTTGCTGGCTACGAATATAGCTTCTCTCGACTTGTAGCGGATAAAATGCGTTTTTCTTTGGTAAACCAATACTGTTTACCACAACAAGATTTTCTTGTTGTGGGTCTTGCCAAATGCGAAATAAAGGTCTGTGTGACAGAATAAAATTCCCCTCAGGCACATTAGTTCATATCTAGAAGGTTATTTGTCCTTCTACTCTGTTCTAGTTTAAAGACAATTAAACTTTTATTAAATAGCAAATTTAAAGTGCTTTTCTAGAGAGAGATATCTCTGACTCTCAAGAAAAGTTGACTTTTATCCTGAAATTTTAGCGTGTATTTTCTATTCCTGAAGGCAAACTCAGCGAGATAACGTAAATACATATTTCGGTAAATATCAGGTTTCTTGCTGTGTCCTTGCCACGAAGGTGATCGAAACGAAGAAGAAAATATCTGATAATGTTGGCCTTTCGCTTGTCAGCGGGCTTGGAGCGTATTTGTTTTGACATGGCACACATGTTCTCTTTGATAAAACAAGAGCCTTTTTCTTGAAATTGAATTCCTGTTAAAAATTGACGGGAGTTCCGCAGTTGGCAAATTATTCGGAAATAAAAGGGTCGAGTATTGATTTCAGAGTTCACTTTGCTGTCTCCTGTCTGGTCATCTTTAAACAATTAACAATTAGAAAAAAATTGTCAATAAATTCTGAGAACAGCAAGAGCAATGATGAGAATTGCAAGCACTTTTGTAGTATTGCTTGGATAGTGAGAAAATAATTGAGCAATCTTGCATTGTTGTATTAAATTTAAAAGAATTTACATGGCGGGGTGTGGGATTTAAATTTGGCCTGCAGCCAAAGAATATCCTCCTAAAATTAGCAATTTAAAATGTTCTTTCTTTATACCTGTACTCCATCTAACTTCAAACATGTTTGGAAGGGCAACCCAACACTGGAAATTTCCTTTGCAAATGTTGTGTGTCAAGCCCATGCAAAAGTGGGAATTTATATGTACACTTTGCAGAATGGGTGATAAATATGTGGAACAAAAAGATTACGGAAGATAGCAAGGCAGCAAATTTTGAAAACAAACCATCGTATGGAAAGGTCATGATATTTTTGGGACCACATGGTTGAAAAACATTTTTTTCTACTAAAGGATTAAAGAAGATAGCAAAGCTTGAAAAAAACACCATCTTCTAAAAAGTTCATGATATTTTGTAACCACATTGTTGAAAAACAATTTTTTTTTGTAAAGTGCAGGTGTTGATGTCATTTTATCTCCATTTAGATTAAACAAACTTGATGGAAAAACCTGGAATATTAACCGAATTTCAATTGACATTTAATAGCAGGAGTTGCTAATATGCATATTCTTGTGCACTTTTGGGGGCTCATTTGTTTTGTTCAGGTTTTCAGAACAACTCCATATATAGCAAGTTTTATTTTAAAAATTTATTTTTAAACCCTTGAGCTCCTGTGATAAATTAATAAGGGACTGAGGACATTAATTTCTTGTGTTTTTATTCACATAACTACATGTATGCATGTATAACAAGGCAAAAAATTATTATTTTTCCTACCCTTGGTAGACCCGAGTTTTCTCTGTCTCTAGTCTAACCCTAACCTGTAACCCCACAACGTACCTACCCCAGGGGTAGACATCTACCAATGTAGTATCATAAACTATGGTCTTATCTGTTGTGTTGAAGGTTTTTGTCTTTCTTGACTAAAATAATGTCAGTAATGATGAAGTTTTTCTTAGCTGGGCAGATTCATAGTCATTAGTGGCAGCTACATTCAGTTGCATCTCTATTTGTTCAAAGATAGCTGAGATGATTTTGTGTGCACATTCATGTACTGCATTTGGAATGTTAATCCCTTTTTATTTGCCATTATTGGACTACTGTATTCTTTTCCATAACAAAATGGCATTACATCAATATGGAGAAAAAATTTTACACAAGGTGATGACATCCATCGGAGATTACATGATAACTGAATGCAAATAGATGAATTATTGTATTGTTGTGAAGATAAACATTTTCTCATTTTCACAAAGTACTTGCTTTGTTTACTTGCTTAGCCAGCATGGGGTAATCTTTTAAAGATTTTGTTGATCACATTACTGCTATTAAATGTTGTAGTTAGTATGTTTTGTTTTCTAAATGGTATTATACCAAGATATAAATTGGGCTGTAAAACCAAGCCAAAGTATGTATTCATGGGACAGGACTTACAATGTACATGTATGCTCAAAGAAAAAAATGCTGTGGTCCCCACCATCTCAAACCTTGGCTATCGTAATTCCCCTGCCATCTTGAAGTAAAACTCATTTTCTCTGGTTGATTTGAACACTAATTTTCTATGGGCTATTTGGAACTTCTGTTATCTTGAACAAATGTTGGTTTCCCATGTGTTTGAGATAGCGGGAGTCTTCCACAAGGTACATATCAGCAGCCCTGTCAAAATCTGCTAGCGGCTAACAGTTTTGCTAGCTGCAGTCCATTATTTGCCCATTACTTTGACATTAGATTCACCCATAATGTAGGAAGCAAGCAGGGAAATCCACACACTCTTCTACTCTTCTACTCCTGCTATGATGCCTACTTCTGCCAAATACATGCATTTTGAAAGAACCGCACAAGTTCAATTCTCATCAACATGACTAATGTCCTTACTAAGTCCTGATAGTGGCAAATGCCATAATGCCATATTTTCTGATACATATGTGGCTGGAACATGTCTTTCATTATTCTGTGCACCACAAGCGGCAAAATGAGGTATTATAGTTTGAGTGCACCTAATTTATACAGTGTACGAGGACTGGGACATTGCTGAACTTTTTTTATTTGTTTTTGTTTTAAATCCATTTCTTTCAAATCCATGGCTTCTCTCAATTATGTGGAGTGGATTAATGAAATACACTCCTCAATACCTTTTAAATGGTATACCTTTTAAATTGGTTAATACATGTTTAAGTTTGTGAAAGACAGTGTTTGCTTCTGGGACTTACATTTAAAGGCAGGGCTGTGCTCTAGCAGCGCCCAGGGGCCTCAGGCCACTAACTTTTGCCCTCGGGCAACTAGAAAAACTCATTTTTTGCATCACGCTTAAGGGCTGGGCACCCCAGAATTCATGGTTGAGAGCCTTTGGGCACCCTGTGATTTTTCTTAGAGCACAGCCTTGAAAGGGCTGAAGAATTTTCTTACTGGCCCAGATCATCCCCAGCAAAGAGGAAGTACACTGAATACATTTTTAACTTTTGTATGATTAAAAACTTTATCAAATAAGACAATTTCATTTTTCTGTTCTCTACATGTAGGTGGTTTTGCTAAGGTGAAGCTTGCTGTCCATAATCTGACTGGAGAGAAGGTATTGATATGATTTTTCATTTAATCACTAGCACCTGTTTAGCGTTGCCATCGTACAATTGATGTACTTTGAAGATTTCAGTGCATATCGCACATTTGAGGTTAATTTTTCTTCCAGAGTGTACGTACATGTACACGTGTGTGTTTTAAGTGCGGTGCCTCCTTTTGTTACTGCGCATATGTTCTGTGCATCTCAGGATATTCGGGTTTCTTAAGGAATTTGCCCACTAATATAACAATATTTTTGCGCAGTTTATGACTATTTGGAAAAAGAAGATCTTAGCAAGGACTATCAGAATCCAAAAAGAAAATTAGGGTTAACCACGCATTTTTCAGAGATAATTGAGCTTAAATTTGGAAAGAAATTGCGATACATTCTTTGTATTTTAACGCTTTTTTTTAGAATTATGGTTGCTTAATTATCTCTGAAAAATGCGTGGTTACCCAAATTTTTCTTTTTGGATTCCAATAACCCTTGCTAAGATCTACTTTTTCCTCATAGTCTAAACCTTTGCAAAAATACATCTATATTAGGAGGCACCGTCCTTAAGGTACATTTCTACAAGGACATTCCAGTAGGGTTGTCATTACCCTGTAAGTAACAAAGTGAACAACATCAAATTTCTCCTTAAGGTCGTTCGCGCGAAAAACTTCTAAAATACAGATTTTTTTCATACTTTGGCTACAGTCAGATAATGAGTTACCTACATCAGAAATGGAAAAAAAATTGGGGGGTCACCGACTTCGTTTCCGAAATAAAGTGCGTCAAAAACTACCCCAATTTTGACAAATCGGCCCTCGTAACTCGACATGGCCTCAGTGCTTGTTAGTTGAAAAATATTTAAAATGATTCGCTGTAGACCCACTTTCTTGGTCAAATTTTACTTAAGTGGGTCTGTTAAGTAAATAATTTGAACCGGTGTCATCCTTTTAGTTAAATTCAACCTCTAAGATCGACTTTAACGAACACCATGCAGCTTCAATAATAGTAGCATTCGATGATGCGAGGGCAGAAAAGTTGAAAAAAATCAAACTTCTACAATACAGATTTTCTTTAATTTTTCACAAAACGTAGATAATCGACAAAGAAAGTGATCTATCAAAAGAAAATATGGGGTCACCGAACATTTAAGAGAGTTAAACCCGTGCAGAGATATTAAAGTGCCCACTAGCGCTATTTATCTCCACATTTCTTCAACAGCGCGCGCGCTTAATGCATGACATGGCATGACATCACGAAGTGAATTGCGTGCGCAGTAAGGATGCGCAGAAACAATTGGCGCGAACGTCCTTAAATTGCATCAGTGCATTTAGTACTCAGAAAACAAAATATATTGAAACTAGTAAGCAGAATTTGTGTAAGGATTCTGAGGTTTAAAGGGTTAAGGCTGACACTTGTAACTCCTGTTAACACAGATCTTGACTGTTATCCATTTAATTAACACATCATGCAGCAAGTCTGTAGCACTGCTGTTAATCACAATCTAGCATTGTTACTCAAAGCTCTTTCAATCAATGACAGCCCTGCAGGTGTGAAGTCAGATTTAATTTATAATTAAGTAATGATCAGAGATGTAAGTGCTTGACATTGTACACATACATTAAAAACGTGTTTAATACGTCAAAAATGAGCATGTAGTTAATAATAATAACGATAATAATAATATTAATAATAATCATAATAATATTTTGGCTTGAGGAGCACTTAAAGAGAGTCTCAGTGCTCTTACAATTATGCAGATAAAAAGGAATCTAACTAATACTAAATACTAATTACATGAGTACCTGTAGATGTACAAAATTTCATGTACATACAGGTATTTGCATGAAATAACCCTGGGCACACTACAGTGTTTACTTTATACAGGGACAGTTTGTTGCAAAAGTGCCCCCATATTGTCCTTTACTGTCTCAACAATCTGTCGATGTTGTAGGTGTCCATATGCACTTGCTCTTCTTGCAGGGTTGTCCACAACTTTTCAAGTAGCTGGCAAAAATTTCTAAGTAGCCGGATAGTGATTATTGAGCCCCAAAGGTGATCCCTTCTAGGGAGTCTGGGGGCATGCCTCCCAGGAAATGTTTACATTTTAAGTCCCCAGAAATGAAATTTCCTTGATTCTGAGCACAAATTTCCAATAATGTCAGTTCAAAAAGTAATCGTAACTTTTCAATTCTATTTGTATAAACTCATGCCTTCAGTGGTTTTCTACATGTAATTCCCAGAACTCAACGTAATGAACTAATAATCATGTATCTCTGTGCCAACCAGATTATATTTAAGTCCATAAACTGCAATGGGAAATAAGTTTCATTTTCATTTATCTGTGCCAGTAAAGGAACAAATAATTTGTCTTTAAAAAATATATATATACATCACAAAAGTAGCCGACACAAACGACCCAAGTAGCCCCTTAATTCTGCCGGCTGCCAGTTGTTAGGGATAACCCTGTCCTTGATTACGGTATGCCAAAAATGTGCTTTTTTTATAGGTTGCAATAAAGGTGATGAACAAGAAAGAACTTGGCGTAAGTGCTTTCAGTTTTAAATGTTCCAACCAGCCAAAAAAACGTGTTTCACCAGGATAAGCAATAATGGGTTTATACTTGACTGCAAAGGAGCTGTAAAACTCAAAGATTACGATGTACTTCCATGTCTTTCTCCAGACAGAGGGAAAAAAACATTAAGATTTCAATTCATTTGGGATCCAAAAACCAGTGGCAGGTTACTTGTGACAATCAAGTTTCACTCTCGTTACTAGACAAACTTTAGGGTCGTTTTTTTTTTTTTCAATAATTCTGTTTCTCTTTGTTTTACTCAGTCTGACCTACCAAGAGTGCAACGTGAAATAGAGGCTATGAAAAACCTAACTCATCAACATGTGTGCCAACTGTATCATGTAATCCAGACAGATGAGTACATCTTCATGGTCATGGAGGTATGTTTCTCATTGAAGAAAAAGTTGTAGAGCTGCAAATGTACTCAGGTCATCACACAATGGCAGACCAAAATCTGCCCACGTCAGATGAAAAAAATTTTACTGTGTTCAGACATACCTGTTCAGTAATGCCCCTGAGGACATTAAAAGTTAAATATGATTTGGCTCTTTGGGAAAAAATAAAGAAGAGGACAAAGGTCAGGAGAAAAAGGTTGCTGTAATGATACACCAATGCATTGGTGAACCATGATATTTTTTCCAACGATACGAATATCAATATTTAAATAAGATATCGCGATATTATAATAAAGAAAATATTGTTTTCCTAACCAAGCTCTACATTTTAGCCCTTGCAAGGCAATTTGATGTTGTGTTATTACTGTGTTAACTTTATTATAATTATGGAAATAAGTTATTTAAAAGTAGTGTAAGCTGGTGACCAGTTTTGTCGCGCACAGTAAAGTATCGTATCATGGCCCTTGCATCGAGATATGTATCATATTGTGGGAAAATGTATTGTTGCAGCCCTACCTCACAACTACAGTGTGTAATTGGTTTGTGTGTCAAAGGTTACAAGTCATACTCAGAATAAAGTAGTATATTATGGTACACGTATGTATTTCTTGGATTTGTTTTGTTTTAGTATGCACCAGGTGGAGAACTGTTTGACTACATTGTTGCTAAGGACAAACTTAAGGTGAGTTGTTGTTACGCTGTTATAATACATGTAATATTTTTGTTAAAGTGCCTGGTGGAATTGAAATGCAAATTGCTTCAATTTACACAGACTGTAACCCTTTTTTGGTACACGGGCTGGTTGTCATGTAAGAAAGATACATGATGATTGATCATATGTTTCTTACCGTATGCTCATAAAATGCATCATTATTACTGTACGCCTGTTGACCTTCTCTTAATACCTGTTAGCTTTGAATTCTGCTGAGTCAGCTATTATTGTGCTTGTAGCATGCTTAGTGAAATGTTGACTAACATGCAGGTGCTCTGGATAGGCAAATTCCACATGTAGGTGCTGTGGATATTAGGCAAATTCCACATGTAGGTGCTGTGGATAGGCAAATTCCACATGTAGGTGCTGTGGATATTAGGCAAATTCCACATGTAGGTGCTGTGGATTGGCAAATTACACATGTAGGTGCTCTGGATATTAGGCAAATTCCACATGTAGGTGCTGTGGATATTAGGCAAATTCCACATGTAGGTGCTGTGGATATTAGGCAAATTCCACATGTAGGTGCTGTGGATATTAGGCAAATTCCACATGTAGGTGCTGTGGATAGGCAAATTCCACATGTAGGTGCTCTGGATATTAGGCAAATTCCACATGTAGGTGCTGTGGATATTAGGCAAATTCCACATGTAGGTGCTCTAGATATTAGGCAAATTCCACATGTAGGTGCTGTGGATAGGCAAATTCCACATGTAGGTGCTGTGGATAGGCAAATTCCACATGTAGGTGCTGTGGATATTAGGCAAATTCCACATGTAGGTGCTGTGGATATTAGGCAAATTCCACATGTAGGTGCTGTGGATATTAGGCAAATTCCACATGTAGGTGCTCTGGATATTAGGCAAATTCCACATGTAGGTGCTGTGGATAGGCAAATTCCACATGTAGGTGCTCTGGATATTAGGCAAATTCCACATGTAGGTGCTGTGGATATTAGGCAAATTCCACATGTAGGTGCTCTGGATATTAGGCAAATTCCACATGTAGGTGCTGTGGATATTAGGCAAATTCCACATGTAGGTGCTCTGGATATTAGGCAAATTCCACATGTAGGTGCTGTGGATATTAGGCAAATTCCACATGTAGGTGCTGTGGATAGGCAAATTCCACATGTAGGTGCTGTGGATATTAGGCAAATTCCACATGTAGGTGCTCTGGATATTAGGCAAATTCCACATGTAGGTGCTCTGGATATTAGGCAAATTCCACATGTATGTGCTCTGGATATTAGGCAAATTCCACATGTAGGTGCTGTGGATAGGCAAATTCCACATGTAGGTGCTGTGGATATTAGGCAAATTCCACATGTAGGTGCTGTGGATATTAGGCAAATTCCACATGTAGGTGCTCTGGATATTAGGCAAATTCCACATGTAGGTGCTGTGGATAGGCAAATTCCACATGTAGGTGCTCTGGATATTAGGCAAATTCCACATGTAGGTGCTGTGGATATTAGGCAAATTCCACATGTAGGTGCTGTGGATATTAGGCAAATTCCACATGTAGGTGCTCTGGATATTAGGCAAATTCCACATGTAGGTGCTCTGGATATTAGGCAAATTCCACTTAAGGCTGGTTTCCATATGATCGCTGTGATCGCTGGCCAAAATGTTCGGCAATCGTGATTATGTGGAAACCACTTTTTGCGATTGTAACGATCACAGCAATCATGTGGAAACCAGCCCATAATATGGGCTGGTTTCTACTTTATTCTTATGGAAACTGCTCAGCGATCAAAGTCGCAATGACCGCTCAACTTTTTTGGTAGCGATTATAGCGATTTATGGAAACCAGCCTTTAAAGGCATTCTTGTCTCTCTGTTTCTGCTTTTGGAGTAAACTTTTGGTACTTTCGAATAAGTGGTTGACTTTCTTTTGTTGTTATCAGTTTTGATCAGTAGTTTTTCAATCTATCAGTATTTTTTGTTATTATGAAATAAAATAAATAAATCACTTTATTTAGGTGTCAACGGTATCTAGCAAAGAATGCTAATTGGGGACACCTCCAAGATCGAATTGGAATTTGGATGTGTTGGTTTTTGAGGAGAGGGGAAAACCGGAGCACCCGGAGAAAAACCTCTCGGAGCAAGGACGAGAACCAACAACAAACTCAACCCACATATGACACCGGGACCGGGATTCGAACCCGGGCCACATTGGTGGGAGACGAGCGCTCTCACCACTGCGCCATCCCTGCTCCCCATATTCTGCTTAAAAATTGACCATTATGTCACTTGACAGCATGTGTTATGCTCACTGAGCAATAGTGCAAGTGGCCATAAAAGGCTTATTACACAATGTATGCTCAGAATTATGCTGGTACAGTGTATATTTTATCTTAAGCCCATTACATTATAGCCAGACTGTGTGGCAAAGTAGAGGCCAAATTGCCCTTTACCCCCTCCCCCACCCCCCCACCCCCTCCACTTTGTTTAGCTAGCCTCTTATTTTGGATGTGGCAGCTTTTAATTAACAATGATTATCTCGAAAAAAAAAATTAAACATTTAATCTTTTTCCACATGTGGTACCTGTATGTATTGTTTGTTACAGTGTATAAGTTGGATTATTACATAACAAATTTTAATATATTCAACACATTATTTTGTACTTGTATACATATTGCATTTATCCTTCTATCCATTCATCTTCTTTCCATTAATTTAATCAGTCTTTCAAGTGTATGATTTCATTCATAATGATTAGTTATTAGTATTACAAGTTGCCGTTTGTTGCGTTCACTCATACATGTAACAGGAGGATGAAGCCAGGGGATTCTTTAGACAGATTGTTTCTGCAGTAGCATACATTCATGATAGAGGATATGCCCATCGAGATCTTAAACCAGTAAGTAGTTGACACTGATTTTTAGATTTCGTAATTTATTTTAATTACTTCTTTACTTTTGGTGGTACAGTTGTTTTACCTTGTTTTGAATACATAAAATTATTCTCTAAAGCTTGGTTTTGATGTGTTAAGTTTACTTACAGACACCTTTACGTTATGCCCCTAGCACATTAGAATCAGGCTTGTGTGTGACAGTAACATTAAGTAAACTTGTTCTTTTAAATGATCTGATGACCCTTGTAGAATCAGACACTATGTACAACTTATGTAAATGCTATGTCATGGTACTAAGCAAAGGGTATGTCATAAGTATTTAAAAACTATGCTCAGTGCCATACAATGGTATTATTTAAACTCTGTGTAATTTATATGCCCCTTCTATTTTTTTTGATAAGAAATGCTATGTTTTTGCTAGTCAAATGGAACCTTTACATAGTCTATTTCAAAACTATGTACATGTAGTTGCAAAGAGATCAATGTCAAAGAAATGACATAGCTTTTAAATAGTATCTGCATATGTTTGAAATAGTTTTAACATAGCTTTTAGATAAAGCTTTGCAAAGCCAAAATGCAGCTTGGCAGTGATTGGATAGCATTGACATAGTGATAACATACAATATAAATAGCCTTTAAATAGGAATGAGATAGATAATCAATAGCTTTCAAATAGAGAAAGCATGTGACAAAAATAGTTTTTAAATAGGGTTTAGACAGATTTTACATAGCATTGGAATAGAAAAAATATATGGTATAAATAGCATTTAAATAGCTTTGAAATATTGATAGTATATCCCATTGCATAGAATTTACATAGCAGAAACATGGTGTTGACTGATCCATCCAAACAGAATTAACCAGTTTACTTATCAAAACAAGAACACCAGATTACTTTAAAATGTTTTTAATAATAAACTTTTCCTCTTACAGTGCTCATAACTTGAAATAATCCATATATGAAGCAAAAAAAGTATAAATACTAAGCAACAACACCTAATACAAAAATCAGCAGTACAAATTACAGTTACTGCAGGAACTTTCAATTTTCAGAGGTTGTCTCTTCGGCTTTCCTCTCTCCCTATAAAGAAAACAGCAATATATATTTTTAATATTGATGGGTTCATTTTCAATCTGTGATGTTAATATAACTCCGAGGGTACTTTTTGCTATAAAATGAACAACATGATCTTAACTATACAAAACAAAAGAGCACTCAAAGACTAAAAATGTATTTTTTTTCTTTGAAAAGCATCCAAGATAAGATAATGAGAACATGGTTTTGACTTAATTTAGTTGCTCCCAGTTCCATCTTTCCTCCATTCATAATAATATTGTTAGCTTTGAAGTTGATCTCACTTCAAGTTCTTCTCTTCCTAGCGTTACACCATTCTTTGTACTCCAAGAAATCAATACATAAGTCCTTACATCTAAATAAGAGGACGAGTCTGTCAAATCGAGGATCCTTTGGTTCAAACGCACATGAAAACCTGTTGTAGTTTCAAGTTTTTCTTCGGTTTGAAGTTTCAAAACAATCTTCAAATAAATCTTAAATAAGCTTAAAGGGGCAGTGTCACGGCGATTTTCCTCGCGTTTCGTCAAAACTTCGCTGAAATTGAGATTACATGCCTTCACTCACACACAAAATGCTCCTGGAACATCAAGAGGGAGATATCAAGTGAATGTTTGGAAGGAGAGCAAACCATAATAAGTTTTTAACGATTTTTGCAAGATACAACCACAGAATTTGAAAACGTTTCCCGGACGTTTTCAAGTTGTAATCCACTTCCATCTTGGCCATCCGTGGCCAAAGACACTCAGTAATAGCTTCACTGAATTAGTATGTTGTCTGAACAAGAAAATGATCAGTATTTTTAGGCTTTCATACATGTAAATGCGACTATTGGCTTTTCAGTGGAATTAAACGTGAGCAAAATCCTTGTGATGCTGTCCCTTTAAGCTTATAATAAGCAAAATTCACTTTCTTACCTTTTAAAAGTGTCAAAGATGAATGAATGAATGAAAAGCTAATGAAAGGATCCACTGGAACGTGCTTTAAAAGAAGATAAAGTGAAGTTTCCACCGCAAACAAGCAAGATAGTGAAGCGACGCTTAAACTCGAAGAGACGCTGTGAAATATCACACATCGATCGCATTGTATTTTCATTTGAGGAGGCACGATTTCCATTGGACAGCAAAAGATCACACCTAAGAAAACTTGTTTGATTTTTACCGCACTGTCATTTTGCGAAAGCCGCCAGAGTTGCTGCTTAGTGCTAGGTAACCAAGCAAAGTTTGCATTTGTAACCAGGCTCTTGTGAAACAAAAGATGGCGGCCGATGTAGCGTTCAAATTGACTGAAGTGTAATGCACATCGCAGTGCACAAATCCCAAAAGTTAAAGTAAAATGTCCACGCCAAGATGGAGTAGACGTTGGCTGTACGATTCAACAGTAGAAGTGCCCAAAACAACAAGATGGCGACGTAAAATTGATTCCAGTAGCCCCGCACGTGAAGACGAAGTTGTTGACATTCGTGGGGAGTTTTTCATCCGAGGTGTTCGTAGACGCATCCGTAGTAGACTTGGGAAACAACACTTCACCATTTAAGAAGCAAAAACCTTTAGACGAATGTCTGTCTAATGAAATGAACGAAACTCAATCATCTTTCAACGATGGTTCGCAAACTACAGCTGGTGGCCACGATGCATTCTGCATGCAGAAGATTGGTCATGAATTCGAAATGAGTGATGACTAGTATGCAGTCATCAGAAATGTTGCAGCTGTGGCCTGCCCTGTGAGTACTTTACAGTAGTAGAAGTTTCAGAGAGAGACGATGAGCAGCTGCCCAAGTACAGGGACAGGACAATGGTTAACCACATTACAAGGGTGAAGACATCAAACAGGTACCTTCTTTTGCATTAGATATTTTCTTATGTATCACCACCACTTGCAGTGACTATGTATTTTTTGTTAATAGCAAGCACGCCATTAATTGGGCACCTGATTTTCCGTTTGATTATCAGAGCATTACAGTTAGCTTCATATGTTTATTTAATAACTTTCTGTGTTCTCTCTTTTAGACTCATGGCTGTCCCTGTGGTGAACATAATTTATGAGAAAATTTCTCAGAGTGGATGTGTCATCTGGATATTACTTTTGTCTACTACCAGATCCTTATGAAAAAGACTGACCAGTATCACTGTCCTGTAAATATTATCACATTAGTTATCATTACAAACTCCATGGTATGATGTCTATAACAGTAGTGTTAGCAATTTATTAGCATGAGACTTCGTAGAAACATCAATTTATCCAAATACAAACATGCTTGGAGGCTTGTGACTACTGTTGCAAATAATAAAGCCTATTTAATACTGTATTCACAAATTGTGTGGAAATGCAATATCCTCTTGCACAAATCTGATTTGAAGAAAATCCTGTGACAAGGTCTCAAAGAACCCTATATACCAAAGGGTATTACTTAAAAGAATCCTGCACATGCGTCTGTTGCTTTGGACTAGGGAGCTTCAATGCATAAACTAGATCATTTGGTTTGGCAAAGGATAACTGTTTGGAAGTTTCTAAAAGTTGTTGCATCCCATTTCGGACTCTTAATCGGTCATCACCTTTTTCAGACCCGCCATGTCCATTTATTAGATTTTGGGTGGTTACTTAATAGGGGTAAAGAAAATAGAAAATCCTCATAGGGATGTCCAAAAAGGTGGCAGAGGCCACTTTATAGAGGTGGCCACTTTGAAGAGGTTTTATATACAGTATTTTACTAACAATAATTTGGGGACTTTGATGACTGGCGGCTTAATAGAGGGTGGCCACTTAATTGAAGTTTGACTGCATTTTCATTTGTAAAAAACACTGTATTGTTGAGTGCACACTGCTAAGTGGGATGGTCACATAGTAAATACATAGGATGCATTGATTGTTTATGTCCACAGCATAGGAAATAAATAGCATTATGTAAAAGCTATGTCACCTTTTACCTTTGATGTTAACTTCAACATGGTTATTTAACAGCTATGTCAGATTGTCACATAGTAAATACTTAGGATGTTTCATTTGTCATTGCCATAACATAGGAAATAAATAGCATTATGTTAAAGCTATGTAACCTTTTACTTATAAAATTGGATGTCAGCGTGCTATTTAAAAGCTATGTTGAATTGTCACATAGTAAATACATACACTCTTTGTCAGAAGCAAAGAAAATAAATATCTATGTCAAAGCTATGTTAAGATTTTAATTAGTGTTCACATATGTATTTAAAGACTATGTGATTTTCAAATAGCCTCGGCATAGTTTCAAAATATGTTTTACACACCCTGGACTATGTAATGTAGCATGTTACATAGTAATAACATAGGCAGTCTTGAGCTATACATAGCTAAGACATAGCCCTACATAGCAAAAAAATAGCGGCAACTTAGGTTTTACATATGTCTGGTTCTACAAGGGGATTGATTTTAAATAATACTTTCACATCTTTATTTTAGGAAAACCTGCTACTTGATGACGATCAGGTAACCTGAACTCAAAACTATAATATTATCTTATTAAAAATTACTTCCATGCAGTACCTCTTTCTTTGTTTTCTATTCTTTAGTTGTTGTGAACTTCAGTGCAAAGATTCCTATGACTGCAGGGCATCTGCTTTTCATTCTCACAAACATAAAAGCGGAAGAGATTGACTATTTTGACCAGAAGCAGTTTTTCTCCTAAACATTGACGAAAAGACGCTGCTTCGTTCGCGAGCGATTTTAAACCTCCAGGTGTTCCACGCATTTTTTGGCGATGAGCCTGGGTACTAGTTTTGTACTTACACTGATTTCTATTGGACGAAAAGCATTGACATTCCAGCAAATAGCAGTTGTTGTGAAGAAACTGCGTTAGTGCTCATTAGGCTTCTTAAAGAGTCATCTGTGGTTTATAGTATGGATAAATTTGTCTTCAAAGAGACAAAGAAGAAGAAGAAGGATTCTCACTTAGCAGTTCACATAACGGCAAAACATTGGAAAGGCACAATTGTCAATGTTATAAATTGTTTAAATTTCCGCATAATCCAGCATGTTTTTGCATGATCAATGTATTTTCCACACCCAATCAGATGGCCAGTATGAGGCAGGAGGGTTTTGCTGATTGCCTGAAAACTTGTTTCCTCTAAGAACTCTGGCCAAAGCTCCATTCAGACACTACACACAAGCACTCACTCTTACTGGAGATGGGTGAGAGCTGAAGGTGTTTTTGTTCAATTATATTCTTCCTTTTTGATATACAGAATATCAAACTGATTGACTTTGGATTAGTAGCCAAACCAAGGGGTGGAATGACTGATCATCTGGACACATGTTGTGGGTCACCTGCTTATGCTGCCCCTGGTTAGTTTTGCATGTAGATGTTAATGCCATTAAAACCCGGTTAAATGCCCTCCAGCACCTATCTATATACTCACCCAAAACCCATTGCAAAGTTGCAAGTACTGATTGTTTTTTCACCCATGTTGTTTGTGACACCCTTAGGAATTATACATATGTTCTCCCAATTCACTTCTCACACTGTTTTGTTGTTGTGATTACTTTTATGTTAATTAAGGTTGATTTTAACTGCATACTGACACACTGTAAATTCTACTGACTACATGCATGAGTAAAATTAGAGATGACGTATAAGTCAGTTGCATATGCATTCAAAAAATTGCACAACGTGCTTGTCTATTTACTTTAAAGCAATGCACTGCACTAAAGCTAGTGTTTTACAACTATAGTGTTTTGTGACCTTTTTTTTTCTTTTTTTTCAGAACTTATATCTGGTTTTCCATATCACGGAAATGAGGTTGGCTAAAGCTTCAGCACCGTAACTCGTAACACAATGTATCAGTTTGATTCTAAAGTTTTGTGTAGAAACACTTTTTTTCACAGTCATTTATAACTTTTGTTTATTATTTTAAGGTGGATCTATGGAGTATGGGAGTTCTATTGTATGCTCTCCTTTGTGGATTTTTGCCGTTTGATGATGATAACACTTTCAAGTTGTACAAGCTAATTCAGGTTTGTTATAATAAATTCATTTTTAATATGAATGTGCTCCAATCAGGGAGAGAGCACCTTTCAATAACTCACAACCTCAGGCTAGCAAGTGGTGTTTGCAATTTTTGGGTACATCAGCTGGTATTTTTCATTGGGTTTCTTTGCTTCTGCAATTCCTGCCTGGCTTCTTTCAAGAAAGGAAAACAAAAACTTTGTACATGTACACAGCTGTATGTTTTGAATTCATGCATTATTTTTTTTCTGAAATTATTCACTTACCTACATGTATTTCAATCAGGAATTGAGGGTGTTCAAAGTACACCTTGATGGCTCACTTGTGAGATCATCATCAGGGAACCAATTATGCCACTATTTGCTGCTCAAACCTTGAGATTTGTGACTGTCAGTCTTACATGTATGTCCCAACCTCAGTGTATGTGATCATTTCAGGCATAACTACAGTCATTGTTTGAATTGATCTTATTGTCCAAGTTATGTATGAAGCATGTGGTAAGTAACCAAAACATTACACAAGGACTGATGTGCATTATTGAGTGTGTAAGTGAAGGCTGTTATATTGTTTTTTTTTTTGCAGAAGGGTGAATATGAAGTGCCAGAGTGGCTTTCACCAGGTAATTTATTTCACTCTGAGATGAGTGTAGGATGTGATGTAATGTTTTTATTACTGAATAACTCTGGCGTGCAGCTTAAGTATTCGGTGTTATTTCAAATGATACATCCTCCGATTCCTTTTTCTTTCTTTGTGAACAAACAGGATCCCACTCTTATTTTTTTAAATTTATTTGTCCTTCACAGGTAGTGCCAAAATTTTAAGCCAGCTTTTGCAGGTACTTGCAGGCTCTTTACAATTCTTTTTAAATATGAAATTGTGTTGTTGCCCTTGCTGCTTTTTGGCATTCGAAGGAAAACGTTTGCATGACTGTGTAGTTCAGAAATGAGAGATCATCTGATTGAAATTCACTTTAAACATTTAAAATGTCAGGAATACATGTTTGGTATTTCTGCTTAAAATGGTGCATGTGTCTTGTATAAGACATGTACTGAATAGCCATCATCATTACATGTCAAGCATATCACTCAGGCACAGTGATGAGATTCCAAGCATCTGTTGTTTGAAAAATCTCAAGCCAGTTTTATGTAAATAATAATTTTATTATTTGTTGTTGCAGATAATGGCAAAAAAAGCTAAAAGGAAGGGAAAAAATCAAAATCAAATTTTAGACCACAATGCATCAATAGGGCTCAAGCATCTTGTTACCCTTGCTAAGAGGTTTACAAATTTAATGTCCCTTGTTTAACTTGGCTGGCAATTCAGGATACCTAACACTGTGTCATAAACTAGAGCTCATGCACACAGTTAATTAAAGCTCACTCAAAAGTTCAGTCCCATCACAAGTCTTACTCACATGTAATATTATTTCAGGTAAACCCCAAGAAACGGGTCACCATAAAGGGCCTGTTGAACCATGAGTGGATGATGAAAGGTTATGCTGCACCTGTGAGATGGGCAACTCGTATCAAGGTACAGCTTTACAAAACAATAATTAGATAGATATGTATTTTTTTAAAACATGCTTTTTTTTCTGGAGGTTAAGCCATAATTATGTTTTGTGGGGGCGCAGTGGTGTAGGAGATCTGAAAGGTTGGTGGTTCGACGCCCGGTCCCTGCCATCATGTTGTCTCCTTAGACATGATACTTTGCCCCACATTGTCTCTCTCCGCCCAGGTGTAGAAATGGGTACCAGCAACATACTGCTGGGGGATAATCCTGCGATAGACTAGCATCTGTCCAGGGGGGAGTAGCAATACTCTCAGTTGGTTCATGCTATGGAAACTGGGATAAGCTCTGGCCGTGTGGGCCTCCTTGGCCCGAGTGCGACTTTATCCTCCTTAGGGTGCATCTTAGGGCCTGATTAAACACGCTTTCAACAGGATTTCAATATTTTTTGCAACAATGTTGAAAGACTTGTTGAAAGGGTCTGGAAGTTTGGTTCAAAAAATGTTCAAGCAAATGTTGTTAACCTTTCTATCAAGGCTTTACAATGAAGATGCACAAGTTCTGTATGCGGGCATGGCTTATAGATGTAGGGCAAATATAGTACTTTAATTGTTGTAATATTATAACTCATTGTTTTGTGATTTCTTTACATTGTTGAATAACAGAAGGACAAGCCTGATCCGGATGTTCTTTTAGAAATGGCATCATATTGTGATGTCTCGCTCGATACCATGATGAAGAAAGTGACAGAGGTTAGTGTTAACTTACGTGTGGTGAAAAATAATCACATAGAAATTATCTAATTAACAAAAGACATTTATTTTATGCCATTTTGTACAATGTTTTTAGCAATTTTTGTTCGTTGCCAATGTTATTTTGTTCCTTTATCCACCTCAGGTACTCTTTTGAATCTTCATACTCTCCAATCTTATCAACAACCAGACTTAACACCATAAATTGATGTCAAACCTTTCATTTGACTGTAAAGTTGAAACATCACTCCAACAGGTCTTTCAAGACGACTGACAATCACACAAGTTAAACAACTCAGTACTCCTGATTTCAAACCATGATATTATTCCCTTCACAAAACATGCCACATATATCGCTTCACTTTATTAAATGTACCCTAAGCCCCAAAGAAAATGAGCAATATCTGTACAAGAGTCAGCCATTTATTGTAACTACCTTTTGTTCATTTGCCGTGTTATTTAATTTTGCCATACGTTTGTAGTTAACATTACGTTAACCTGCGATCAGGCCGAATTTTAGCATCGCTCTCATATTCTCTTACGTTGGTCGCTCGCTAAAATAGGGCCTGATACAATCCCTCACAGGAGTTCGTGTCGGCGGCCAAATTTTGGCCGCGGGAATCTCGCAATCTGATTGGCCCTTTAACAATAGAGCTGTCAACGGAAGTAAATTGTCCACGAGACTCGCTCACAATTTCGATCCGACCGCCATCGCCAAGAAACAACCAAGGAACAAGTCTGCCGAAGTAAAATGTGTTGCTCTAATAAATTCTCGTCGTTCTAGGCGAGTTGTCACCATTTCTCTCTCTACGGAGAATGGCGTTCGGTTTGATGCAAGCTGTCTCTCACCTGGAGCAGAGAAGTACAGCAGCAGTGAAGTATGTATTCCGTTTTATTGCATCGTGTCTCGGAATTCTGGAACTAAATTAAATTACAAAATACTCCTTTGTTTATAAACGGTTTTATTTATATCTCTATTCTAAAGAATGAAACTGAAGGTATTTCTCTTAATTGCCCAAGGCTTTTTACGCAGAAAATCGGTGGCAAATGCGAAGAGAATATTTCCGGATACCACCTGAAATGGGAAAGGATTCAAGAATGCAGCATATTTTGGTACATGACAACCTCGTCGTGTTTTGAATTTTCATTCAGTTTCAGCTCAGACAAAGCAACCATGTACAATACCGGAACCTTCAAGTTAGTAATCGTGTAAATTTGAGTGCTTGTGCCTAGGAGATATATCGTAGCCTATGATTTTCTTATTTTGCCGACATTTGCGTGACTTTTTGCGAATTGCCGTTATGGGAAATTTTCATACCGAGGATCGTGCAAGCAGAAGAAATTTTGATTGGCTGTTTTGTTGAATGTCAATCAATCAAAACAGTGGGCGGTAGACGTTCCGTATAGGAGAATTGTATCAGGCTCTGTTTTTCGTTTCGCCTGTCCCGCCTGAATGTTTCACCGAGCGAAACGAAAATAGAGCCTGATCGCAGGTTAACATTACGTAAGACCACATTCTTGTAGAAACGTTCACGTACTAAATTCAAAGCAGCATCAACTCATCTTCTACTCTTCCGTTTTCAGTGGAAATACGATGAAATGACAGCCATGTATTTTCTTCTCTGTAAGAAGAAAAGTAAGGGCCAGCTACCAGAGTTATTGCCAAGATATTCCAAGTAAGCAGCAAGATTCTTGTCACTGTTTAGTGTGCCTTTTATATAATTGCCTTTGAAAGAATCTTTTTTCTTTGGGACGACGAGTTCTTCAGAAATAATGACGGCCTTCCATCTCATTATCTGATTACTTGATTTTTCATTTTGTGATTTTGCTCAAGAGTTATCCAGGGAATTCATGGTTACTTCTTCTTTGGGAATAAATGGATATAATTTTTCTTTTTAGGGCACGGTCTAGGAAGCATATTGACAGTAAAGAGAATGAGGTACTGCATTGGAACTAATTAATGACCATTTCAGTTTTTCCTGTTGTTTTTTTCCTCACGTTATCATTCAGTGGGTTTGACAATCTCCCTTTCTCTTTCCAGCATCCCAATGTCCCCAACTCAGAGAACGCAGAATACATTCTCCGTCCACCCAAACCCTTGCCTTACAGCGAGCATCAAGCCAGAAAGGTCATGATTAATAAACAAGAGGAGAATATGGAGCCTCCCGCGAGAAAGGCCCGAGCTGGTACCCTTCCTTCCAGTGTGCCCTCAACACCCAATAAAAAGGCGCCCACGGAGATGCCCCCGCCATTAGCACCAATCACACCACGAACCAGAAAAACACCCGCTAGAGGTACGTGACTGTCTTCTGTGTACCATACATGTAGATTAATTTCAAGCAATCCATAATGAAGCTTTATACTGTGAATTCAAAGTTGATCAAGCGTGATGGGTATTCTCGGTTTATAGCCAAATAACTACACCTTGTCAGTGTTTCTGATGTTTGTGTTACGTGAGGCCTGGTTTACGTAACTTGTGTAGAATTAGGTTAAAATCAAGACTGCGTGGTCCATAGAGGGGCTAACAGGGCCAGTTAATTTTTTGCATAACGTATTTTCTCGATTAAACGCCGGGTTCAAATAAACACCGGGTCTACACGGTCAAAGTTAGACTGCGAGTAGTCTCTAATTTTGGCGATGGCGATTGTGTGGCGGGCGAAATACACGCGCGCACGCGCGAAATTTCGAGGAGACACGACGCTCCCCTCGCATTTGGCGCTCCCGTCGCGTCGCCCGCCCTACAATCGCCATCGCCAAAATTAGAGACTACTCGCAGTCTAACTTTGACCGTCTAGGTCAAATTTGAAATAAAAGTCACCGACGTATATTCGAGGTAACGGCGTTATTTGGGGTCCGGCGTTTGTTTGAAACTGAACATTTATGTCACTGCTTCTCAACGGTATTTAGTTATAGAAATTTAAAAAAAGTTCATGAACCAGTATAAAACATTAGTTCAATTTATTTTGTTCACTCCAGCGAGAGGAAGTCGGCGTAATGTATTGTACACGGTGCATCCTATTCTCCCCCCTTGTTTTGAATTTTATCGACTACACACGAAATGGGTGACATTTTGTTCCTGTTAATCTTATGTTTTTGATATGTTATATTTAGTTATATGTTTGGTTAACTTACAATAGTAAAGACCAAATAATAATAAAAATAATAATAATAGTAATAGTAATAATAATAATAATAACAATAATTAACGCTGTCAAAAATTATGACAATTCCCCCTGCTAAATAAAAGACGGGCCCCGAATAAACGCCGGACCTACGAGGTCTGGTTTTAAACAACTTCCCCGGCGTTTCATCAAGAAAATACGGTAAATCGTGTGTCGCAATTCTCTGACTTTGCACAAAGGTTTGCTGCCTTCCATGGAGGGCCAATTTTTTCGCATACATGTGTGTTGTTAACCAATGCTTCTTCCTTTCCCTTTACTAATACTGCCGCTGCCCTGCAAGGAGGGCCTTTTTTGCGTACATATGAATTGGTAACTAATTGTCCGTCTCTTTGTGAAGGAGCTGCTGCCGAGATCCCCATGTCTCATTCAGATTATGACTTTGGAGCCAGTGATCTTACGCCAATATCTCAATCAAAAATGTAAGTACTCGTACGATATTTTACTCTTGGCAAAGATAAAATTAGTGGGTGAGTTAAGCTAAGAAGGCGGAAACTTACTTTTCTTCTTTAGGCTCCCACACAGCAGTCAAGTAAACCAGTTGATGTTTGTAGCTTATATTAGGATATTTTTATAATAGTCTTAAGCATATTTGGAAATCAGATGATTTCCTGTGTATAAATAAACAAATAAATAAATAAATAAAAATAAATAAAGCTTGTGAACAGGCTATCCTTTGGCGTCTATATAAAGTGCGTGTTGCAGAGCTGCTTGTTGTTGTGAGGCACAAAACATAAGCTTTAATATGCTAAGTGAGACCGTTGCTGATGAGTTTTGTTTCCTCAATAGCGGTGACTTTGGGTTTCATTACTAGTAAGGTCTTCTCTGTATTCAGGATTGATCAGCTACTTGTGATACAGATTTTTTTTCACAGTTGTGAAAACGCGGATACATTAAAGTTGATAGACTTGGTTAGACTTTCCCAAAGTTCTTTGCTTCTCTTACCTTAGCTCGACTTGTGGGCGGGCAGCGTGCCCGAGTTCTTTAAGGTAGCCGGACTTAATGGGGCAGTCTCATCAATTTTTAGTATCACTTTGAAAAGCCAAAAGACACATTTTTATCTAAGAAAGCCTAAAAATAATGGTCCAGTAGTATCAAAATGGGTATTCCAGTACATGGAAACTAATAAGTATGTCTGGATAGGGATGGCCAGGATGGAAATGGCGTCTGACTTGAAAACTTCTGGCAGAACGTTTCCTTTTCCAAGTTTCTGCCCTTGTGTCTCAGATAAAATCTCTAAAAACTATTTGTGGCTTGTTTTTGTTTTGATAATTCATTTGATATTGTCCCCTTGGTGGTCTGATAGCAATTCATGTGTGTCAAAGAAGATAGGGAAATCGCCATGAGAATGGCCCTTTAAAATCCAGAGATCACTGGTTCAAGGCCCGCTCTGAGCACTAGCTGGAGTAGTTCTCGGGAGACGCTTATAAAAAGCAACTAGTCTGCCTTTAACTGTATTATGTTCATTTGGATTAGTTGTTTCATTGTCCCTCAAGGAGATTGTAAATTGATTTGTTATTGTTATTACTATTATTGTCTAGCAGTGATTGGTTAGTCTTGATTAGTTTGGTAAACTGTGTCAGTTTTGTTACAGTAGTAGTCTTTGTTCTTCGTCATTATATTAAAAAAAAAAAGATTCTAAGATGTTGTACCTTAATATAGGAAATTAACGCTTGTGAAAATTAAGGTATTTAAAATTAACGCGAATTGAAGGGAAAATTACTCCCCAATAAAGGAAGTTAACGCGAAAGAGGGGGTAAAATTTCAAAATGAGGGAAGTTAACGCGATTAACTCAAAGAAACACTTTGTGGTCACAACTGGAACAAATTTATTTCTAACTGAATATAAAAATCACGGACAAAACAGGTCTACAGTTGTGTGAGGCAATTCCTTTGCAGACAGTGTGCGTTAAATTCTGCCTAGATGCAGGAAAGCTATTGTTTTGTGGGTATCAAGAATGTCCGCGTTGCTCACAAACCTATCACTACTTTACGACAGCTACTGACGAACGTTAAAGACAAAGACGAACCGAGCGACAGACGGGGAGCAGTTTATAAAATCAAATGCTGCGACTGCCAGGCCACTTATATTGGTGAGACCGGCAGAAATCTGAACGTCCGACTGACTGAACACAAACGAGCGACTAGAAATGGTGATATCAACAATCACATTGCTGAGCACCATTTAAAAACAAACCACAGAATCGACTGGGACTCTGCTGAATGCGTTACCTACAGTACGGACTACTATCAACGAATCAGTCTGGAAAGCTGGTTTACTAACTTAGAACAAACACCACTGAACCGTTGCCAACAGCTACCTGCACCTTACAAACGACTGATTGCTGACAATAACAAGACAGACAAACAATAGACAAACCGACTTATTTGACTAACAATAGACCAACGGACATTTGACTAACAAAAGACGGATCGAAACGCACCAATCGCGTTTTACAGTCTTCACAGCCAATAACATCACGGCTTAACTGACAGACGACCAATAACATCACGAGATCGTCGACCAATCAGGACAACGACCAGAGACTTATAACATCTACTGACGATTCACAGTTCACTTGACTCTGCTGATGACTTCCGCTCAGGTTGTCGAAACGTCAATGTCACCTCAAACAGTCCTTCTCAGGACTACACTCACCCGGACGATCACAATTTACCGAATTGTAATGTCTGGACTGTATCCAGAATTTGGAATTAAAATGATAGAAATTAAGATCGCGGAAATTAACACTTCGCTTAATTAACAACTAACAAAAATTAACGCGAATGTTTACAATTCGCGTTAATTTCATGGAGCGTTAATTTTCTATAATAAGGTAAGTTCAATCCATTTACTGCACTGTTTAATTTTATTTAGCTGGTCTCAGTCGCTGGACACTAACCTTGACAAAGCCACGTCTAAGAAGACACCATTCAAGTCTCCATTTGTCCTTGGAAGAAAGAGGTTTGGCTCTGTTGACACGCCCTCAAGCACGAGCAAGTGGAGTTCGAGGGTATGTAGACATTTTAAAATGAATTCTGAACGTGGCGATTCTTATTACGGTCCAACCTCGTCCCCAGGGCCTTCTCCTCGTTCAAAATGGCGGTCGGAGAAACCCCTGGCCAAGGCTGCTGAAATACTCCACGAATCGTGGAGTATTTTGTCACGTGACACATGATGAAATGGCTTTTTTGGACGTTGTTTCCAGCGTCTGGCGGCCCTATTTGTTTTCTGCAATCGGAAACCGTTATTCAAACAAAACGAAGACATTTCATCGTGCTTGCGTGACAAAATTCTAACGAACTTTTGGAGCCACTTTGGCAGCCTTGGCCAGGGGTTTCTCCGACCGCCATTTTGAACGAGGAGAAGGCCCTGGGGACGAGGTTGATTACGGTCTAGGGAGTGTTTATGATTAGTAGGCGAAAGCTGAAAAACGCGACACTTAATCAACTTTATTGCATTATTGATTTGATGGAGGAAGAAAAGTCAAATGTGAAAACTTACGCACAAATTTGTGAAAAGTATCTGTGTGAGATGTTTTTTGTCAACATTTTAGCAAGTGTGGATGATTAGAAGGTGAAAGCTGGAAAACGCGACATCTGAATCAACTTTATTGCGTGGTTGATTTGATGCAGTGTTCTCCTTATCAGGCGGTAACCGGTAAAATTTACCGTTTGCAGCACTGCTTGTTACCGGTTAGAACCACATACTAAGGCCTGGATTAGAAACATCGAACAGTCTTGGATTGTGAAAGGATTTATTATCGGATTGAATTATGAAAAGATTTATGTCAATTGTACTACATACCACGTCTTCTCATTGTCCATGCGTTCGTACAATATTAGACAAAGTCTGACTATCTCGACGTTTCTAAGTTTGTTAGATAATAGTCTCATCTTCTCAACGTTTCCCTCATCTTCCCGACTGTCGACATTTCTCTATATTTAAGAACATTCGAAAAATGCTATTGTTATCTTCTCGACGTTTGTCCGCGTGTTAATATATTCTTAATTAATTAAGATGTTGTTAGCGTTGTCGTAAGATACTAGTGTTATCTGTCTTCTCGACGCTAAACCGTACGCTGGTTTTTAAGGTTTGTTCGTCACGTGTTGTTAGTATTGCCTTCTCCTTGAAGGTCTTCGTTTGTGCCTTTGTAAGGAATTTGTCTCATCTTCTAGGCATTTCTCCGTACGTGTTTTAGGTTTCTGTAAGTTTTTTCTTCACGACGTTTGTCTGTGCATTAATACAGTAACAGTAAGCGCAAACATGAAGCGTTTTGAAGGGTTTTCGAGGCGTGTGTGAGCCTAGTGTCGTGCGGGAAACATTCCGGGTCTCATGACGACATTTATAAAACTCCAGGAAAGAAAAGGATTTTCAACAGAACTGCTTTACCGGTCTAAAAAACTCACCTACCTGTTACCCTGAAAACTAGGGAGAACACTGCCGATGGAGGAAATAAAGGTCAAATGTGAAAACTTACGCACAAATTTGTGAAAAGTATCTGTGTAAGATGTTTTTTGTCAACATTCAGCAAGGAAAAAGTCTCACCTTTCTTTGGTTTCTTTTGCAGGGGATTATGGGTAGCATCGAGGATGGTCTGAACAGAATTGTGGAGGCGATTACACCAAGAGGTCTCGGGGGACACGGGCCGAGGAAAGTTAAGGTAAACACTTAGTTAACTGAAGACACCCATTATTCCATGTGTTTTCCGTTCTATGTCACTGTCTCGGAACGCGTTCGAAGAGCAAAATTATATAATAAGCTCAATTATGCACGTATTTTCATTAGTTCTCTATCCAGCTCTGCTACGGAACGTCTTATTCATGCATTTGTTTCTTCAAAACTTGATTACTGCAACAGCATTCTTCTCGGTCTCCCCTCCTACGAGTTAGAGAAACTACAACGGTTGCAAAATACAGCCGCAAGGCTAACTGTTAGAGCAAAAAAGCGGCTCACATCACTCCAGTTTTGAAGAGTTTACACTGGCTTCCGGTGAAAGAAAGAATTATTTTTAAAATCCTCCTGGTCACGTACAAAATCCTCCATGGCTTTGCTCCAGCCTGTTTAAATGAGCTGCTACTTAACTTCACGCCTCATCGTTTACTACGATCAAGTAGCTTAAACCTACTGTCTATTCCAAAGACTAAAACGGTTACCTACGGTGACAGATCCTTCTCAGTCATTGCACCAAAGCTCTGGAATGACTTTCCCATTATAATCAGTGTTCCACAGTTGACTCCTTTAAATCGAGATTAAAAACTTTTCTTTTTGACAGTGTCTATAGTTAGATTAGGTAAATAACTTGTTGTAAAAAGCATTGAGACTTCCATGCGTTGTAAAATGCGTTTTTTAAGCACCTTTTTTTATTTTTATTATTATTATTATTATTATTATTATTATTATTATTATTATTATTATTATTATTATTATTATTATGAACTATTAGAGAACAGACGCAAAGATTACGTCATCATGATTTTCCTGAACCAATCACAATTCTTTGCTATGCATAGCAACCAATGAGTTTGCTTTATTTTGTATAGACAATAGATAACGTCAAATCGCTATTTTCGTGTTTGTCAAAGTGGGGGAAGGCTCCGCTTTCGAGTTATTTTGAAAGGTTTTGAAATAAACAAGCTTTTTTGTATAAATTATTTTGTTTCTTTATTATATACCGTATTTCCTCCAATAAGCGCCCGGGCGCTTATTTAAAATTTCGGCTAAAAGGAGGGGCGCTTAATCGAGGGGGGCGCTTATTAAGTTTTCCTTTCAACGAACTGGACTTTAATTTGGCTAAATCTTTAATAGAAAAACATAACTACAACATTATCCCCGTAAATGTAACGTCAATATTAATGTCTTTCGTTTGTTTAAGCAGTGGTTGGTAATCAAGCATACCGTAGTCCTATTATACACTTTACACACAAATAAAGTGGCAATAGAAACAGGTTTTCCTTGTATCCCTACTATTTAAGAAAGTGAGGGGGAGGGGAGGGGGGCGCTTATTCGAGAGGGGGCGCTTGTTTGATATTATGGCCTAGGGGATGGGCGCTTATTCGGGGGAGGGCGCTTATTCGGGGGAGGGCGCTTATTAGAGCGTGGGCGCTTATTCGAGGAAATACGGTAAAAAAATAGATTCCATGTTGCCGTGCGTCTGTTCAGTAATAGATCACAGAAGACGTCAAAATGTGGTAAGAACATCAGTGACACACTCGCCTAACGACGCGTGTGCCACTTTTTTCTTCTTACCAAATTTTGACGTCCTCTGTGATCTATTTAACAATTAGATTATGAGCTCGAGATTTCTATCGCGTGATAGTTGATGAGGCCGAAGGCCGAATCAACTATCACACATAGAAATCGAGAGCGAATAATCTAATTGTTTTAGTATAAATCTACTAGACGTTCAAAACTTAACAGCAGACACTACATGTTTTTATTGAAAAATTATATAAATAGGTCACACCGCGCGCCGAAAACACTCTACTCACTATCTACAACAGAATAGATAGTGAGTAGTGTAGCCAATCAGAGAACAGCATTAGTGATAGAACGCTAGTAGATTTATACTAATACTGAACAGACGTACGGCAACATGGAATTTATTTGTTAACTGGATAATATATAAGCCAAAGCAAGACTGTGATCTTAGAAGAACCTCAGCGTGCCCGAAAGCTCCCAAAAGGAGTAGACCTCCAACTTGTAAAAATTGTCTGAAAAGAATGTATGTAGCAGTTACCGGGGACCGCTGTGGAACAAGGTGCATAATTGCTTCACGGCAATAGCTCCTTCAATTCAAAGTGACGAATGAGACTAGCGGCTTGAAGTAGAGTTTAGCTTTCTTGTTTATTCTTGTTCGATGCTTATGAAAATGTCTTTGTGGCAGTATTGTTTATGGGTATTTGTCTTTTAGGCTCTCTATAACGTGTCTTCAACTTCGACGAGAAGTTCAGACGAGGTGCTGGACGAGCTTAAGCGTGTTCTAGAGCTTGCAGACATCATGTTTAAACAGAAAGGGTATGTACTTTCTACACTCTGATTAACCGCTAACGCTCGACACGTCGGATTTTGGATCTCTTTCGGTGGCCATTTTACGTTATGTCAACTTAGTTTATATTTAGTTTAACCCTTGAAGCCCTGATATAAAAATGTATATTCTCCTTACTGATCTCCAGACATTTCTTATGGAATTAGTAAGGAGAAGTTGTCTTAATATCAAGACATCTTACCCTTGCATGGTAATCAGTTCGTTTCTTCTCATCACTTGAATATTTGAACAAGTAGTGATGATGTGAAGAGAAATTTCATTTTCGTCACTGTTAGGGCTTAAAGGGTTAACCCTTTCACTCCCAGAGTCAGTTATGGAGACATTAAGGTGATTCTGACATCTGGGTCTGTGGATAAAATCCTTTAGTGTTACCATTCAAATGAAACCTCTTCAGCAGTACTTTCACATGGTGCTATTTATATTTCAGTATTTTACAAATGAAATTTGGGATTCGTCATGAATTTTGATTTTAGGCACTCTTGGGAGTGAAAGGGTTAAGGCTTTGACTTTCCCACCGATGCAGCATCACAGTTTCTACAGAAACGAAACGAACGCTCTTATATATAGTTTAGTTTCATTGTATGCTGACTGCATACTCGGATGCTTGTTACACTGCAGGTACACGCTTCGATGTAAATCTATAGATGAGAGAGGAAAAGTTGTCCTTGAATTCGAAATGGAAGTCTGCCTGATACCCAAGATGGACATGATAGGTAAAGAGCAATATTACTTCCTACGTCACCCGTCTACCTTTTACCCCGATATTTTTCCATACCAAACAAAGCAAACGTTTCAAAAATGCAAACTTTGAACGAAAAGAAAAATGCATGCGACGCTGCGATTGCAGAACGTCGGGTAGATCACAACATACCATACACATCTATTTCAAAAAAGGTTGCTTCAGTGATGCATGTTTCGTAGACTGCATTGCATCATGCTCGTTAAATTTATAGCTGCGTTTCTTTAACTATTCCAGTCCTAAAACAAGAGCAAATATATATTTTTTTGTGATTTGGTTTTCTTCTGAAGTGCCTTCAGCGAGAAAAGTGATCAATACATTTATTTATAGCGAGCATGATGCTGTGGCGAGCATGATACTTTGTGCTTTGCTAGCGAGCATGATGCTTTGTGCATCACTGAAGCAACCTTAATTGAAATAGGTGTATTTCATCAGGTAAGTTAGTACCCTCTCTCGACTTTATAGCGTCCCCAGTGTGTCGAAGATTGAAATAACCACCAAACCCTCACCAGTGACAAAATACTTCGTTGAAAGAGTACAAGAGAAATGAGTGTCTAGATGAGGAAAGGTTCAATTTACTTCAACTTTTTCTACCAAAAACGTTAAGTGTTCGAAAATAGAAGCGAGTTTATTGAGTTGAAAAAGTTCGAGAAATACGGTATATGATGTTTTATCCCTGTTTCGGTTTTCGGCGAAAAGGAAAAGATTGCTAATTGGTAAAAGAAAAGAAGTACGATTTTGTTTGTCAACTTCGAGCGTTGTCCCTTTAACCGTTGTCACAACAACAGCAAATTAAATTCGAGACAACATCAAAGATTTCGTTTTAACCTCTACTGACTCTGAGCCACGCCGATGAAGGCTTGCTAGGTAAGCAAAGAATATGGATGCAAGTTTTCTTCCCTTTTGTTAAGCTTCTTTCTCTAAAAATAAGTATCTTTCAATCCTAACGGTGCATTTCTCCGTCACAGGTATTCGCCGGAAGCGAATGAAGGGAGATACTTGGGCGTACAAGAAAATCTGCGAGGAACTCTTGTCCCATGCAAAACTATGAACATACACGTGGATTGTTTGTGACAATAAATGGACGAGTTACGAACTCAGAGACCGAGATAATCAATTGAAAATGGCGTTGCCTGCAGATGAAGAAGGCTATTGCGTCATATTGATTGCAAGACAGGTGTAAATAGAATTTGTCCAATGTACAATACAACGGTATTTTATCTTTTTATTGATACTAAGAGCTGTTTCCATAAGGTCTGGTTAGTCTACGATTTCTCGTTAGTCTTGTTCTTGTGGCTAAGCGCGTTTGTGATGTGGCTGCTGATGGATGTCCAGGAACTGAAAAGTGTAACGTCGTCTTCTTCAGTTCTACTGACACAGGTTGTCAATTCCAGCTCCACAATTTCCTGCGCTGGCGCGAAAAGGTTTGCCAGTCCTATTGCAAGAGCAAGACAAGTTTGACCAAACCTTCGTACACGCGACATTTCCGAATCGACAGAACAGTCAACTAGACTGGGCAAATGACAAACGCCCTTAAGTCATTACATATTTTGACAGTGTAAATTCCGGGTGTAAACTAAAATGGAAATCAGAAAAAAAAGAAGGAAAAATAGTAATAATAATAAACTCTAATGAGGTTAATAACCGGCAGTCGACAGATAAATAATTCTTTGCGGTTGCGGACTTATATTCCCATTTGTAAACCTAATCAAGGTTGCGTTGTTCTAGTTAGTTCACGTTATCATAGTCACCGTAAATGTAAACAATCAGATGAATATTTATTTTGGGGTGCAAACTGTATCAATATAAACTTCTAAGTTGAAAGTCGAGTTTTAAAAGCGTCATGATGAAGATGCAACTCGTGCCGGAAATGGGTTCTGTGATTGGTGGTAATCGTGTCCAGTGTAGATGGCAGTATTGTTAGCGCGAAGGCCTGAGCGATTGAGCGCGAAGCCGCGTGTGGAGTGGGAAAGAGACATTCTGCTTATATTCATTGTCACACCTCTCAAACGTTTTGTTAGTGTAAACAATACTGCGTAGAATGCATTCACTGGGGCACAAGTGCAAGCGTATACAAGAGAAAAACAAACTCATGCTTCGTTTCTGGTCTTCACAAGGTGAAAATGAAATTGTTTGTTCCTTGTGCTTGCGTCAATAATAAAATCCAAGTTTAGAGAATGGGGATGGTTCATACGTTTTCAGTCAGGGGTGATAGCGAGACAATGTTGTAATTTTTTCTCAAAAGGAGCATCTGTGGATAGATTGTAATTAAAATGAGATTTTAGAAGTAAATGAATTGCGTTTATAGAATGCAAATAAATGCTGTATTTGAATTCATAAGGTATGGCTATTTTCTGTGTAATACGAAATACTAGTTCGTCTTTGACTCCTCAATAACAGAGCGCGTTTACTGATTTGCACGGGAAAAAAAAAGAACAGTCGGAAGGGAACGCTGCCAATTTGGCTAGTGCGAGGACGTTTAAAATTTGCACGAGAAAAAAGGTAGGAGTTTTTCCGTCAAAGTGCGCGAAAACCGACCAGCGAGCATGGTTTTGACAAATGTATAGGAATTTTTGGCCATTTCGGGAACCCCTCCAATGGAATGAGCTGTACCATTTATAAATTTCCAATCGAAAAATCCGTTTTTTGTTGAGAAATGGTAAACAAACGGTCATGGCTATAGAGCGGTAGATCTACAGACTATCTGTAATAGTTCTTTTTGTAGATAACTTTTCTCTTTACATAATGTACTTGATGTGGTGCAAGCTTGTAAGTCCGAGGAATTTTGTTTCCAAAAAATGTATTTCATTGGGAGGGAAAATAAAGTACAATAATAGAGCAAATGCCCTGGAATGAAGCAAACAAATACGATGGAAGAGCTGTTGCAAATATGCTAGAACGCCATGCCTGAATCAGCTAATGTACCAGTCAAACTGAAGCTTTAACATCCCCACCGGGGAGCATTTGATCCTTTGAAGATTGGCAAATCTCCCCCCCCCCCTCGGGGCACAAAAGCCGTTCAAATGCCCTCCCAATTAGTACTGAAATACCTCTCCTCAAAGGCAAATTTCGTCTTCAAACACTTTACACGCTTTTCAGAGAGAGTTATGCCGTGATGACACCTAACGTCTTTTAAAGGCCCTTTTGAAAGAGATTCGCTAACAGACGAAATTCTATTTTGTAAATCCGTCAAACCGAAAAAAAGGTCACGGGCGTATTACGTGAGAACAAGGGATAAATGGTCGTAAATCTGGTTCAAATTCTCCACCCTTCCAAGGCAACGTTCAAACAGTTCCCCCTCCCGGGCACGATGCATAGTCAAATGCCGGGGGGGGGGGGGTGTTGAAGGTTTTATTTGACCGGTACATAAGTTGTTAATTGTGCACCAGTGTACGTGACCGGACTACCTTGTCTCTCTTGGCAATTATTGTACAACGTTAAATTTTTAAAATTATAGTACAACGCTAAATTTTGGCGTGCCCCCATTGGTCGAAATCGATCACAGGCCCTATGTGTGACAGGTTCCCTCGGAAATTTGATGTTCAAACTTCATATAAGCTCTCCCGCTATTTGTTGTAAAACATCAAATTTCCTCGGGCAACCTATCACACGATAGTGCCCTCGACAGAAGAACTGTATTTTATTACTGACCAGTTTCCTTATTCGAGCATACGCACGTGAAAACGAGATCTGAGGCGCTCACCATTTATACTGCGGGCAAATTTGGTTCGGCTGACCGAATGCATAATGGTAAGAAAACCACCGTTTTGCTTGTCCAAACGGATGGAATGTATTTTATCATAAACCGAATGCCATTTTTAGGGCCCGCTTGAACCGAGAACAAAGATCAAATGCTAACTAAAGGTAATTTTCGATCGCTTCTTTCCAACCGGTAGAACTGGTATACGTCACAAACTATGCGGCAACATTTTCGGATGAAATTTCCAACCGAAATTCTGCAAATTCCGGTTAGAAAGTAAATGGTGAGGTCATTCGTAGGAAATTCGTTCCGAAAATTTTGGACTACCTTGTGAGCTATTCCCCTTTTACCAAAAATTATCTCACCATTAGATTTTTTTCTCGGTTCTATTCTGCTGAAGAAACGTGGCGGGAAATTAGTCACGCAGGCTCTGGAAGTGGCTAAATGGAAAGATTCGTTCCAACCGGTTAGTCACGCAAAACGGTAAAGTTTCTTTATACCTTTATCCGTTTCGTCAGTCAACCCAAGGGGATTTTTTGAGCTAAATGGTAAGCACCTCTGGTCGCGTGTAGCTCCTGAAAAAAGCTGCGGGAAGGCTCAATGGAAGAGGACATATTTCCGCAATTTTATCTCCTAGCAAGACACAGGGAAACTTGTGTTGGATCGAACACAACTAAACGGAAACACGATAGGAGACCATTTATTTTCTGCGGTTTAAAGATCTTATCTTACATGCTTACATGTAATAATTAAAAGCATTTTAAGCGAATTAGTTTGCTTTCAGGATGTTCTGTATGGATGTGGGGGTTTGATCTGAAGGAGGATATCAAGGTTAATATATGTTTTGTCTGACATGGAGAAAAGGCCTCGAACTCCACCAAGTTAAAGGGGCATAGTCACGCTATTTTAGTTCACTTTAAAAATAAGAAATATGTCCTCGCATCAATGAACGCCCGCAAATAATGGTTTAGTTTTGTTACCAAAGACTATATTACTTCACTGAAACTATTTTCTGTCGTCTGTTGCTACGGATGGCACGGATCGAAGTGGATTGCAATTTGAAAAAATTAGGCTAAACTTTTCAAATTCTTTCAGCGTGTTGACATTAAATCGATATTAAATGGTCATGCTTTGTTTTCTCTTAATGAAATTAAGTTAATATGTTCCTTTAAATGTTCGAACACAATGTTGGGCATGGATAAAGTTAGCTATCGATAATTTTAGCACAGATTTGACCAAAAATCTGCGAAATTCTCGTGACCATGCCCCTTTAAACTGTGAAAAACGAACGCAACTCCAATTTATCTTATGTCTGAGCAGACATCATGAAATAAGTTTGTTTATTGTTTTGATGTTAAGAGAATAACGGTTCTGACCCGATCGTCCATGTTGTTTAGGTCTAGTAAGAATAATAAAAATTAAGTGCTGTCAACGTGGCTAAGAGCAAGTTGAAAACACACGGCTTTGTGGGCGAGATAAAATCGATCACGTTTTTCATCGCATCACAGAAAGTAACGTCAAAAGTCAGTTAAAATAGAAAAAATCGGCACCAAAGGATACTATTGCTACAAAGCTTTTACTTTGATGATCACTGTTTAGGAGTTCATCTACAAATAAAAAGTTTAAACCCCGCTTCTTCCCCCCTCCCTTACACCACTCGATGTTGACTTCGAGAGCAAAAAAGGAAGATAACGTTTGTAGCAAACCAAGCCCACTTGCCGGGATTCCATCGCAAATACCATGCATTGATCAATCTGTTGGTCTCATATATACTAATAACAGGAAATTAACCTTTTTATTAGCAAGAGAAAAATAACAATTGAAGACCATCTTCTGCGAACCATGTTTTTGAAGATCCTAGATGGTGTTTACATCTAAAGTTTGTTGTTGTTGTTTTTACCGTTAAACTTTTATTTTTGGAACCACCAAGCGATTTGTCTAAAACTTCTCCAGGGAGAGCGAAATTTTTGGCAAACAGGATTTGATATTTCGACCAGGTTTGGTAGAATATTCAGTAAAGATCGGCATAAAAGGGAAACACATGCAAACCTCTATTGTAAACAACTCTTTATTGTTACCCGACATGAAAATCACGCCTTAATTAAAACAAAAATGTTGTATATTCTTTTAAAACCTTTTGCACAGTTGGAGTTGCAATGCTGTTCAAAGACAGCGTAAAGTCGTGCAGTTTATTGACAATCGTCCTGTTTCATCCCTCAGAGCTCCATTCTCGACGAGTTTTTTCAGCTGTTTCTATTGAGGCTATGGTGTATTTGATGTCCATTAGCATGTGTCTTGTCTGTTTACACTAAGTATCTCTGCCTGTTATAGATTGCTTCCGTGAAATACATGAACGTTTTGTGACATTCCGCACGCTTTATCGAATCATGAACTATCCTGAATTATCCTTAAAGGTTTGCTTCACTTCGAAAGAAGGACGCGCTGTTTTAAATTTGACGAAATAGTCGGCATTAAATTTAGATGCTAGGTAATGTTTTCCTTCATCTTAAACTTACGGTTTTGAATTCTTTGTCATGAACGTTGCAATTTTTTAGCTAATTTCAATAATTCCCCAGTATTAAATGCAATAACCTTCGTCTGATGTCTTAATTTTTCGTTCTTTTCCTATATTTCGTTTGAACGCATCTTCTATTCTTTAGCGAATTTCGTCTTCTTCTGCTCGTCTTTACCCGTGATCAGTTTGCTTAGCTCTTGTGCTCTAACATACGCCAGGAATCTAACCTCAGCTTGGTTCGCATTTTAAGTCAGTACTTGGAATTTTAAGTTCCAACCTCTCAGAGCATTTTCAAATCATACAAAATGTACGTCGTTGCCAGAAACTTTCTATATTGCCGTAAGCTCACCCCTCGCGTTTCAATCTCCCTTTCCATTTGCTCGCAGATCGCATCTCTTCTATGCTCGGGCCTAACCCAATTTTTCAATCGTTGGAAAGCCGATGACCGCCTTCGTTCCAGCATGGATGGCCTAATTTGTTCTTCATCTGCCATCTCTACTTTCCCGTGCTCCTGGAAATCGCCTATTTCGGTAATCTCTGTCGAAAAAAGGTCTCGCTCTACTCGAGGGTTTTCTGAGTTATTGTTTTCTCGATGGTTGTCTGACCTTAGCCAGTCGGTGCAAAAAACAGGCTTCATCTCCGGACTTGCTTCGATGCGTGTCTTATTTTCACTGTTATTAACAATAGGCTCGCGAAGTCCATCTTTGTTTTTATCAGCTCTCTTATACGAGAAGGGTCGACGTACTTTGGACATGAATCGGTCCTTTAGACGCCTCAAAGTTTTCGCCATATGACACTCCTTGAAAATCTCCTTACTTCTTTGCTTAGCTGTGTCTTTTTGAAACCGTAATAATCCAATTTGGAACGTGCAGCTCTCGAAGTCAAAATTTCAACAATGTGAGTTATGAGCCACTTACTTGAGCCAACAAGATGTGCGAAAGACGAGTACAAGAACCGTAGACTGAGATGTAAGACAGTTTACTTTTCCTTTTGTGCGCGAGGGTTATTGTTACGTAGATCCGGACGCTTGAAAGTGAATTAAAAGGCAGCTTAAAAGTAATCTCGCCGATATACTTCAAACAATAGATCAATTTGCTTCGGGCAAAACTTCAGTGGAAGTTTGAAACAAGGCTACAAGTTGCCGACACCCCGTTCGCGTTAGAGGACATCAATTTTAGATATCGCGGCCAATTTTCTAACAAATTCAACGTGACCGAGTACCCTAATTTTGGCATGCCAATGTCGCACGCCAGGTGGATAAGTTGAGAAATAAGACTAAATGTTTACTCGAAACTGCGTCATACCACATATTTATCTACGCACGTTGTTGAGTAAATAATACGTGAATTGTACACGAGTGGTAAAATTAGGGATTTCAAGCAAATTCCATTCGAAGAAATGTTCAGATCATAAGAAATACGTCCAGATATCGCCAGCAATATTTTTCTCTTCAGGAATGAACAATTTAGTTTTCTTTTCTTTTTTTTTTTTTTTTTTTGTGTTTTGCATTTCTCATGCAGGATGTAATAATTTTTGAAAACACTTCTGAAGAGTTGTCATGGAAATGACCATCTTTATTCGATATCAATTTAAACTAATCTGACAGGATTTCGTTGACCAAAGGGCTACTTTAGCACTTTATGACATGTATCTCTAAATTTATCTGTCATCTATATTTGAAAATACATACTGCACGACACAAGCACCGCTAATGCAATCGCCGTCCAATATAGTAGAGCAATTTCCAGCGGAAATTGAAATTGCTAGAATCAAGTTATAACGTAGGTTTTATTTTTGTCATTTATAAACTTCGTTAAAATATCTGAAAGTAATTTTCCTACAGAATGGCGATAAGCGCACAGAGAATTAAAAACGTGATTGGTTTCGTATCATTAAGATATCAACGTGCCGCTTGTTACTGTACGGTTGCGCTATGCGAAAACAAGAACGCATTATTCGTAGGGAAATACATTTGAACGTCTTTTGTGGCCATATTTTCTGGCCTCGTCGATAACAAGGAAAAAAAAACCCTGATGTTTTTGCACAAAATAACGTAACGCAGGAAAATTCCTCTTTTGATATTGTGACGGGATCACTGTTATTCATAATACGTGATATTCAAAACATTTCAAACAATCATCCTTCTTGCGAAAGACGCATTTTCAATTATTTGCTCCTCCATTAATCGTGGATAATTTGGTTATTATATCATTCTTTTTTAGCTCTTGAGTCTCTGAGTTAAGATAATGACTGCGGACTGTTCCGATGAAAGCTATGTAGCATTTCTTTGTGGTGTTGTTTGTACTTCAATGCGGCATAGTCAGTTCTTCTGTATTCTTTTAAGAGTTCAATAGAAATCAGTTAGAGAAGCTTTGACCACCGACTTGAAGGAACTTACTGAAGGGGATTTTCCTGGCGTCTTTTCAAAACCTTGTTAACATTGTGATTAGGTACGTTTGCTCCACAAAAAAAGTTTTCCTAAAACTTTCTTTTTATTAAGGTATCAAGTAAATTTTTTCAAGGAGAGCAAGCCCTTAAAAGTTTTAACCATTCCTGCAAGACACACCCGCAGAACTTGGTTTTCAAACGTTGCCTTTCTGGTCATCTTCAGCCAGACACCTGTTACCAATTTCAATGCGCTAGTGCGTAAATTGTCTTTTAACAAAACTGGACCCTGATTATTTTTAGGTTTTCATTACGGCTGAGAATGCGACTTTTGACTTTTCCAAGTGTAATTAAAAGTGGCTAGCATAGTCACGTTACAACCACTTAAATGAATGGTATTCAGCAGTACTTTTGTGGGATGATTCTTGTTTTTCAATGACGGGAACTTGAAAACTTGGCAGACTTTAATTTAACCATTCAACTGAAAGCTATCCGGCAGTACTTTCATGTCGAGGCTGTTTTTCAATGGCTAGTATTTTTTCAAAATAAAAGGTAATTTAAGTCAGGTAAATGGAATAAAGGTTGTACGAAAAATATGCGATTACACACAAAAGCTCCAGTCTCTAGCTGTCAGTTCGGTCGTGTCTAAAAGTACACACGAGTGACCACGAGTGACCACGAATGACCACGAGTGACCACGAGTGACCACGAGTAGACCACGAGTGACCACGAGTGACCACGAGTGACTACGAGTGACCACGAGTCAGAATGCATCAAAATATTTTGCTGATGTCATGATGACGTCATCATCACATCATTTTATCAAATAATCACTATTTAACGGCAAACTGACCGTTTCTTAAGACCTTATTACCTGGATTCGACATTTCCGCCATTTCTGACTGAATTGGGGAGGGGCTAAGGAACGGACAGGGAGGGGGGCTGGGGGGTACAAACTTCCCGCCACCCGCACCCTTTAATCTCGGTCACCGCCCCTTTTCTTAACTTTTTCTTCCCACCCTTTTTACCGCCTCCCGTACACCTCCCCCCCTCTTTTCTACCTGGAGTCCCAAATTCTCTTAAAAGTAGTTCACTTTAATAAATTTGCTAGTTTCCAGTTAACTATAGGCGGGATAATTTCATCGTCGGCCTAGTTGTTTACATTTGTCATTCTACCATTATGTGTTTAGCGTCCTGCGGGATTTGCGCGACTTGCAAACGATTTGGACGTACTCACAGCTACATTATTGGCTGTGAAAAGTTATTAATAATATTCAAAGAAATCTAAGATAAATAATTACTTTGATTTCCTCTTTCTAGACTGTTGTAGTTAACAAAGTGGTTGACTGTATTATTTTGCTGAAATGAGAAATTTATAGCGTAAACCACTATAATCGTTTAACAATTATTAAAAGAATTATGTCATATTACAGGGGAAATTGGGATCTCACATATAAAAATCATAAAGCATTAAAGATTGTTGAAATTGTCATTCACTGCCCATTCTGTGCTTTTCTCCAGGCTTGGTTTTTAGTGGAAAAGTTCTCGTTAAAATATTTCCTTAAATCACGTACTTTCACAGAAAACCTTTTTGTTAATTTCTATATTTGTCATTTTCACTTTCTTTCTTTCTTTTTTTCGCTCTTGGTCACTGGTAGCCTTCGAGGGCGGGGGGGAGTAGGGAGGGAGGTGGACAGAATTTGGGACTCCGGGTAGGAAAGAGGGAGGGAGGTGTACGGAAGACGGAAAAAAGGGCGGGAAGAAAAAGTTAAGAAAAGTGGCGGGAACCGAGATTAAAGGGTGCGGGTGGCGGGAAGTTTGTACCCCCCAGTCCCCCTCCCTGTCCGTTCCTTAGCCCCTCCCCAATTCAGTCAGAAATGGCGGAAATGTCGAATCCAGGTAATAAGGTCTCAAGAAACGGTCAGTTTGCCGTTAATAGTGATTATTTGATAAAATGATGTGATGATGACGTCATCATGACATCAGCAAAATATTTTGATGCATTCTGACTCGTGGTCACTCGTAGTCACTCGTGGTCACTCGTGGTCACTCGTGGTCACTCGTGGTCTACTCGTGGTCACTCGTGGTCATTCGTGGTCACTCGTGGTCACTCGTGTGTACTTTTAGACACGACCGTCACGAACACTTTCAGGCGGATTTGAATGTTTTGAATGCCTGATATCTGATGAGTCAATGCTTGTCACGAACAATATTTTCGATACTTTAATTATGTATAAAATAGATACGTGTGCCCCACTGAAATGATTGTTCTACTGTTACAAGGTTCCTTAAACACAATCATCGTAATCTTCCTGTCCAATTGTATGACCAGTTGTCAGTTTTAAAAGCGAGGCGACTCTTTCAGTTGTATTAGAGTGTGTCATCAATACTTTGCTACAATACAAACTCGGACTAAGAAATGGCTCTTTTTGGAATCCATCTTAGTTTTGTAACCATGCACAGCTGCCGTTTTCAACTCCCGGTCTGAAACCCCCACTTTCTGTTTTTTTTTTCTTTTTTTTTTTTTTTAGCTTTCTTTTGTTGTTGTTTTTGTTTACCACAACCGACGGAGAAAAAAAGTGAATTGCTTTATAATAATCGCACGCCATATTGTACAGCATATACTCAGTATGTAATACTAAATATTCAATTCTAAATCTCAGTAATTGAAGTTCTACCTTTTCTATTGGTTCATACACTCAAGTTATCGGCAAATAACCTTGCTTTTTGCCTTATAAAGAAATTACATGTCACGTTAAGAGTCGCAGTTATCGCCGCTAAGCAAAATCCAAAAATATGGCAAAGGTATTCCGCATCGATTACCGAAGTCGAGGATTTAAAAAAGAACAGTTATTCCACTCGCCCTTGTTGGACATGAGGTGATTGGTATATGCCAAACCAGTGAATAGTGTTTTTCGCGCGCTCTGATTGGGTACTCCAAATCGGGATGGCCTTTGCCATTCACCTCCCGGAATTTTTCTGGATTCCCGCGGGTTTTTCCTTCTTTTCTCAGAAGAAAAGCTGTTTGGTGCTGGCTATCCACTGATTTGGTATGTACTAAAACAATTATGCACCTCAGTGTCGGGGAAGTGTGGCAGATGTTTACCTCACCTCCACTTCGGTGAATAATTGTTAGTTATAATCAACTTGACTCTGCGCGTCTCTTTGCTTATTTTGCACCTCATATCCAACAAACCTCGGAAAAGATTAGCGGAACGCAAAACCTCATGATACTGAACTCTTCAACCGTGACCATATCTTAATCCGGTTACATTTGTATATCGCGAGCTTTGCTTCTGTCGCCGATTTCTAAACTTACATTTATTAGCAAATAATTGGAAAAAGCGGACAATTGTAGTAGGTGACTTGCACCGTCTGGACATGTTTCCGTTCAGTTGTGTTCAAATGCTGAAGATTAAAACAGACCGCCAAATGCAGATATCCAACCTAGATTTCTGACGCCGGTTGGAAACTATACCATTCTTTTGTTAGAAGTCGAGTTTATGTATTGCTTTTGCAGCAATGATCACTTTTGTCCTGCGCCCCAGATGGTCGTTCCGCGCTCTTGTTTCATGAGTGCCTTTTGTTACACAATTTTTCTTTGGCATCACAGAATTTAATAAGAAGTCAATCAATTCTTAGAAACTTCAAAGTATTTCTTGGCCAAGTATCCTTTTGTTCCTTTTATCTGATCAAGAGAAGTGGTCATCTGAAAAGATGCCATTATTAAAGAGGCAATATCGCGAAAAATAACCTGTTATCAGAACCCAGTACGTCAGGCCCATAGCACTTGATATTTGACTTCTTTATTTGACGGTGTGGACTACCAAAAACGGCAAGAATGAAAATGAGATATGGCAAAAAAATCGAGACTTCAACTGGCCTTAGTGTAGTGTAGCTCACTACACGAGCGGCTCACAACAAGCACGCGTTCGTGTTTTGTTCTCACTAGACTATTCCCAAGCGGAAAAAGAGACCATTCTTAGTGTAGCACTTTCTTGTTATGCAGCTTATAACTGTGTACAAGGTCGTTCTAACCTTCAAGGGTTTGGCGAAACGACATAATAAAATGAAAACTATATTTGAATATGAAATATGAATATTTTATATGAAAACTACATTTCTTACTGTTATTACGCTATACAAGGTAATTCTAACCTTTGAGTATCTGGACGAAACCCTGAATTGTTACTAAGCAAATGAAAACTATATAGAGCATTACTTTCTATTGTTACAGTTTATTATGCTGTACTAAGGAGTTTCTAACATTTTTGTTGATCTGTGGACAATCTCGTCCCCATCGTGAGCTCTGGGGACAAGATTAGTCTGTGGACGAAGTGCTCCCCCGCATGCTCTTTTCGCGCGACTATATCTGAGCGGCAAGACAGACTGCTCGTAGTCTAAGACAGCGCTGGTCTCTAGCTTTCATTTGAATGGTCCAGCACCTCAACAAAAAGTATAGCCACGTTGTACAACATAATAGATAACGCCACAGGAAACTAATGTTGAATATCCTTATATTAATTTCAATCATGGTAGCCTTCTTAAAAAGTTGGAACCACAAGTCACAAATCGCAACTAGAAAAAAATTCGGCCAGTTTTTTTTCCAAGTTCGTCCCTTGTATGTTGGAAAAATGACTCAAAACTTATAGTTTGTACTTGTGCTTTCTTTAGAAAAAAAAAACACTTGATATTTTACTCACGGTGTTCTAGGAACATTTCCTCAACCTCGTCCCCAGGGCCCTCTCCTCGTTCAACGAGGAGAAGGGCCTGGGGACGATGTTGGCATTTCCTGAAAGTGTACACGGTTTTAATGTCTTTACAGTTTTGACACAAGAACTCAGAAATACCCATGACCTTTCATATATTGCACGGAAATCAGTAAAAGGAACAGTGTGCTCTATTTCGGGGTCGCTTTAATAAAAAAAACTTTTCGCGATAACTTATAGGTGAACAACACGACTTAAAATAAACACGGCTGTCTTCTGTTATCTTATCTTTCAGTTAGCTTTTATAATCTACAACAACGTGCCTGTCTTATCACCATACGTGTTTTTGTTTTGTGGGAGACGTGACTTGTATCATGACTTCTTTTAAAATGGTAACTTTTACTTCCCCAAAAAACTATGAGAAAGAAGTGACTCAATGCTTTATTTACAGCTCTACAAGGGCTGTCAGTGCAAAATAAAATAAAATAAAGACTATCTAATGGAAAGGATATACGTAAGTCTTTTAGTTGTTTACTTGTTAACTTTTTGCTAAAAATTCGTGTCTTTGCACAAAAGTTGAAACTAGTAAAACCAACTATTTTGTAAAACAGCAAACTTGAATTCTGGCTGAAGGAAAGAGACAAGTTCGCTAGTAAATTCCGCGTGCATTTCAACGAGAGTTTTGAAAGATTTCAACTGGGAGCCAATTTGGAAACTACCTTGTGCGTACTGATCGACGTGATGCTTAGTGTTACAGTTTACCCATGTATATTTGTTTCATTTGCCGAATATTGTTTCATGCACTGTTCGGTTCTCGGAACAGATAATGTCCGTGGAGAAATATCGATCCTTGCTTATAACTCACTGGTTAATTTTCACACGCGATCATTGGACGAAAACATCACATGGTCTGATCTGATGTCCGTCGTCCGATTTTATTGACGAGAGAAAAACAAGAAAGGAAGTCATTTTTTCAGGTTTTGACTTTTCAGCTCCAATCACAGGGTAATAAAAATCGAGTATCGTAACCAACTTGGATTTGTTCAGCTGCAAATGTGTTTGACCTCAAAGTGACTGTTTTCTGTTCTGTATATAAGTGTGCGCAACTCCTTAGCCCCCAGTCCCCCATTCTCGATTCCCCTATCCCTTCGTTGTTTACTCCAACTGCGGAGGCTGCCTTTTAGGTGCATCCAAAACCCGCGTTATGGACTACTTACTCGACCTTATCTGATAAGACTTGTTGTGTGCCTCTGTGTAGGGATATAATGCGCCGATCAATTCGAAAGTTCAACATCCCCCCGGGCAAACCCCCGGGCATTTGAACTTTTGAAGATTGGCTTGTTCAAATTCCCTCCCCTCGGGGCAAAAAAGCCGTTCAAATGCTCCACTAATTACTACTAAAATACGTCTCCTCAAAGACAAATTTCAATCGAACACTTTACACGCTTTTCAGAGAGATATGCCGTAATGACACCTTCAAACTTCTTTTAAAGACCCTTTTGAAAGAGTTATTCACTGACAAAGAGGAAATTCTGTCTAATAAATCCGTCAAACCCTGCAAAAAACGAAAAACTCACGGCGTATTACGTCAGAACAAGAGATAAATCCCGTTCAAATTCCCCACCCTTTAAACGCAACGTTCAAATTCCCCCCTCCCCGAACACGTTGCACAGTCAAATGCCCGGGGTATGCCCGGGGGGGGATGTTGAAGTTTCGAATTGATCGGTGCATAAACCATTTTAATGTTAGGAGACATGAAACCCGACTGAAACGGAAATAAATGTCTATCTGTCGGGTATTCGTCTGATAAAAATTTTCTTCCTGCTTGTGAAAGTCTCTTGATTGAGATTCTAGATGAATATCATAAAGCCGTAAATTCTAGAAAAATTTCTCGTTTTAGAGGATTTTTTTGTCATTCATGGAGACTTTCTCGTATAAACGGGGAGTTCGAAGACGGGTTTTGTCTTTCACCCGACATATTCGGCCAGTATCTTCTCTTCAACACACCACGTATAAGGCCTAAATTAAACGTCGCATTTCATTTGCGTCGAATGTAATTCAGCGCGAAGATGTCTGTCAAGGCTGAGAGGTAGATTGTATGGAAATACAACTTAAACAGAATTGGCTGTTAACGTTCACTTGAATTGCATCTGACGCGACTGAAATGATATCAGTTAGATGCTTTTTTTTTTTCTAAATGAATCTACCGGCCGTCACTTAATAGCACGTCGCAACTTGAAGAGAAAAAGAATTAACTTCTGACTCCCGGGTGCTCTACCAACAAAACATGACACGAACATAGCTTTTTCTTATATTCGTGCTGCGAATATTCAGCCATTTTTACTAATGTGGTCGCCATCTTGTCGCGAGGTCCATCGTTTAAATTAATTGAAAAACTAATGAATTGTGTCTGACATAAAAAACAGTACCAACTGCATAAATTATCATTAGCAGCCTGTATTTGTTCAGAAAAGCTTCCTTCCATCAAATTGCGCAATTTCGTTTAGTTAAATGTAAAAAAACAAGCTACATAGCGCTTTTCAGAACTTTTTTAACGAAAGTAGCCCATCTGATGAAGCAAAATTGAATTTTCGTTACAGCATTGTCTTTTTTCCTACTTTTTCCTTCCTATTTTGAACCTCTCTCTCTCTCTCTCTCTCTCTCTCTCTCTCTCTCTCGCTCTCTCTCTCTCTTTCCTCTCGTACGTACCCTTGAGCGTGTTTTCTGATTCTAAGGGTGGTCGCTTTCGGGAGATTCAGTTGTCTTATGTAACACCCATTTCTCAGGGCCAGGATTACAAAAACGTTTAGCAAGCGTTAGGGAGGATTGAACTTGAGCGCCTAACGTAAAATGGTACAAAAAAAAAAGAACGATAAGCAAACAGCACCACTGGGAAGTACAGCTCCAGCTTTCATCTGAATGGTCGCACTTTACTTGAAGGTTTGTTTCACAGACTAAAAAGTTAGAATCATTTTGTGAAGCATAATTAACAGCACCACAGGAAAGTACTACTCAGTAGCTGTCATTTGAATGATCACACTTTAGGATTTCATCCGCAGACTCAAAAGCTGGTACCACCTTGTGTAGCACAAACAAAAGGATCACTGGAAGCTTTTGCTCAATCACTGACATTTGTCGCTTAAAAGCTTCTTTTCAGAATAGTAGAAGCTCAGTATTTTATCCACAGACTCAGAAGTTGGAACACTTTGCACAAACAAAGTTGCGGAACTGAACAAGGAAATAAAGGCAAAAATCTAACAATGAAAGGTAGTTTTGACCCGCGTGTTTTGTCAGTTTATGGTAAAGTTTATTGAAATTTGGTACGTTAAAGTAAACCTCTAGTCCATTATAAAAGACATCTAAAATATATATTGCCTCAGTATCTATTGCACAAGCTGGATTTCGTGTTAACGTCTGAATTTCTTTATCTTAACTTTGCGATAATTGCTTAATTTTCCTTTTGAATATTTATAATCAAGCTTGTCTTCATCAGATAACATGGATTTTGATCTGTCAACTGCAAACATCTAAAGTGCCACATTTTATATCACTTGAACTGACACTTACCAATTCCATTTTGTCACCGGTAAATGGTAATAAAAACATTTAGTTTTTGGCGTTTCCCCACACTACGATGACTACGATCAATAAAATACTGTAGTATTTTTCAACTGTACAATAGTTTGTGAATATACTCAGTTATGTAACCGTATACAATGTTTTACTTATTATCACGCGACCTCCAAAATATGATAATTATTCCTACATATTGACTGTGATGAGAAATTTACACACGTTTTAGACCAGTAAAAAATACGGTAATATTTTCTTCAACAACAGTTTGTGAATATGCTATGTTTCTTAGCAATGTTCAATGTTTTACGTCTTAACACGCGACCTCGAAAATGTGATAGATATTCTAGTATATTGAGTGTGAGAAATTTACAACCTTTCAGTTTTTGTACTACCTTAAGCTATCCCAGAAAGTGCCCTCCGCCTAAACCTAGAAGTTTAGGGCTTTTTTTTTTACTTGACTCCTGAAAACCAAACAAACAAAGAAAAATAGGGGGAAAAATAGCAACAGACTGAGTCAACAACCCAAAGCCCATCCAGGCAACAAGATTCAGTTTTTGACCAACAACATGTGATAAATGTTATGGTGTTCGTCGTTTAAGCTTCACTCTTTAAGCTTAAGCTTCACTTTTTACAGCACAAACATGAACAAGAGTTGTTGAGCCTATGTGAAACCTTTCCAGCTTTCAATATTGTGCTGTAGAACACATCCTGCAACGTCTTTCAAAGCGGAGTCCCCTTCAAAGCAGGTGCATCTCGTAAAGGAGACGGCGAGTTACTAGAATCTCCCGATATCTACGCAAACTCAAGCCAGCGTCATTCCAAATGTTCCTTTCCATCTCTTCGCAAATCGCGTGCCTTCTGCAGCGCACGGGTAGGGTTTCCTTATCGGTATCAGCTTCCTCTTCGCCATCGAGCGCAACAGAGTTAACCTGCGCTCCTTCTTGCTCTCCTTTGCACCGATTGATGACAAATTCGTCGAAATCTTCCGACGACGACGATCGTGGTCGCATGTTCTCCTCTTGAGATTTCGAAAAGAAAGAGCTGGGTTCCTCGACGTCGTCGTGTCGTGCGAGTTGTTTATATCTCCGTGAACGGGAGCTGAAACGTCGTGAAACGTAGCTAAGCGGCGGGTGAATAGTACCGTGGATTTTCCGATTTTCGCTCGCTTCTTTCGTTTTCATAATTGTGCGTAGAACTCTAAATCCCCGTTCATAAACCAAGCGCTAAGCCTTTTGCAAGTTCCTCTATTCCTAATAGAATCAGGAAGTTGCAGAGCTTTTGGTTATGAAGAGATATCGGCGACGAATTGTGAGATCGCCGCTCACTTCTTTTGTACTTGACGACTTTCTATTGGAAAACTGCATAAAAGTGACAGCTTTGCATCATTATTTGCATAATTATAAAACAAAACGCGGAAACAAAAGCTACACCTGCTGCCATGTTGGGCTAAAAGCAAATATTATTTAAATTAGGGGATTTATTTCTTCCCATGATAAAAGTGTAAAGCATTAAAATCGCGCATCCGTTGAAATAACAGCTCACAAATAAATGATCTCTTTTTTGCGAGCAACGCTTATAGAGTTGCATTTTCTTCGGCAAACCGAAATTTTGAAACTTTGTTTCCGTTAAATTCATTTTACGTTGTTTACACTAGTTGTCTCGCAACCCATTTTCCAATTCAAAACATTCGGCGATTAGCGTCTTTGTCAGGTATCGGATAGCGCCAATCGTTTAAAGCTGTGCCGGTGAGGTCTTTAAATTGTGCATTGTGGAGGAGAGGTTCAATTTTTTACCTTTTGCAAATTATCGAATTGCTTCATCTGAGAGACATCATAATTGTCTTTTCGTCGAATTTAATTTTGCCTACCAAATCGAACGCTTTTAATTTGTGTTATTGCGCAGTCGCAAATCCAAGAAGAAATTTCCCGCCTGAAATATTGAGTTTATACGAAAATACTAGTTTGCGTAGCAAATTTAAAGCTAAAAGTGGGTAAACATGTTGTAAATAGGTAACCACAATATCCTTGTTAGAAGCCGCTCCGCTTATAAGCCTCTTCCCACCCTCCCCGCTTTTAGTCCCATCTGCTAACTAACGCAATAAGTTCGCCGGATATAAGTTCCCCCGGATATGAGCCCCCTTCATACTCCTCACATAATACAGTGTACAAGCAGTACTGCACGTCCACTTGTAATGCCAGTGGACTTACGGCACAAGAAGTAAAGTCATGAAAACATATAATTACTATCGTGACCTGAAATTAATTTTTCTTCCTTATGTATTGACTGAAATTATTTATTGTTGTGTTAAGAACATTTTATAGATGCAAAACGTATTATGATCAAGATTATGAGGTTTTAGAGTATTAGCCATATTTTCACTGCCGGCGGCTGGTTTTAAATGTAAAATAGTATGTTAATTACTATGCTGTACATAGTCAAGGTGTTTCCAGCTTTAAGCGGATGAATAAAAAGTGACCGATACAATCCATTCAGCGGGTTCTTTTCAGTTGTCCTTTTTATTGTGCTGAGTAAGACACGTTTGAATGTGTAGATAAAATCGTGAAGTGTGACTACTCTAATGAAAGTTATATACTTACCAGTAGTCAGTTTATGTGCTGCCGTTTATGTTGTATACTGAGTGGTTCTAAATTTTGAGTCAGTAAATCCTGAATTACGTGTCGTGACCAATAAAAATCTAAAGCATCATGTTCCGGTAGTACTTTTTACTTATGATGTTATATAAGCTATATAGGTATGTGCGGCGGCAAAGGGTATGGTTTTTGAGCCTTTTTGGTTTGAAATAGGGTACAGATTTTGACCATTTTGGTCTGAAATAGGGTGAGGTTAGTGCACTCTGATATGGGATCTGGTATGGTTCTTACAAGAAGCTATCTTTTTATTAATTTGCTTCTCCAAAGAACTGAGGTTTGATTGACGTTGGGAATTTGAAGTCCTTCTCAAATGTTTACGCAAACGAAATAGGGTTCTGGTCCGAAATAGGGTATCAAATTTTGGGTCAGGTCTGAAATAGGTTAGGGAAAATCACATATTTTGGTCTGCAATAGGGTAAGGGTATCCAGAAGCGCGCCGCACACACCCACCCAAACTTCAGGAAGTACCCCCCCCCCATCTCCATCAGAGTACAAACGATGGAAAATGCCTAATTCTTGCTGAAAAATGTTGGATGACATTGAATTTTGTTGAATGTCGTTCAACGAATTTTGACTGCCATCAAACTTTCGATCCCATTTCATCCAACATTTCTTTCGTTCTTAGGTGCGAGCAACAATGTTGAATTTATTTGGCCAGCAAATGCAACAGTGATGAACACACGCACATGTACGTAGGAAACACCAATTGACATTTTTCAATAATACTTAATGCCATTCAACATTATGGCCCACCGCGTACAAGTTTAGCTCTTTAAGCCCGGGGGATATGAAAATGTGTATTCTCCTTACTGTTCTCCATACGTTTTTTATGGAACTAGGAAGGAGAATTTGTTCAATTATCAAGACATCTCATCCTTGGTGATCACTTCCTTTATTCTCATCACTTGAATGTTTGAACAAGTAGTGATGACGTAAAGGGAAATTTCATTTTTGTCACTGTTAGGGCTTAAAGGGTTAATTCACAATGTTGAAAGATGCTATATTGAGATTTATTATATAGACAAGAGTGTTTTAATGGAAAATAGACCACTCTTAAGGTTCATACCATACTACATCAGGGACTCGAATGGCGTATTTTTCATATCCTCACTAGTGAGGATATCGATTACGTCATTTCCCGCTTTTAAAAAAACTTAAACACCTTAAACACAAAAATACTCTTGTCTATATAATAGTATGAACATTACACGGCGGCTTGAAGATATGAATCTTAGTTTCTCTTGGTAAAAAAAAAACAATATTTTACTCGCTGCGCTTGTTCGTAAAATACTGCTTTCACCACTCGAAAATAAAATTCATATCTTCGCGCCACCGTGTAATATTCTCTATATAGCATTCTTTTGGCCACCTGGTTCAACGTAGTATAGTAGTTGTATTCAGCAATGTTGTATGTCGTTGCATCCGGGGCCTTAGACTTGAGACTTTACTTCTCATTGTCTCTCTCTACCGAGGAGTATGAATGGGCAGCTACGAACTGTTGGGGTAACCTAACAAAATACTGTGGGTAACTGTGCGATGGACTAGCATCCCATTCAGTGGGCAGGGCTAATTCTCCTTGTCTCTTCACACTACAGAAACGGAAGCTATTAAGGCGCTCGCAATTGTGAGCGCCTATGCCCGCGATGACTTTTCCTTTAGTAGCATAAGAATGTGCCCTAAGACTAAGGATTAAATGGGTGTTAGTTTATCAATGATATAATTATCTAAGGTCTAAGAACATGTTTATGTTTACCATATAGCTTCAACAAACACTGACGTTCTCACGTGAAAATAACATTGGGTCGACAAATTCTCCCGTCCTCTCGACCCCAGCCCCCTCCCCACCCCCCTCACGCACTCGATCCTCTCTCAAACAAAGAATGGCCGCTTTGGGTACACGTTCCATGTGTAATGTTTGCGCATGTATTTAGATCCAAGTGTTTCATAATTTGTCCTTCCACTTGATACTTCATTCCTAACCGAGTTTTTTTCATTTGCCCTATTCTATCTGTGCGTGTACCATTAGGGGAAGTCTTCCAATAAATGTGCATTTCACGGAGTCCCCTCTATCTCGAATTACGGCTGACTATGCCTATTCGTAAACGGTCGTTGCTATTTTTGACGGTCGATGCCATCATTGGTAACCAAGTCTCTAGTCATGGTTGATGAAATATATGCTCTGGATTAAGTTACAATAAGGCAACATGTACACTTTAAATAGTCAGTAGAAAGGACCAAATTGTCGTAAAAAAGGTGGTTATTGTTCATCGTGGTAAATACAGCTAAATAATAAAGTGTATATCGTTTGTCTCACGATGTAGTCACTTGAGTTGTAGATCGCGACGTTTCGACTGCTTACTGCTAGTCTTCATCAGGCCATGAGGTCGACTGGTTGCGCGTCACCATATGAATCACGATGGTCGGCTGTGATTGGTGCCTTTCGATCCTTGTTGTTCCGCTGTGAAGTTGCTTCCTTGACGCTACGCGTGTACCTCTTCGCCGCTGCCTACAACAACAAGGTATTCGCGCCGTCTTTAAGTCCAACACGACACTTAGGTCACATTTAGTGCGACCAAAGGACACCACACCACACATAGAGAACTCAATGGGTGAGCGATGAAATATAACCGCTATGAACTGAAGAACATCTCTTTTGATGAAAAAAAAATTCCAATTCTGTTTTAGAGTTGCTTTGTAGTGTTTTTTAAATGTCTTTCTTTTTAGTAGAAAAACTTTCAACAGCAGTTCAAAAAAATTCTAAGTGTATTTTTAAAAATGGCAACGACTGTATACGAAAGGGAAATTTGCGCTGGCTATCGCAAATTTCCTTCAATGTCTAAATGATGTTGAGCAGCTATTTACTATCTCGAATCCCCCCCATCCTTTTGCACAATTTTTCCCTTACGTGTTCACGTTCGCGAGAGTCTACAATATCATGAAAAATTCTACGTGTAGAGCTACAAGTCTTGTTCACCACTTTGCTTCCACATACACTGACAGGCCCTGAATGTGTTCTTCCATTTGCAAAGACAGACATCGTACATACACACTTTATTTAAATTTACGTAAATTTCCTGTTGTGTACATTATTACATGCGTACAAAGGTATGTACATGTATATACATGTAATTTATGTCAACCACTACGAGCAATACTATTAAACTTCCTGTTTTAGCCAGAAACGTAAACCTAGCTAGTTGGTGTCTTGTAAGTAAAGAAACTGTCTAATGGTTGTCCGGTCGTATCCATGGACCCATCTCCACATTACAGTAAGTTCACTTCTTGCAGAACATTCTCCACAACCATGTATTTTCTCAATTTTCGCAAGCTTGTGCCATTTTCGTTCGTCAGTTGCCTTTCAATATTGTCGCAGACAGCGGTACGACGTTGAACAAACTTTTCTCTTGCCCGTTGGTTATCCTGCCAACTAGGCATGTTACAAAGTGGCCGGTGAACAGGTGCCGAGGTTCCTTCTTGAACTGTTTCCCCTTGTTGTGCTGGATTTTGAACTGTCTTTACCTGCTGAGCCTGTTTTTGATCTATTTTAACCTCTTGAGCCCAATTGTGATTGGTTTTATCTTGTTGAATCGGGCGTTCAACTTTTTTTACTTCTTGAACCGTTTTGTGAACTGTTTTAGCCAGGTGGACTGGTTTTTTGACTCCTAAAACGGGATCCAAGTTTTCGCCGCCTGGGAGTTTCATGTATTTGAAGCAACCTTTGTTTAAATCTTTTGAGTTGGTTCTTCTTCCTTGTCGCGGCGACCTTATGACTTCTGAATAGTCGTCGAAACCGGCATCACAAGATAGCTGGCTGTAACGGTAACCTTCTTGGTTAAATTTGCGCTGAAGAAAGCGAACTGTTGGGTGACTTTCGATGACGCTCTTCAAGAGATTCATTTTCGAAATCATTGCTAACAACCCAGCAATCCGGCAGTTTGAGAGCCCTGAAAACAAAAATAAATTATCAGCTGAATTACTGACTTCAGCTTCTTGCTGGAAGTATATGGGGCACTCAGTCAGTCGAACTATATATCTGGCTGACTAAACACTGGCCAGCTCAAAATCGCTAGAGTTATTTCTTTGGGTGTTTCTCACCGTAGTGGCTCCGTTCATAAAGCTGGAGAAGTCGGGCCGCTCATGTAAACGTTGAATGTCCTTGTCTAAGGGGCTAACGTCGTACATTATTGACTTTCCGATAAACTAAGCACAAGTTTAGACGTAAATGGACGCCCAATATACGTCAGAAATGAATTTTCTTTTAATAGGCAGTAGGTGTAAAGTGTTCCCGAGGCCGGGGTGGTTCCTCCTTATAGTGGGCTGTACGGGGAGTTTCCGCCTGAAAAGGCTGTCTTTTTCGCCTTTTTCGGGTATGGAAATTAGTTTTTTTAGTATTTTAAAGGGTCGTAAAACACACATTAATCTAAAAGGATAGCAGCTAATTATGGGTACTTAATAGGGCTACAATATTTCGAACAAGGGGTTAATTTTTAAAGAAACTGTGGTGCTGCGTCGGTAGGAAAGTGAAACACAAAACTTTGGATTTATCAACTGAGTTGATAAGGTAAGTTGGCCACCATAAAGAAATTGAAAGCTAAAGAAATTGAAAGCTTCCGAGCGATAGCTCTTCGTCAGAACAGACGGCTAACGCTCGAAAATCCAAAGTTCTGTGCCAAAAAAATTCGTCAGAAACTACAACGCAAAAAAAAAGGAATGTTAAGGCACACGAACGACTAGAAGCCCACGATGATCTACTCCTTTTAAATAGGTTCAGTCTTCCCGTACGAAACGTTATTGACAACCCCCCCCCCTCCCCGGGAAAGTGGTCAAAACTCCCGTTTATCACACCATGCTCTGCTACTTTTCCGGTTCGTTAGCGTTACTGTTGTAAACATTTAATAACAAACACACTTTTAATGTGGATATATGAAATAATAATATATATGAACTGCTGATGTAATAAGAAATGACGGTTACCACCGCAGTGAAGATACCAGGGAGTTTAAGGTGGCCGAACACAGTTTTCTTGTACCTATGCGTTATTTATCGTTATTTTCAAACCACTGGCAGTTGGGCAGCCAAAATTGGCAAGGTGCAAGTTCAACTAAAGAAGATTGTATTTTGATATGTCTTATTGGACTAGGTACCGTTACCACGGCAACACAGCTGGCAGTAAACCGGCATTAAATAATGGGTTTGATTTATTTTCAGAAAATCCAGTTGTTAGATTTTTTCCATCATTTGTCTCTAGAAAACTCAAAAAAATACTGGCCTATTGATACTGGTCTCGTAAAATTTTGACAAAGAGATCTCCTGTTATTTTGTGTTTTGCACTTTAATGTGTTCTGTCAGATTTCAATTTTTGTTTGCAGACGAGCTAAGCGTGTTCCGAACTATTACTCTACCAAATTTCATGAAATTCTAACGAGCGGTTCCGTAGAAATCAGTGCATTTCCACTAAATCGTGCAGTCACAATTTTCTGGTTAACTGCGCATGCGCTGCATTTGACAGGATTCTCGATCTTTCTCGATCCATACAAACAATCCCAGAAAGGCAGGGTATTTTCCAAGAGTACTACCTTTAATACATTGAAAAACAAATGTTTTCGACACATAACAAACTGTTTGATTGTTAAGAAAGAAAAAACACTTGCACAATCTTCACTGAACAAAATGAAATGATCGCTGTACAGGCGCCAACAGGCGCCATGTTTGTTTTTCTCAAAGCATTGTGCGCGCGCGCTTATTCACGTCAGCAGTACAAATCGTAGAACGCGCGCAAACTGTGTTCAGACACCTTAAGGTGATTCCATTCAATTGCATTACGCATTACGCATCCTTTCTGCGCATCATTTCTTGCGTGATTAGCGCGTGCACGAGCGTGCGCACCTTCGGAACTTGATAGGTTTTCTATGAAAGCTGAGCTTTGTATATGTAATCGCATGAGGCCGAGTAGAATTAAGGATAAATTTCCACGCGTATTTTCAAATTTTTCACAAAATTGCCCGAGTCGCGCAGCGACGAGGGCAATTTGTGAAAACTTTGAAAATACAAGTGAAATTTATCCTTAATTCTACGAGGACTCAATGCAATTACTTGTTTATAGCACAGAGGGCAAAATTTTCGGAAAACTTTCCATGCACGTTGAAACACAATCAGCCGGCCCTGAGAATAATTATAAACATACCCGCTCGTAAACAATTCACCAAACAAGCATTTTAACTGTTGCTCAGCGCACAGAACAAGAAAGACCGACCATTATGTACAGCTTAAGAGATAAATACAATTCTAGTTCATTGACAAAACACACCTATAACTCGATTAACTAAGTAAATTTTATTCACCTGAACTGCAAAGCTTCCTCTCGCTGTAAAAGTTATCGACCGCGTCACTCCAAAGTTTTCAGTAGTTTTAAAACAAATAACAATTTGCTGTTTCCTGTAACACATATAAGTTCACCTTTTGGAATTCCTCTTCAAGCAAACACCCGATTTCCATACCATTTTTAACAACCATCTCGGTTAAAGTCAAACTTTGAAGCGATCCTTGTGTTGAACAACTCAAAATCCGTTTTTCGTTTCAAGGCGCCTACAAAATGCAAATGGCGCGCTCTCGCGCTCAGCCAATCAAATGCGAGTAATTTTGGCGCTTGGTCAATCACGAATTAGTAATGTTGCCCTCGTCCGAAAGAAAATTATGAAAAAATGCCCTCTGACTCAACCAATCAGCATTCAGTAATTTTTCCCTCTATGTAATAATCAGAGAAATAAATGGTCGTTTTCTCCTAAACTAGCTCGGTGACCCCATTTTTTAATACATAAATTCAAATGGCACGCCGTCTAGTACAACATATCGCGACTTTGAGAAAAGTTAAAAATTCTGCTTTGAGATATTGTTATTTAAATGCCGAAAAGAACACGTCTTTAGGCGCTGCAGGGTATGTACGCTCGCCGCAAATTTGTAAATTTATTTCATAATCTTGATTCCTGTTCAACTAAAATAGTATATAATACAAGATAAATGTTTGTTTTGGTGAACTGCTCCAATATTTCAATACAAGCAATGACTTTTTAAAGCAATTAGAGCTGTCATTTCTGATTACCAGGGTTTCTCAGGAAAACCTTGCGGGTCGTATAGTTGCTATTAATGGCTATCCATTTTGTGAAAAAACGAGCACGGTGACCCCTATTTTTTATTGCAATTTTGAAATGTTCTAAACACAATTACCAACTGGACCAAGTTTTAGAAAATTTAAATATTCCTTCTATTTCCATGGAATCACCTTAAGGTGATTCCATTCAAATGCATTACGCATCCTTTCTGCGCATCAATTTTTGCGTGATTAGCGCGCGCATGAGCGAAACTTGGTAGGTTTTCTATGAAAACTGAGCTGTTGAGAGAAATGAGTTGTCGTTTTCTCCAAAACGAACTCGGTGACCCCCTTTTTTTTATTCCATTTATTTGAAGAAAACACGACTCTGCATGATATATACAAATTTTAAAAATTTTTCATTATTTAATTTTTAAATATTCTGATTAATTCATTGTTACAATCTGATTTTAGGCATTTCACTGGAAGCGTGCATGTGCTCGATTTGCTTATTATTTCATTACTTTTATTTTTGAGGCAACTTTAAGGCCTTTTACTGTAACCTTGTTTGGCTATCACAAGAATAATGCTTATATTTTATTGCTGGTGTTCACTTCATGTAGGGGTCACAGAGATGTCCCATTTCATTTTCCCGCCCGTTTCGGTCTTTTTTTGTGCCAAACAGGAGTCGTAAACAAGGGAAAAACAAACAATGCTTACTGCCGTTGCCATGGCAACTTAGCCTTCTTTCCATACAACATGTTGTTAAGTGTCTCGTTAGACTCAAAGTAGTCAAAATAATTCAAAAATACACCTTTTCATGAAAAGTTAAATAGTTAAGGATGTGTATTTTCAAGAAAACAAAAATTTCATTTTTTGACCAAATTTCAGGTAGACCCCCGCCTTAAGAAGTGGGTGTCTCTGGTACAAGGAAAGGCTTTTAATATTGCTGTCGATAGCTAGCAAAGTACCTATATACTACAGCCCTGTAGCGTGAAATCATACACGGTGACCTCCTCTTCTTATTTTGTTTTTTCGATGTACTAGGTGTAATTAATAACTGTGCAAAGTTTCAACAAATTCTCATTACAACTTCTTTTTCGATGGAATTATCTTAAGGACGTTCGCGCTAATTGTTTCTGCGCATCCTTTCTACGCACGCAATTCACGTCGCCATGTCATGCCACGTCATGCATTGAGCGCGCACGCTGTTGAAGTAATGTGGAGATAGATGGTGCTAGTGGGCATTTTAGTATCTATGCACGAGTTTAGCTCTCTTAAATGTTCGGTGACCTCAGATTTTCTTTTGATCGATCACTTTCTTTGTAGATTATCTACGTTTTACGAGAAATTGAAGAAAATCTGTGTTCCAGAAGCTTGATTTTTTCCAACTTTTCTGCCCTCGCATCATCGAATCCCGCTTTTAGCTGCACGGTGTTCGTAAAAGCCCATCTTAAAGGTTGAATTTAACTGAAAAGATGACACAAGTTCAAATTATTTACTTAACAGACCCACTTGAATAAAAATAGGCTAAGAAAATGGGTCTACAGCGAATCATTTTTAATACTTTTGAACTAACAACCACTGAGGCCATGTCGAGTTACGAGGACCGATTTGTCAAAATTGGGGTTGTTTTCCACGCGGTTTATTTCGAAAACGAAGTCGGTGACCCCCCAATTTTTTTGCATTTCTGACAAAGGCAACTCATTATCTGACTGACACAAAAGTATCAAAAAATTCTGTGTTGTAGAAGTTTTTCGCGCGAACGTCCTTAAGCAAATCGCTACGGCTTGCGCTACTACGGCTGCCGTTACTGCAAAGGTCTGTGGAGAGTACGTCTCGACAGTCCGCCAAATTTAAGTAGCGAAATACAAAACTAGCTGGGCTAAGGAGTTGAAAATCTCTTTTATTTAACTTCTCACAGCCAAATGGCTTCGTTCAAAGAAAGATAGCTGTTACTTGCTTTCCTAGGACCAAGAGAATATTTCTGAACGAAAGCGTACGCCGTACACTTTGTACAATGACAACAATTTAATCGATGAAATGTATAATTTCAAAGAGACGAATATCTCAAAGACTATCGAGTGAAGAACAGAAATATTTCAGAACTCACCGAAGCAAAATAGTATCGTATACGTATCCAGTTATAAAGCATCTTCACCAAACACTCAAAGCAAACTTTACCGCAAAAACAACCTCGTGCTTAACATGAATATTTCTCTTCGCCATTCCAACACTTTGCCAAAACTAATCGTAAATTCCCAATAAGCGTACGAGCGGCAAACTTGAGAAAATTTTCGATTGAAATTGACCTCAAAGGATATATTTTCCCTTGAAACTCTTAAAATGCTGAGACGTCTGTAGAAAAAGGTCAGAGAAGCGAAATAAACCCGAGGTAGTAGCCAGCCACTACGGCAAAACCTCCCGACTCAGGTAGTTAGATTTCACCTGATTTCACGCTGCGGCTGGACGTAACCGAATGACATGCGCAGTGTCTCATTTTTTGAGAAATTTATTTCCGGCAGCCGTATTAGCGCCAACCGTAGCGATTTGCTTAAACTCCCTACCAACTTAAGCAGAAGAACCCGAAGTTGATATCTTTCTTTATCATCCTCTTGTTTTATCCGCAGTTCATATGTATGATTATCTCAAATTTCATATTGTTTACTCGCCATCTGCAAATTTATAAATACGAGCTCAAAAGAGATCATCTCCCAGTTGGCTGATAGCCAAGTCGGTTACAGCGCCGCACAGGTATTGATAGGTTTAATAGTTCGAAACCCGTTGAAGCCTTTCGTATTTTCGAGTTCTTATTTTTCAACTGCTTCAGTTGCTATCTTCACAGCAATAGTTATTGTCATTTCTTAGAACATTTTTGCCCGTACATGTAGAAGCCAAAGTTGCTCTGGAAATTTGAATTCAGTTCTTCGTGCTTTGTATCAACCAGTTATGATATAAAACCGCATCTGCAGTAAATTTGATATTGCCCTACGAGTCACTTAATTTCACTTGTGTATTAGAGAGTAATTTGTTCATGTTAACCTCCAGCAACCTGCCCAAACGTCCAATAAACCAAAGAGAGGCGAAAGACCGACACTGGGGACTTTGGCGTCTCCAACGTTACATTCGGCAGCCGGAAGTCGTATCAGTGTTTAACTTCTTTATTTGGGCAGTTTTGTTCTCCATCATGAAAGGGAGGAAGTGAATTTTCAAAGACAGAGTGAGCCACAATCAGTTTTAACTGATTGTGTAGAGGACACAAGGAAGAGCTTGAAGATGCCGGCCAGACTTTTTCAAGATGGAACCCGACCATGCTCATCCTTGCCATGCAAAGCCAAAGACACTTATTTAATGCTTTCTGTGCACCATTTTTAACAGAACAGGACAACTAATTTGTGGTTTCCAACGGTAAAAAAATGTGTTTTTGTAAGTGATTCTCGAAGTAGATGACGATGCCCTTTTAAGGTCCTCATTCCCCCAACCGGACCGAGTACTCTCTTCCCGGCCCGAGAGAAGCACACGGGAAGCACTACGAAATGTTGGTGCGGCGATGGAAAAAGCAGCATGTGCCAGAATAAAGAGCTGCTATCCGAATCGAGACCATCTGCAGCTGTTGAGTAGAGGCTCAAAAAAATAGGTATTTCATGAGAATGATGTGATATTTTGTGTGTCACGAGGGTGGGGTGAAAAAAAAGCTGAGTCCCTGACGGGAACGGAAAATAATATGACCTTCCCTACATACACCGGTCGGACCTTGATTGGACAAAACTTTTAGCTAAATGTGTTCGAGTGATGGATGCACTTAGACGTTGCGCTGAAGCACTTGAAATGACAGGATGTTTAATGCATCATTGTGAATGCAGTGGGGATTTGTGAAGACAGAACGATCAAACAATTGTTTATCATGTTTATTAATGTGCATCTTCTAATGCACGATAAATACATTTCTCAAACACTTAAGGCAGTTTAAGACAAAAACGAGAAACTAAAATACTGAAAGTTTTATTAACCCGACAATAATTAAAATGAAAAGAAAAAATATAATATAAAGTGTAGTTTTTAGGCGTCGAAAATATATTCACATCAGATGGTCCACAGCCTTTCATTTTACCATCCAGGTTTCTCTAAACTTTCCATTGAATTTTTTTTTTTTAATAATTACTTTCCATTGAATGTGCACGTTGTCTTCAAGTTCGCAAGCACGATGAGTTTTTCAATGGTCCTCCGTTCTAAATTTCATGGACAATCGATTTTCTTCAGCCTTCAGTGTTATGAACATTTCAGTGACAAGGGAAGTTGCATACGTATAACTTGACGAAGTCCTCGCTTGAAATTTCATGTGACTTAGCATTCATTTTAGGGTTTCGGCCGGTTAACTTACGTGGAGTTGTAAAACGTTGAAAAAACCTTTACGTCACCGAATTTCTTACTGTTTGTACATGGAAACCGTGTGATTTTAAAAGAGGCAGTATCACGGGGATTTTGCTTGCGTTTGTAACACTTTGAAAAGACAACAGTCACATTTACATAAATGAAAATCTAAAAATAATGGTCCGGCCGTTTCATGTTTTAGACACCATACTAACTCAGTGAAAATACTGATCAATAATTGTCTTTGGCTATGGATGCCCAGGATGAAAATAGATTTCAACTTGAAAACGTTCGGCGAACGTTTTCAGGTTCTGTGCTTGTATCTTACAGAAATCATTGAAAAGCTTATTATGGTTTGCACTTCCTGCGAAAGTACACTTGGCTTTCCCCTTTTGGTGCCCCGGGAGCATTTTTTGTGTGAGCGAGGGCATTCAATCATAATTTTAGCAGAGTTTTGGCAAAACGCGAGCAAAATCTCCTTGATACAGCCCTTTTAATGTACACCTTCTAGTGTTGAAAAAAAAGGAAACTGCCTTGGCAGTTTCTAAGTGGTACTCTTAGATGTTCGATTGTTTTTTTAGCAGATGGCTGACTGTTTATCGTTTCAAGCGGATTCGAAGTGGATTGATTCTGTCGTGGCAAACTCAGTATGTAACGCTTACGTATAAAACTTGCAAGTTCTACGTAAGCATGATTTAGTTTTCCGTATTTGTTTTCCCCGTTGTATTTTCAGCAGTAATTTTCATGAACAAAGCTAAATTTTAAATTGCTCCATTTAAGTTGACAAAACATACCTTTTTGTATTTAGAGAATACACACGACGTTCATTTCACCTTTGCATGATTCCAGCATAGACAGCGCATTGACAATTCACGACAACTAACATTTTCATCGCTAAACCTCGCTGATTATACAACTGAAATTCATCTCGGTACTTACAGACTGTTTAATAATTGCTATGTCTTCATTGAACAGTTTTTGTGGAATAAAGACCCAATTTGAATAAAAAAGCATCGGTTAAAAATGTACAGCTGCTTCTCCAGTAAGCTGTATGAAATTATAAATAATCATGCAATTCAACGTGTTTTTCTTCGTTTTCGCCAAAAACAATTGATGAGAAACACTAAATTAAAGAATCATGAAAATAGGCGTAATCTCCAGGAAAAACCGACTTCAGGATTTAAATTTGTTCCCATCGATATCCAAAGCTTATTAGCATTAGTTTTATTTACGTTCTCACACTGAGCCTGTGTTCATGTTATGTTTTTTCAAATGCCGGAGAAAATAATTAAGATCCTTTAAATAATTTCGACCACAAGGTGAGCAGCAACAGCGACGTACAAATGAAACCAAGTGGAAACAAATTTTAGTCTTCCCATGCAGTTCCGATGACTTTCAAAGTGCAGCTTCTCTCGTGGATTTACATAACACAAAGAAGGGTATTAGGCGTGTTGCGATTGGTTCATTTCAAGTTGTTAACTTCACATGCACTCTCTATGATGAGTTTGACATCATGGCGCTGTCTTTTGAAGTTATATTAGACAAAATGAGAGGTTTCATGTCACTCTAATTACACTGTTTTTGTAGCTACTAAAATGAAATATGGAATTTATTTAAATTTATAGATCACACCTGTCTTGGTAACTTGAAACTCTCTTGTTTTTGTTGTTGTTTGTTTGTTTGTTTTTTCTTGGGGCAGTTTTGTTTACGAGAAAAAAAAAACAAGAGGCGTTTGCGAATCAGTGCCGGCCGCAACATTGGCAGTCGTGTGTCCCTTTATCCGTGTGGAGTAATTTTAAGCAGAGTAAAACGCATTCTCAGAAGGTAGTTTTCTTCGAGCAAGCGCCATTCTCAACACAACAAACAACTGGAAGCCTGGGTTCTACTGCTTCGGGAGATTATTTCTGGAATCGTTGGGTGGACAGAAAAGAAAATCTTGGCGTCACGTTCTGGCAGTCTTTTTCCCACATCCTCCACATTTAAGTCCAGCGGAAATCAAACTTTCTTATATTCTTGGCCGTCTGCTGGCCAGGACAGCGGCATCTGGGAACGAAAATCAATCGTTCTGCTGGTGTCGCTTCACTAGTTTGACGAAATGCCAAAGCATTATTAAGTTTTCGTTTGATCGAAAGTAACTGTTATTTTCGAAATAATAAATTAAAAAAACGCGAGGACAATAAACCAACCGCCTTAAATACAACACAACGCAACACTAGAATCATGCGATCGCAATTGAACCTTTTGACACGTTCGGCTTCCCTTGTTGATTTTTGCGCCCCTAAACAAAAAACCCTCTTTCTTAGTTGAAGAACAGTGCATTCCTCGGTGTTTTGTCGTGGTAGCCTCGCCTTTACATCATTCTCTAATGGGAGTTTTTCTCTGCCTCCGCCATAAACATTTCCAGCTTCCTATCACACTCACGTCCTCACCCAGCCGAGTTTCTGCCCGGTCATGAGAACCACAATTTCGAAGATTTTATTGACAGCCTGTCGACCACTTTTAAGTGCTTCTTATTTCGCATAAATTTTGTTTGATTGAATTTAGTCAAGTTCAACGTTTGAAACAATTGAATTTAATCAAGTTCGACATCTGAACCAACATACAGAATCGACCTTAACTATTAGTTTTGTTAGGCTCATGAAGAACGCCTCGCCTTTCCCAAGGCCTGTACGCGGTAGTGATCAACTGAGAAGCATTTGACTTCATTGAAGCAAGACGTATGTTTCAAGCAATTAACTTTCAAAATCGATAAAAATTGAGTGAATTTTGTTCATACCGCCATTTCTGCCGCATCAAGTGTACTTTTCTAATGTCGATTTAAAAAAAACATACAGATAGGATTTTCAATGATATCCATAAGGAAATTTAACCGACTCAAAAATGTTGAAAGAATATGTTAACAATAAGGTTTGAAAAATTATTTATACGACTTAATTCCAAAATTCTGACGATATCGTCAGGTTATCCTATAATTGTCAAACACTTTGAGGATTACATCTAGTGACGCTGAGATGAAGCGTTCACCATGGAATTAAAAATCAATTTTCTGTCACCAAAATGTGTTAAAACCGCTAGGTCGTGTGAAAGGCATACGTTTTTCACTGCAGCCGTTTCCAGCTTTGTGAAGTATTTTGGCGGTCATTTAACGGTCATTTCTTATATAGGAGCAGACAAAATTTATGAAATCCTTATAAAAAGCTGTCCAGTGTTTTCGATTTAAACAACTCGGAGAGATTATCTGAGGAAGATCAATTACTGATCAACATTCATTTTCACAACTCAAACATTCTGTAATGACTTAGAACAACATACATCACGCAGTAATTTTTTTCTAGTTCAGCTTCACGTCTTTCGTCTGTTAAATCACCACTAAAAACCCACTGTAGACGCTTTCTTTCCCCAAACGCTCATTCTGTTGTTCAAACTCAATATGAGATCAGGCCCAGAATTCCACTTCAATAAAATAACAGATTTTCTCATACCTGAAATATCTGGTAGAAATATCTCCCAAAACTTGTCTCCGTTACGCAGAAATAGTTGATCTTGGGGTAGGTAATTTGAGAAGTTAATAATTGCGTTCTGTGTTTGGTACCGAAGACGTGTGAGTAGGAACAGCTGTGACGTTGATAAAATTCAAGGGTCTGCGTCATGATTTTGTACGCATTACAACAAACAAAGAAGCCGTGAATGCAACGAGATCAACCTTCGTAATCCATCTTAACCCTTCCAAATCCTTGTTCTTCAACGTTTTTCTCTCGTTTGTCAACAATTTGAGTTTTTTGATTCACAGAAAAAATCCTGCACAAGGATGCATCATCACGTAACTATAAATTAGTGTGAGACTGGCGGTTTTGCTCACGCCGGGGCCTCTACCCACGCGTGTTATTTATATACTTTATAGTTGATGTTTTCACACCCAGACATAGCATATATTTTTATGCATTTATAGTCTGACAGTTGTTCAATGGTGAATCCTCACCTTTAAGATGCTATTCATTTGGTAAAACTGTTTCTTTAATTCTGATATCAACTGACGCTGAGGGTCAGCCGCAAATAGAATAAAAACAAACATAAAAAAGGTAGGCAACAAACAAGTTAACTCTATTGTTGGTAAGACAAAAAAGCGACTCATCATCATGTAAAATACAAACAGCTTAACTTTATTGTTGGTTTTTGGAGAACACAAGTGGTCGTAGGGAAATGTAGATGTAACGATTAAAGATCTTAATGAAAACGTTCATCAGTTTAATATCTATTAACAAAGTCTTCATTAACAAATAGGCAGAATAATAACACAAGAATACTGATGACCGAAAATAAAATACAAAAGATTTAGAGAATATGATGACCTTTAACAAAATTTAAACGTGAAAACAGCCACGTATATCTTTTAACGTAAAACTGACGAAATACCAACTACGGGTTCGTCGTCATTCAGTTCGGCCCTCCCTTTCTCTTCTGGCAATGACAAGTTCTGCAATACTGAATCATTGCAATACTGAATCATAGCGTCTATTCTTACTTCGCTCTGATGTCATTTATATATACCTTTCATTGTCATTCGTAGAAAGAGTGTCTATTGTGCGTATGCGCATATGAAATTCATACATAACAAGCGGACCGGAAACAGGCAGTCTCTAACAGAGCGTAAAAATAATTTTCCAGTTCTAGTTCTAACTGGTTAAGTTGCATCATGAAGCGAAGATCTATCTTCTTTCAAAGTGTTCATTGTTATTTCTTTCCTATTTTTTAAACGATGATGAAATTAAGCCCTCTCTTATTGTTATCAAGGGAGTTATATTGTGGGTGTTTGCATGGACTGAACGAATCAATACGTACTAACTGGTCCTTAGTGAACTCTACGAGTACTGGTCACTATAGCTAAGTGTGTAAGGCCACTTGAACTCCGAGGATGTCTGTCTTTGTTTAAGTGGTGACAAGCAGTTCAAGTTGTAGCATATTTATGGTCTTTCCTGAACTTGGAGTCTTGAGATAAAATAAAAGTGACTGATCTGCATAAGAACCCAGCCACGATCTAAGAGACTGAATTACTGACCAGCCGACTGACCGACTGGCTGACTGACTAACTGACTGACTGACTGACGCGTAGCGCATTGAAGCGTAGAGTGTCCGTCGTGGACCTCAGCATTACTCTTTTTGAGCGATTCTCGTGATGTCACTCCAGGGCAGAACTAAGTAGAAGTGAAATGTTTAGCCGATTCTCTTAAAATTGCAACCCCGTTTTACAGAACCGCAACAGCAGAAAGACAAAATCCCGGTTGCAGAGCTGATACCGTTACTGTGTGTACGCCAGGAGCTAGGGTTCGCGTCAGAACATCATTTTGAGTCCTCCTTTGTCCACCCTGCTCCTTTATTATCTTCGCTGATTGTTGGTCCTCATCAATCCATATTGTTCCCATCCCACCAAAAGAGTTATGCGTTGTAATAGCCAATTCCCTCTCTGAACGATGACTTACGTCTGCCGAATCTTCTTGCGATGGAACGATGAACTTCATTTTCAACAATGCTCCAGTCTGGATGGCCTTTAAACATCTTAAGCGATCGCGACGGATTGGCCAGTGACTGATGTTTGCGAACTGGAAGCCCGTTGCTTCCGTGAACTCTAGATCCGGGAGAGTGTTGCGAAGCTTTTTGCCATAGTCTGGTGTGAGAAGTGTCCAGCAGTATGGTCTAGGATTTTCAGGGTCATCAAAAATTGGTTTGGGTAAAGTTTTTTCCGTCTCGTCCTGTTGCCAACTTTGCAGAGTTTGGTTTCGTGATAAAATCATCTCCTGTGAAATCGTTTGTTCAAAGACACCTTTCAAATACGAAATCAACAGCGCAGACATCTGTGCGTGCCCGAGAATACTCGGATGATATCCGTCAGAACTAAATAGCTTTTTCAGATCTAACTCTTGATCGGCCAATGACGAACATATTACGTTTCTCCAACTCAACGACGTTAGCTTGTAATACTGCGCAATGGTCATTCCACCCTCGTCCTCAGAATCAGGGCAGTCTTGACCCACAGCAGTCCTGTAATAATTACCACGAAAGAAATTGGCCAAAATCAGTGCCGGACGCGATGGCAGGCTCAGTATGATTCTGGTCAATTGCTCCAATGGCTTTGCTGGGGCAAAATTTCTTCCATTGTATCGTTGATAATCATTGGCTGCCAGCTCCCATATGACAATATCCGGAAGCGATCTCATGTAGTTCTTTATGCAATAGGAAAAATACTCCGAATCTGTTCCCCCTATAGCAACGGTGTTGATCTTGAGCTCGGATGTTGTGATGGGTGTCACAGTGTTATTCCACCAGTGACTAAAAGCTTTGTGGTAGACACCTTCAACATTGCCACGATCCTTTTCGAGACCACCTCCTGCCGAAATTGACCCACCAACCACAAGTACGTTAACGTCAGTGCCAGTAAGAGCCTTTCTAAAAACTCTCATTAGTCGCTGGGGCGACCCAAGATTTGCTATTCCAGAACGTAACAGCCCGGGATTGATCCCTATTTCGTCGAAAGATTTTTGGTAGTAAATCCAGGTACTCATGAAGTCTCGAGACAATGATATCTCTAATGACTTCAGCTCTTCTCTGTAGAACCAAGTCAAATCGGTATCTGTACCTTCTGATGCAACTGTTTTGTTTTTAGATGTATCCTTCGCAACGTTAAGAATTGTTTGCTGTTTAGATACCGGTGTTTCGCTGGTCGTTTTGCTGGGTAAACTCTCAGTGTTTCCTTGAAAGTTGGTCATGTTATTTGTATTTGATTCCATCCCTTCCAATGAACTTTTCGCCTTATCAGCAGCAATCGTATGGTCTTTGTTGGACGCCAGAAGAGACGAATTGTGGGTACGATTTACTTGGAAGTTGTTCTCTATCTTAGTTGTGTTAGATTCCGTCCTTTCTGTTGAATTTTCCGCCTTATCAGCAACCATCGGATGGTCTTTGTTGGCCGCTAGCAGAGAGGAATTGTGAGTACGATTTCTCATAAGGTCTTTCAAAGACTTTGGCGACACCACTATTATTACTCGGTTGCTCGTGTCAGTAACATTCTCCTTTTTGGAAGCGTCTGATGGAAAGACAGCGTCCATATATGTTTTAGATATACTTGAGTTGGATGACCCCCCTGCGGTTTCGTTCAGGCTGTTAAACTCCATCGTCTTGTTAGGACCTAACATAGCAATAAAGTCCTCTATGTATTTAGCCAAGGATCCTTCTTCCTCTTCTTTAGAAACATTTCTTACTTGTGATGGCCATGGAAGGACAGAATCGTTTGCAAGATTCTTAGTTGCATCTTCACTACCAGCTGATAGTTTTCCTTGCATTGCAGTAGCCTCTGTAGTCGTACCGTTTGTAATTTCATTAAACTGACCTTCCTTCCCTTTGACTTCAGCAGCTTCGCCAACTGAAGAATCATTCACTCGAATGTCGGTTTTGTTATGAAGCTGCTTGCGAAGAACAGTTTCGTTCCTGAAGTACGTCATTAGCACTTCATGGGATGACTGACCACCGTCATTAGGAACTAGTGTCTCTGAAGCGTTACTGGTGTTTACATAATCAGTGTTTGGCTGCCTGGTGGCCAGTTGTTCGCTTGCTTTGCTTTCCAGATTTTCAGTGTTGTTATGGACAGCACCCTTCGTGGTTGTGACATGATCAAACAAATTGCTAGAGTTTGAGGAAGTTGGGAAACTTCTTACCAGGCCTGGTACATCTTTATTAATGTGAGAAATTGTCAAGAAATTCTTTTGAATGGCTGCATTCCTGCTATCACCACCAAATTTTCCAGTTTTCTTCCGTTTGTCCTTTTCGCCAGCAAACATAGCGTGAAATCTAGAAACTTCTTTCATCATCTGCTCAGCGTCATTAATACTTGTACTATCTGGGGAAGTGTCTCCATGGGCTCGCCCATATAGTTCTCTTAGCTTATCGATCAGTTTGTGATATTCTGCAGACCAGCTTTCCAAAGGATGACTACCTTTGTGCACTGTTTCAGACAGGTCCTTACTTTGTTGATGTAAGCCATAAGGGGAGGTTTTCTGATGACCAGCAATAATCGTGGCCTGTCCATCACCAGGTTTTTTATTTTTGTATTGCGTTTGAATGTCCGCATTGTGTGTATAAGCTAAGCGACCGAGTTCCTGATTTAAAGGAGTGTCTACGCGATTCTCTTGTACCCACGGAAACGTCGAGTTAGAGTGCTGAAGACCATTATTATTATTTGCATTGTATTGATGAAGTTGACTTTGAAAGGCCTGAGAAGCGTATGGCCTCCTGTAGTAGCCATCACTTTGGAATGAGCTCGTTCTATCTGCTTGTTGATTTTTGTTTTGAGATGCTTGATGTACTGGCTTTACATAGATGATTCTAACACCATTCGGATTGATGCGAATTGGCACCTTAAACAGAGAATTGCCTTTAGAAACACCGTTAAGTAGAAACGACGTTTGAGGTGGATATGGCCTGTTGGACTGGACAGCTTTTTCATCCTGCTGGCCCTCATTAGTATTATGCGCATTCTGATTCAAACGGCCGTTATTCTCTGTTTCTCTGTTAATGTCCGTGAAGCTCCCATGCCCTTTTGATGAGCCATTGGATGTAAGATGGAATGACATTTCATTGCCTGGTCTCTGGAAGTTCTCAGTTTTCTGACCTGCTCTGCCCACCTGTTCGTCAGAAGCTACAAGGCCAGAATGTTCAATATGTGGGCCAAATGACAATGGCTGGATGTGTGCTTTATTTCCACCAGCTTTTCCCTTTTGAAAAAGTGCCTTGCCAGGGCTGTCAAAGACAATGAAGTTGTCCCCCGCTGATCGATTACTCAGCCTACCATTTTGATCGTACCAATACGATCTATTTTTGGACGCGTTTTCCTTTCCAGATTGGTGCAAATACGGTGAAGAAGGATTCAATTGTGAATTAAGGGGCATACTTTCAGGACCCTCTTCAGCTTCGCCCTTAACGAACAGTTTATTTTTATCAGCAGTGTGAACATCCTCAGGTTTACTCTTCATATCATTATCCACCGGTTGCGTCTTTGGACCAGCAAACATGTTGAGCTTACTCTCTAGATCAGTGAGTGGGTGACTAACGTGATAGCTTTCTGGTACGTTTTTCGGCGGTGGCAAGTACGCCGGCCACTGAGTTCTGTTCTCAACTTTTCCACTTTGAGATTCTTGGAACGTTTGCAAATTATGTTGGTTTTGATCTTGATTACTAAAATTTTTGTCAACTTTTTTGATGGCATCCCACACAGTCTTACTGAGTTCCGGACGCGTATTCTCGCTTGTATTAACTTCGTCCTGATCCTCAATAACGGTTATATCTCCAGGAGGAGCTGTTAGACCACTTTGGGTGTTATTATTTTCTTCTTTGCCATTTTCCAAGATAGTAACTTCATCGTTATCGGTTACTCCAGTTTGTTTCAAGGAAAATACATCATTTTGTACCTGAGGTTCTTTGTCACCCGTGACAAGTTGGTCGATTTTGGAATCCGACTTTGTCAACGCACCCATTACGTCATTCACTTCTTTGCCTAACATTTGAGTTTCTTCGTTTGCGCCTTCACTTATGCTACTTTCCACGTTGGTGTATTCACTTTTGGCTACGTCTGAACTAAGGGTACTGTATGAATCTGTATCGGCCTTCCCGTCATCGTTGTCAATGATGGTGATATAGCTATTGCTCAAGCCGTTATCATCACCTTTTTCGGCGTTTCCAGTAATGTCCTCATAATGCGGACTATCGTAATCCACTTGTTTTGCTTCGGAATCCTGACTGTCCTCGAGGAATTCAATTTCTTGACGTGGTTTTTTGAGGCGTTTCTGAAGCACTTTGCTAAAACCGTCTATGTACTTCTTGTGAAGCAAATTGCGGAGTCCTGTCTTTTGATCAATGGTTCCAAGATTAGGAGTTTTGATCAATGGGTTTTCTCCAATATGGTCTCTATTCTTCTCCTGATGAATACTGTCTTGAACTTCTCTCGTCCTATCGTTTGATCCAAAGGCGACCCAGTCAGCAATACTTTGTGTTTCTCTACTCTGATAGTCTCTTTTTTTTCTCCATTCTTTCCGCACTGAATCTCGTTCCAAAGACCGACGAGTTTCACCATTTTCCCAGGGCTGTTTTTTAGTGTCAGTTTTAATTCTGTCGTGGTAGTTGCTTCCATACGAGAATTGCGACGAAGCGTTTATCGCTATAAGAAACGCAAAACACGTAACAAGTGGTTCTTTCATGGCTTTCCGTTGCTAAATATGGGGCAATCTAGGTGGAGCTAAAACATAGTGGTGGAATTGATCAAGACTGTAACGTTTGACGAGGTTTCTTGCTGCCAGCTGTGGAAATATAGATTGAAACGTAGATTTAAAATTTCCAGTTTGCGAACACGCAATATAATCAGAACATAAGAAAGTCAGTCATTCAAAATTACAAGATAGTAAGTAAAGATTTCATTTTTGTTTCGTATGTGTGCGCTGTCTACCTTGTTCATTTCCCCTAATTTCGATCACTTAAGTGTTGAAGACCTTCATAATGTACGCACAGCTGAAAATGCGAGTGTCCTAGTTCGGGTCCCGCGTTCTCGCATTTTCAATACGTAGTGGTAATACCCCATGAATTGCTATTGGTATTTATTCATTCACTTGGCGCGTGTTCTCAAGTAATAGGCGCGGCAAGTATTCTTTTTGTATGCTTCAAAAGAAAGGATTATTCAAGGAAAGCGATTGAGGTAAGTTTTAAGAGAAACTGAAAGGGGGGGGGGGTGGGTGTCAGAGAGGGATGATTATATATCCGAAAAGCAGTTACTGTGAAAGGACATGCGATGTTTAAATTTATAGAATTTAAATTCTACGGAAACTATATATGACCTAAATAGCCATGCGAACGCTATCCTCCACCAAAACCCCTCCTTCTTTAATTTTTCAAGTCGTAAGATTTACTCACGGAAATTTATGAATCAACTGTTATGCCAAAGTGATTGACCTTGTTGGCTGAATGATCCTTCGGTTCATGAGCTGTCAAGCAATTGTGAAGCTATTAACACCGCTTGGGCCGAAATATACGCAATTTGACCCAGGTAACGTATTCAAACACTGAAACTTAACAACCGTGTCATGTACAGGTATTGCAACAGGTAGTTGGAGTGTTTCAGTGAACGAGGGTAGACATTACAAATGGCTGAAGCAAATGATCGTTTTGATTTTTTTATTCAGGTGCGTTGCTCCGTGCTGGCCAGGCAGAGATTCTAAATTGTGAAAAATTGAAATTTGCGACTGGGATATTTTACCATATAAAGTAGGACAAGAGACAAGCACAACTATACATAGTTTCATTGAGAGGACAAATCTTGCTCATGTTTTCAAGTTATAATCAACTGTTATTTAATTCTTTCTAACTCTATGTAGCCTATCTCTTTTAAACCACCATACTATCGGAAATTTTGTAGTAGTTTCTATTTATTAGTTATTTCATTTTTTACTGAAGCATCGCATTCTCGAGCGAAAAGTAGAGACATAATAATGATAAATTTAGACACAACATACCTCACTGTGTTTTTAATCGGCCACTGAACCTTGATCATGTCAACACTGGCGCCTCTCTTGTGACCGGTCTAATCGATTTAGTAGAAGTCACACCAGTTTGGTTTGCTCGTCGGAGCATTCATCTTCAATTATTTCTGTTTTTCCTCGATGTCTTGTTAGAGCGCGAGTTCCATAGAAAAGGAACAAATATTGCGTTCGATCAGGATCACGTCAGCTGTATACATAGCAAGAAATCTCGCGCGAAATGCAAAGGAAGTCACGTGAACGAGAACAGGGGTAATGATTGGTCTAAACCTCAGTGTCACTTACTTTTAAAAGTCCCTGTAACCTCAACTCTCGCTGCGATGTAGATAAAATAAGGACAAAAGCAAAGACGTAGTCCCGCAATGTGTAAAGCCTTTAAGTACCTATTTTTTTTGTGAAATCGCGAAAAATAAAGCCTTAGGAAATGTAGCTCCTTTAATTTTGGGAAATTGTTAAGTACTGCGTGAAAATTAATGCGAATAAGCTCACTTTATTGCGATTAGGAAATGTACATGTTACGTTGGTTCATCATATTTTGTGGCCGGAGAACTGAATTGTATTCCTTATCACAGTAACCTTCGGCGACACCTGAATTTCGTGATATTGTTTCAACAAAATGTAGTAGCCAGATTCTACGCATCGCTCATCGATTTTTGCTGCGAAAATTACTGATTCCTTATTACAGAAAAATTTCCGACAACTTAATTACGATTTTGGGGTGACGCTCATTTCGCACCAATAAATTTTTGTAGATTGTAAACAAGTTTCTTAGTGAGGAATAGGGTGCAACAATAATAATAATAATAATAATAATAATAATAATAATAATAATAATAATAATAATAATAATAATAATAATAATAATAATAATAATAATAATAAAAGACAATTCACAGAGAAGCCTGTTCACAGACGCGCGCGAAAGACTGGTGCGAGCGTTTCTGAGAGAGTCCGCTGAGCTTGGAAATGAACTGTCGGCTCACTCCTTCTTCTCTTCCTTTGATGTGGCGATTCCACGTATTCGTCCTTTACAATCCTCTTCCATCTGAGGATGAATCGTCTTTCCCTCCGTGTTGCGGCCATTGCTGCTTTACTCCTTGCATCATTCACCCTAGGGAAAGGTGATGTCAACTCTAAACTAGTTATAAGCGAGGTTTCTCGAAAGATAGACCTTTCGACCCAGCTAACCAAAGTCAGCACTTCTCTTACAATCGAGAATGGAGGCGATTCAGCGACTGGGTATTTTCATCTTGCGATCGAACCTTCACTTGTGGATAAACTCGCATTTGTTGGAGCTACGGTAAGCTTTTTCTTTAGACGGCCGCTCTTCGTTTCGAAAGCGACTGTTGCATGTGTGATTGTGTTTCAAGAATCCTTTGTCTGCAGACAAGGTTGTTTGCCACGTACGAATGAAAAGAAATTCTACCTAACAATTTCCGCTTTATTCCCTGTGGATGTTTAGGCTAAGACTCCTGAAGATGAGGACTCAAGTTTAACTTTAAAGGAAGTAGATATCAATTCACACAGGTAAACGTTTATGTTTATAACATCGCGACTAAACAATGTTATACAGCATAGTAAACTTAGCATGAATGAAAAGTATATCGTAGCAACGTGCGTGACTTTCGAGTCGAATGCACTTAATTATTTTTCGCCTCTCTGGGTTCCAGGGTTGTTTAGTTGTATGTGTGTCAGCTAAGGCTCTATTCACAGTCAGTGTAACCTAAAATGCCAAACAATCTTCTTTCTTGACCATCTCTCCCCTCATGGACGTATAAAGTGCATGTTATGGTTTTGCTGAAGTACACTCCTAAGTACATTGCCTTCAAAAAATTCGGACGATTTTAATTTCGGACAAAAATAGCGTCCGAAAATAAAACCGTCCGAAATTTTTAAGCGTCCGAAATTTTTACAGTACAGTACAAAACTTTAAAGTACTTTCTTGGGGAACGCCATCACATACTCAAGGCCAATATACATGATATAGCTAAAATTCGGATTAGGCTTTGCTCAGATGTCGTGATTTTATGAAAGACAAAAACGTAGATAAATTCCATTTTGCAGTTGCTATTTCAATCTTCGATCCAAGCTCAGTTGTATGATAATTGCATTGCCAGAATCAGGGGTGCTAGTCCTCTTCTGTTTCATCATAAATCAACACAATCGAAAGGTCCTCTTCATTGTCACTAGCGTGTGGTTCTTCTTCATCTCAGTAGCTGTTGGTGACTGAGTTGATTGATCAAGAAGCTCATAGTGTTTTTGAATAAGCTCTTTGAGACGATGAAGAAGAAACCGCCTGCTGTCGTCAATTTTCGTGGCTGGAGGACTATCTGAAGCCCTCCCGTTGCAATTGGAGAAGGTCTATGCTTTTCATCCTCAACTGTTGCATCGTTTCTGCCGAATGCTACCGAACTCCAGTTGAGTGAGACACTGCTTGAGAGTGACATAATCTTGATTGAATTTGTGTCTTTTCCCTTAGTGTATCTGTAAAACCTTGAGGGTGCAGCAAAACTATCATTTTCACAGATTTTACTTCAGTCTAATTAATGTTTTGTAGGTGTAAATTTACTTTAGGCATGTTTCAGCAAACTGTCCGAAATTATTGTCCGAAATTTGTCCGAAATGAGAGAAAAAGTGTCCGAAAATTAAACGTCCGAAATAAAACGTCCAAATTTTTAACGTCCGAAATTTTTTGCAAGTAATGTACTGTATGCAAGTACCACCTTGATAAAGATAGATAGATAGTTTATTAAAATTAAAATTGCAGCCAGAGGCTGAATTATATTAATTTTTACAAGAAAGAATAAAATCTAATAATTATAAGAATAAAAACTATAATATCGTCTAATTACAATTACTATATATAAAAGTGTTCATGAGTCTCTTAGTCTTGGCCATGGGAAAATTAAAATTTCTGTTATGTCTCAAGTTAAAATGACATTTATTTCGCGAGGGTAAGTGATTTTTGTTTGGACGTGCTATGATTAAATGTCTAAACAAGATCAAATCAGTAAGCAAACTGGAAAAGAAGCAATTTCATTGGGTTAGTGAATTGAGATAATGCACTCATACACATCTTAGTTTTCAGCATTCTATTATGCCAGATAACAATGCCCTCTGGTATAATTTGAACAGCGGTGGCATTTTTGTCATTTCTCTTAAATTTTCCCAGATAGATTCCTGTGTAAGCTTACTGCACTTTTGAACAACATGCAAACTCTGTCAAAAATGCATAGTTTAACAATCACCTATTTTTGCTCGGACACAACCCATTTTTGGCCGGACAAATATCCATTATGTCATATCTCTATAAAATTCTCCCTCCCCCCCCCCCCCCCCCCCGCATGATGTTTATATATCAAACAAGTGCATTTTCTACACCTTTATTGTACATGCAGCCTCGAACTCAATGCAGGAAAAGTGGAATGCACGGTACAGCCGCAACGTTCGGCAAATTCAATATTACATTATTTTGTGCATACAACTATCACTTCAGTTCCATGTCTTCAATACGTTAAATTTTAATACCTACTAAAGTTATGAAGTTGATGAAATTGAAGCTTGCAATCTAGTTGATTCTCATAATAATACAAGCTAACTGATGTGAATATACAACAACAAACACTTACAAAGAGAATCCATATCCGCTGATTTAATACAACGTAAGCTTAGAATGAATAAGCTTAAATCTTGAAAAGTTTCAGTACTATATCTTATTAAAAGGGGCAGGGGGAAATGATACTAACAGGCAACTCTCTTTTTTTATTTAGAATACTTAAAAGCGAAAATTTGCAACCACCGGAAATTTTACAACCACTATTATGAATCATTTATTAAAAGTTCTTGGTCTGGTAGTATCTCATTCTGTCTTTTCCCCTTTTTATTCACGAGCACCAATAATGTTGATCCTTTAAAAATTTAAAACCTGAAGCTCTGCATTAAATTTTTCTTTGCAAGCGTAAACAACCGGACACATTGTCCGGCCATCCAAGGATTTCACCGGACAAAACCTATTTTTGACCGGACATTGTCTGTTGACCGGCCGTTATTTCAAGCCCTGTAGTGTGTCATCAAAAGTATACTGTGAATATCCTTAGAGATAGGACCTGTTTACACAAGAGTGTTAATCCTGGGATGACCTGGAATGAGTTCAACTTAGTATCTGGTTGATTGCTTGTTGCTGCTGACATTGCCTTACGTGGTTTCACTCATTCTGGGAAGATTTGCTTCCTGTCCTAAGCCATGGGATGAAATTTCAATTTTCTTCCTGGATGAAATAGCGTGCAATATCTTTTTGTCATCCCAGATCAAAACATACACTTCTGAGCAGTGGTTTCACCCTGTGACGAAACTTAATTAGTCATCCAGGGAAGAAACCACGCATGTAAATTAAACCAAAAATCTGAACTGAGAGCAAAGTTATCCCTGGATGAACTTATCTCGGCTTATTACAGCTTTTATAACATAGAGGGCAAAATTACTGAATGCTGATTGGTTGAGACAGAGGGCATTTTTTCTTAATTTTCTTTCGGACGAGGGCAAAATTACTAATTCCTGATTGGCCAAACGCCAAAATTACTCGCATTTGATTGGCTGAGTGCGAGAGCACGCCATTTGTATTTTGTAGGCGTCTTGAAACGAAAAACTTGGAGTTGTTGAACACTACAAGGATCGCTTCAAAGTTTGACTTTTAACCGGGCTGGTTGGGAAAAATGGTATGGAAATCGGTTGTTTGCTGAAAGAGAAATTCCAAAAGGTGAACCTATATGTGTTACGGGAATCAGCAAATGGTTTGTTTTAAAACTACTGAAAACTTTGGAGCAACGTGGTCAATAATTTTTTAAGCGAGAGAAGCTTCGCAACTCAGGTGAATAAAATTTACTTAGTTAATTGCGTTTTTAAGTGTGTTTTGTCAATGAACTATAGTTGTAATTGTATTTATCTCTTAAGATGTACATATTGGTAAGTCTTTCGTGTTCTGTGTGCTGAGCAACAGTTAAACTGCTTGTATGGTGAATTGTTTACGAGCGGGTACTTTTATTCTGAGGGCCGGCTGATTGTGTTTCAATGTGCATGAAAGTTTTCCGAAAATTTTACCCTCTGTGTTATAAACAAGTAATCGCATTGAGTCCTCGTAGAATTAAGGATAAATTTCACTTGTATTTTCAAAGTTTTCACAAATTGGCCTCGTCGCTGCGCAACTCGGGCAATTTTGTGAAAACCTTGAAAATACGCGTGAAAATCTATCGTTAATTCTACTCGGCCTCATGCGATTACATATACTAATTCGTATAATTAATGTTGTTTACAGTGAGACAAAGTTCTTCAAAGTAGAACTAGGATTTCGTCTGAAGCCAGGAGACACAGTGGATGTTACAGTTGAAGAGTCGTTTGTTCATGCCATGACTCCATTCCCAACTAAGATCACTCAATCTGAAAAGCAGTATGTCCTCTTCTCTGGTAACCACTACTACTACAGTCCGTACACAGTGAAAAAACAAACCACAACAGTCTCCTTGGCAACATCGTCTGTTGAGTCACACAGCAAGCTGAAACCAACCAGTCTGTCTGATAATGCCATTACCTACGGACCTTATAGTGATGTTGAGGCATTCTCTGTGAACCCGATGAGAGTACACTTTGAGAATAACACTCCTTTCCTCTCGGTAAGATAATAAAAGTTGTCTGATTACATGCAACTTTAAAATCTCATTAACTTAAACCCTGTGCTACTTAAATCTTCTTACAAAATTGAACTTGAAGCCATTTTGAATTCCCCTCTTTTCCTTGTACTTAATGATAGTAAATTAACTTGCGTTTGCTGTGATGATATGAGTCATGAGAATTTAGCAGCAGCTTTAAAAGTTAATTTTAACTGTTTACATTGTTGTGTAGCTCTTAAAGTCAGACCATTAACAAGAAGGTCTTACAGCACAACGTACAAAAGTGCGACGACTTTGCTATTTATTATTCATAATTATGCTTTCATAAGATCAGATTATCCAGTCAATTTGAGAATTCAACGGCAGCTTCTAGGAAGTCTCTGTGCTAGCTGTGCTCCAATTCTGATTCAGATAATAGCATGTAACCCTTTAAGCCCTAATTGTGACGAAAATGAAATTTCTCTTTACATCATCACTACTTGTTCAAACATTCAAGTGATGAGACTAAAGGAAGTGATCACCAAGGATAAGCTGTCTTGATATTAAGGGAAATTCTCCTTACTAGTTTCCTAAGAAATCTGTGGAGAATAGTAAGGAGAATATGCATTTTTATATCAGGACTTTAACGGCTAAAATGTGACCACTTAACTCCCTATCATTGCATGCATGATAGTTAAACCTACTCAAAATTCCCAGTTGACAGTAAAAAATTACTCTTATTCGTCGTTGTTCATTTGATGCTTTATAGTCTGTTTTGGTGGTTAAAATATCCTCACTGGCCTTTTGACAGGTAAAATAATTATGTGTATGTGCCGTTGGGTGAAACCTCTTGTGAGGTGTCACCATTAAAGAGGCCACATAATGTGTATTTAATTTAATTTAGTATTAATTTAAACAGCTTAAAGGCATATTGGAATAAAAAAAAAGCCAAAACTAATGGTTCAGTTTTGTTGAAAATTACTCTTACCCCCTGCTAGTTTTCTAAAACTATAAATAAGGGTCTTTTCAAATGGATTGCCTGGAAGGAAATGGGTTGCAACTTGAAAACATTGGGCATTTCTTTTCAGTTCTGCCCATGTGTCTTGGAAAAATTGCTAAAAAAATTGTGATCATGGTTTGTTCTACCTTTGAGAAAATCACTTGATCTTTCTTGTGGTGTTCTTCACCAAATTTGGAATCATTATGCATTTCTGCAAAACTCCCCACCTACCTCTCCCCTAACCCAACATTAACATTAACTTATTAACTTACATCACTTAGGGCAAACTGTTGGTTAGGGGAGGGGTAGGTGGGGAGTTCCCAGAAACACATTGTGATCCCCAAGGCTGTACTCTAAGAAAAATCACAGGGAGCCCAAAGGCTTTCAACTATGAAATCTAGGGTGCCCAGCACTTCATCGTTATGCAAAAAGTAAGTTTTTCTAGTCGCCCAAAGACAAAAGTTGGTAGCCTGAGGCTCCTTGGCACTGCTGGAGCACAGCCCTGATCCCAATTTTTGGTGTAAGATAAGGGTAGGTAGTTTTAATTTCAGTACCATTTTTACCCAGTACGTGGAGTCCTCCATGACATAGGCTCTTGTGTTGATTCTCTTTACAAATGCAGGTTCTTGGCATGTCTAGGACCATTGAAGTTTCCCACTGGGGCAACATTGCAGTTGAAGAAACTTATCATATGAAACACGTGGGAGCAGAGCTCAAGGTAATAAAGTAAAATGACTGCGAAAGTATTAATTTTCTCAGCTGGTTGTGGGAAAATTCTGTAATTGCTTGTTGTTGTTACGACAACTCCAGGTTCAAGATTCTCCTTATTCTTGACTCTCTGTGCTTGCCACTCTGACTGGAGTGTGTAGTGATTTAACAAAACCCTAAACTACTTTGCTATAGCTGCCAGACAATTAGATACATGTGCTACATGGCACTTATTCTTTTGTATCCCTTTTAAATTTTGACATTAAGATACAAAAATTGATAATAATTAATTGTATCATGCTCATGCAAATCACACCAGTGGTGACTAGTGGCTACTATGTCAGTTGTTAGAACCAGGGGCGTAGTAGTGTAGTGGTTACTGCATTGGACTAGGGTTAGCGTTAGGGTTAGGGTTGATTTGAATTCACACAGCCCCTGTTGACATGTTGTTTCCTCAGACAAGAGACTTCTCCACATTGTCTCTCTCCAAGCAAGTGTATGTGGCTACGGGCAACATACTGCTGGGGGTAACCCTGCGATGGACTAGCATCCCTGGTCTCCTGGGGGGAGAAGCAGTACTCTCAGTTGCTTCATGCTACAGAAGCTGGTTAAATTAATCTCCAGCCTTGTGCGTCACCTGTGGCATGTGTCCAGCATGACCTTACCTGTACCAATCATTAGCTTTGAGTGTCTGTAATAAAATTATTTATTGATCTTGCGTTTTGGCTTTCTTCAGGGTCCATTTTCCAGGTATGACTACCAACGAACTCCAGCTCCTGCCTCTATCAAGTCGTTCAAGTCTGTTCTTCCTGCTGCTGCTACTGATGTGTATTATCGTGATGAAATTGGCAACATCTCCACCAGCAGCCTGTGGTCCCAAGAGGATTCAGTTGAGCTGGAACTGAGACCAAGGTTTCCTTTGTTTGGGGGCTGGCAGACAAGGTTCTACATGGGCTACAATGTTCCTAGTTATGAGTACTTGTACAATCTGGGTTAGTATGTTTGTGTGTGTGTGTGTGTGTGTGTGTGTTCTTACAGTAAGTGACAATTTGATAGTAAAGTGTATACAAAAATATCTACAAGCACAAGATTACAGTGTACACAGAAAATCAGAGTCCTTGATCGGAGTCAGACCTGTGACTTACCCACGCAGGTTCTCTGTTCTAAGCACTGAGCTGCAGAGAGACTTCTGCCAAGGTGCGACACTTCACTGCAGGTAAAAAGTACCGTATTTACCTGCGTATAGGCCGCACCCGCGTATAGGCCGCACCCCAAACTTGTGACCTAATCTTGGGGAAAAAAATAATTTCTTAAGTATACAAGAAGAAGAATCGAGTTTCGAGTCGAGAAACTAATGAGCTTGTCGCTTGAGTGATCTAGCGAGAAATGAATCGGACAAATGGACCGAACTTGATCGCGAGCGTTATTGTTTACAGATCCAACAAGTGTGTCGAAAAATGAGGTGCAAGCGTCGCCGTTTTGTGCGATCAAATAATGACAAATGATACACATGCGTTTAGAATTCGCTGCTCCTTTTCTCATAGGGTAAATTATCCACTTTGAGTTTTTAATGTTACGGAAATTGTTGCGATAATTCTCAAAACGGCTATTTGACAAAACACTCCAATGTAAAGTCGCTCGAAAAAACTCAAGCTTTTGCCCGTTGTTGCATAAAACAGGTTTTTCACGGGCTCAGCGTAGTGACAAGCCCTGTATAAGCAATGCTAAATTTCCGATTGTTCAAGAATTTACAGGGGAAACAGGAAGGCAAAATGTCTGTCGAGAGTGAGAGTTGTATCAAAAGCATTGCGTTACGCATTGTGTATTGAAGGTTTCAAATTTGGCTTTTGACATATGCAAATTAACATGCTAGGGTAAAAATAAATCCGCACCTCTTATTTATCGCTGAAGACATGGCAATGTGTATTAAACTTCGAAACTGTGATATTTTATATCAGTTTCATTTATGACTTTTTCTTTTTGTGACGGGTTCAGTGTATTTTTCGTGTAGTTCGGCAAATAAACAAACGCAGTTTCACGTGAACGGCATCGAAAGGGCTTCGTGGCTTGACATGCAAACTTCTTTGGACTTCATCCAATAACAAACATATTCGGAAACTAGATACACTCATTGCAGCGGAGAGAAGCAAAATTCTTCGAAGACATGGATTAACTTGACCTCATACGATACATTCAATCAAACTGTCAAGCTTTCAGTAACTTTGTTGACTCTGTGTGTGTCGGGAAATTTTGCATATTAATGAGCTCAGAACTCTTGTACCCGCATATAAGCCGCACCCCAAATTTGGAACGTTTTTTCCTTGAAAAAAGTGCGGCCTATACGCGGGTAAATACATTGTGAAGGGTGGAGGGGGAGGGGAAAAACTCCTTCCTCACTGGAAAATGCCTTTAGTTTCCCAACACTTCTGTCAAAGGTTGTAAATGATAATTGTATTTAGTGAGTCCATATGTGTCATGTTTCTTGCATATTGCTAGAATCAGTTTGTTAAAGGAGCTATGTCACAGTATTTTCATTCACTTTTCTGATCTGACAAAAATACTTTCACATTGAAGAAAACCTCAGAATAATAGTTACCTAAGGTAGAAAAACACCATTACTAAACAAGGATGGTTATGACTGAGGGAGATTAAGAAGGATTACAAATGATAAACTTGAAAAAAATTGCCATTTTTTCAAGATGCATTATCTGTGATGTAGCTCCTTTAAAAAGCATCCTGTATGGTGATAAGAAGAAAGATTGTAATTTGATTGAGTTAGCTGTAATCAGTTTGTTACTGCCTGAACCATGAAATGATATACATTGCAGAGAAAGACTAAGTCCCTGATGGGTTGTGAGTGTTTTCTGGAAAATTAAGATTGGTGATGGCAATGGTAGTGATTTTCATGTTGTACTGATAGGGGTATTGTTGTCCTTTTCTTAGGGAACAGATACATTCTAAAAATGAGAGTCATTGACCACATCTATGATGACTTTGTTGTTGATCACCTAAACCTCCGAATTATTCTTCCAGAGGGATGCACGTAAGTCACAAAAAGTGTTGTTTTATTTCATAAGAGTATTTTGCTTTGCTGTCGTTGATCTGAATCTCTTTGCTCAGTAGATATTGAATTGAAGTACTATATTAATAATATGCGTTATTGGGTCGCACAATTACTGGCAGACCCTGTATTACACTGTGGACATTTGTCACAGTACATTTGTCGGGGACATTTGTAAAAACCACCTGCGAGCATTGCGCATTTGCTCCCTTAATCCTTTAAGCCCCAATAGTGATCAGCATCAAATTTCTCCTCATCATATCAGTGCATTATAACACATAAAGGTCTTGAGAACTGGGGAAGTGATCGCCAAAGATGAATTGTCTTCATGTCTTAACAAGTTCTGCGAATTAGTACTCAATGAAATGTAAGAAGAATTTGAATAATGGTGCCTGGGGCTTAAAGGGTTAAATACCCTGAATTTATCAATATGTATTTTTTTTCTCAGTGACATCCAACTGAAGAGTCCATTCAAGATGGAAGAAGGCAAACATGAGCTGCATTTCACCTATCTTGACACAGTTGGGCGACCTGTGATTGTTGCACAGAAAACCAACTTGGTGGAGCAACACATACAGGACTTTGAGGTATACCCATAATATTCACTTATGATTTAAAAAATATTATTTACAAGGCTAAAAAGGGGTTGAGGTATGTTGATACAATGTGCTTGTAGAACTCACATCAGAATGGACCAGAAAGACTTAATGGTCAAACTTAAAGTTCTCAATCAGTTTTTGCAAGTAAAAATTTTCAAAGCCATTTAGATTTCGATCACTAGTGAGTCTGGGATCAATAGACTTGTGATAGAAGGAACTCGACTTGCTTTGTGATAATGCCTATCTGTGTCAGCAAATAAAATTTACTGTTGGTTGCTTTACAATAGATGCCAATAATGGCAAACCACAGTACTTCCAGTATTTTTCAAACTCTCCGAGACGAGTGTGTCTTCTCTGGAGACGAGACTCTCCTCTCTCAAGACGAGTGTCTCGTCTCTCAAGATAAGAATCGCATCTCGCGAGAGGGTGGTAACTTTTGAGTGGTACTGTACATGTAACAATAGTTTAACCTTAATTTTGTGCGACATGGTTGCTGTTTACCACCTGTTATAGATGTGAAGGTTGATGTTATGTTCATTATATTTCATTGACAGTTTTTTGCTAGTAAATCAGTAATTTAGCATGTACATTTGTGTTTAGTAAAATCATGTTGGATTCTTATTTTAACCTTGCTATCCCAACAGCTACACTACTCGTTCAACAAAGTGCTATTGTTACAAGAGCCACTGCTTGTTGTTGGTGCATTCTACTTACTCTTCATGCTTGTCATCATCTATATGAGGCTGGACTTTGCTATCAGCAAGGTAAGATGAGATCTAGGGCTTACAAGATAAACCAGACAATCAATCCATTAAAATCAATCAATCAGGCAGGTAGGCAGTCAGTCAATCAGTCTTTACTTTTGACAGACAGACAGGCAGCCTTTATTTCAGCACGAATAAAATTAAAGCTCTGCAGCTTTTGGAGTTGTGCAAAAGAATAAAAACTAATTAAAACTAAAATTAAATTTTATACGAAGTATATACACAGTAAACTCGGTTCATATAAAATTATTAAAAAAAAACTCAAAACTAAGAACTAATTCCTTAAGGCAGTTCATGAAACTATACATACACACCATCGCACCCTTGATCCTATTTTAAAATCCCCTATGGATAATTAAAACCTGTACATCTAAAAGTGGCCGTTGTTACTGAAACAAAAACTGCAAATTGAACAACCTCCACTGGTGGGAGGCAGACCGATTGGCTATTTACCAGTATGGTTGAGACAGCAGTTGAACTGGCGCCTACTAACAATCAACTCCAATTACACTGGGGCTGTCATAGCAGACTTGAAGTGGATTTCAAGATTAACCTTTTTACTCCCAGAGTCAGTTATGGAGACATTTAGTGGTTTAACTTTTGAGTCTGTGGATGAAATCCTGTGGTGTGACCATTCAAATGAAACCTCTTCAGCAGTACGTTCACATGGTACTATTTATATTAAGCATTTTACAAAATGAAATTTGGGATTCGTCTTGAATCTTGATTTTAGGCACTCTTGGAAGTGAAAGGGTTAATGCCCTAACCACTCAGCCACTTGGTCTCCTTTGGAAACCCTGTGGAACCTTGTTATTCCTGCTAATTATTGCCTCACAATTATTTTCCTTACGTGGCAGGATGAAGCTAATGAGTCACGCATGAGAGCTGCCTGTCTGATTGAAGAAGTACAGCGCCTGTTGGATCGTCAGAGCGGTCTGTACTCTGTCTACTCTGATGCTATTCACAAGTTCAAGTCAAGCAAGGATGCCACTGCATTTGCTAATGCACGTAAGAAGCTTGATGGAGATTATCGCTCCATCAGCAACCAGATCTCTCAGGTGCAGAGCTCCCTTACCAAGGAGCAACCTGAGTCTGCAGAGAAGGTGAGATCAGGTCTCTTAGTTTTCCAGTAGAGACATATATCTTCAGGTTTTTCCTGTTTTCTGCAAACTGCAAACCGCAGTTTGAGGTCAGGCATTTGTCAGAAGTAAGGACGGTTTTGGAAATTCACAAGATACTTCCACAAATGTGTTGAGGGATGCCATGTTTGTTTTTTGTCATTCACTCTTTCAACGAGAGAATTCTGGGACTACTGTAGACGTGCAAGAACCTACATTTTAGGCTTAAACATGGGCTTGTCAAGTTTGATTTGTCTAAAAACTGTTGTATTTCACTTACTGCTAAAACAGATTGTCACCATCCAAACATGAACCATGGATGTCAAACGTGAGGTTGGGATTAAGGGCGTGTGACATTTTTAGGTGTGAAGTTTGCAATGAAAGTGTGATGCAACAGATTTGAAGTGACTCCTCCATTTCCTTGACACTGTCAAAATTAATGTACCCCTCGCCTTGCCGTCAGTTGTTCATGCAATAACTCCCTTTTTTAAATGTTTCAGCTGACGGAGCTGCAGCGCAAAGAACACGAGAAGAAGCAGCTCCTAGATGCGGCCATTGTGATGGCTGAGAAGGTGGTGAACGGCCGTCTGAGCAAGCCGGGTTACGTGGAGGGCGAGAATAATAACAAGGCCAAGAGGCAAAAACTGAGCGCCGAGATTGAAAGCATGGCTGCGAGCCTTTGATGAAGTTACCTTTTAATCCTCTGTGATGCCTGAATGATGTTTTACCATAAACCTTAATTTTTGCCTTTAACATTCCTAAACCGTTGGAAGCCCTGAGAGGTTAGGTACATGCCTGACGTCCACTAGCCTGCGTGGCAAGCGTTTCCGTAAAGTTTTCCGCAGGTTTGAAGCATTTTTCGCGGGAAGGGGGAGGGGAAGGGAGGAAGTTTCCTTTTCTCGCCTTACTCCCCCTCCCCCCTCCTTCCATTTGTCGCGCTCGCCCCAATTTTCGCGCCGCCAAAAAGCGAAAAATGCCAATGCCTCGAACAGACGGAAAAACCTACGGAAACGCTTGCCACGCAGGCTAGACGTCTACCATCGTGTTATTTCCTTAGTCAAGAGACTTTGCTCCACGTTGTCTCTCTCCACCCAGGTGTATAAACGGGTACTACTACTGAACAGTGGTTTGCATTTAGATAAGAGAGCTCCTTTCAAGTTATCATAATTCTGAAAATCCCGTTTGAACCAGTTCTCAAGGACATGTTGCCGTGAACAGCCAGGCGCCAGATCAAGCGGTGTGTAAACGAAATACAATAAGTTAATATGAACGTAACATAAAGTAAAAATATCTAGAAAATATAAAGTATGCTTTAAAAATTAAGAAGGGTCGTTGAAGCGCAAAATTCTTTTGACACGGCAAGAGTTTTTCTTTCACAATTTGTCTGGCTTGGGACAAATGTTTAACTGAATATCACAGCTAAGGGCCTGTTTACATGGAAGGAGGGTAACCCTCCTAGAAGGGTTACCCTCCTTAGAGGGTCAAAAGATAGCCCTTCTTTACATGTGTAGGGTTATCCCTGGGGCTGTCTTACCAGCTAAGGGCGCGGAAACCTGAAACCATCACGCGGATCAGATTCGCACTTCGAAATTCGTTTACGTAATTGAGAAGCACCTCAGCGGCTTCGGGCGTTCGTGCTCATTTCTTTGCCTTTTTGGCTGAAGACTCGCCTCTTGATTTATTATTACTTGTGTTTATATTTTCCAGTGGTTGACTCCGTGTGGTGAATCTTTTAGGTCAAGGCCTTCGCCTTTTACCAGAACGATTTCACCAGAATGATCTATTCCGGCCTCCAAACTAATATTACTTTCTTCTTCGTCCTTTTGATTCAATCTTGCCAGCATAGGTGGACGAAATAATTCTCCAGGTTTATAAGCGCGCAAAGCCATTTGTTATTATTATATTTTAAGCAGTCTGGCGGCAATGTGACAGTAATCCGATCGCGCTAGACTTGTCCCTCTTAGGAGGGTAACCCTACCTCGACCTTTTACATGGCTTAAATAAACAAAAAGTTGTCCCTTCTAGAAGGGTTACCCTAGCAAGCAGGTAGGGTAACCCTCCTCCTAGGGTGACCCTACCTTTCATGTAAACGAAACCGGGAAAAACAATAGAAAAGGGTAACCCTTCTAGGAGGGTAACCCTTGTAGGAGGGTTACCCTCCTTCCATGTAAACGGGCCCTAAGTGTCAAGTGAGACTTTTCACTCGGGCATCACAGGGATTATTGACTTCCAAAATATAATTAAACATGTCTTCTGAAAGATGTTCTCTTAGAGTAGCTTTTGAATTATGTAGGTTTTCAGTGTCGTTAATCTTAAGACAATGTCACTCGTGTTATTGAACAAATGCACTTATGCTGTATAGGTTCTGCCTAATAAAATTGATATTTTAAATGAAATGGCTGTGTAAATGTTGATTGCGTGGACGTTTCGTGCCCAACAGACGTTATACCGAACAGTAAAGTTTGTTTGGGATTAAAGTCTGTGTAACCCTGTTAATACGGGCATACGGCGACAACTGGTACTCTATTGAAATTTGGTCCTATAAACAGAGGGGTGGTATTAACCTTCCGGCCCTAGTATCAAGGTTCATATTCTCCTCACTGGCTTCCATACATTTCCTGTGGTGCAAGTATGTTTGATCATTAGTGATACTTTAAGGAGAAGTTATTTTCCGGTCACTGGGCTGAAAGGCTTCACGTCTTTTTGCCCATAAATCGGCCGTACTTCCGACATGATAGCTCCACTGTGTTACCAATTTGAAGTTGGTTGAAATTACTTTATTATCTTTATCCAGCATTTTCGGCTTAATCTACATTATGACTTGGAACTCATTTTTAAACTAATGGGGCAAACGGTCGTGACCTTTTGTTGTTACATAGCCGTTTTGCCACAACTTGTAGTTGATTCTAGGCCCAAAACACCTGACAATCCAGTTCGAAACGATGCCAAAGTACATACGTAGTCTCTTTCAAATGAGAAATACTGAACGCAACTTAAGAGGATCAAGGAAACTTGTTATCCCATACGTTCACACAACCACTTACGGTCTTCATTCCTTCAGATACACTATACTGCAAACATGTGGAACAAACTAGCAGAGGACCTGAGGTCACTAACGTCCTTGAATGAGTACAAAACTAAAATATGCCAAATTTCTTTCGAACATCAATGCAATAGCCCTTTTCACAGTTACCTTTTCTCATTTGCATTACAATGTTTTTGAACATGGATGTGAGGCAATTTCGGGCAATTTTGCTCTTTTAGCCCGAAATTGCCTCACATCCACGTTCAAAAACATTGTAATGCAAATGAGAAAAGTTAACTGTGAAAAGTGCTATTGTTACCTGAGGGTGGTAAAGGGTTTTTTCGTGATCCGTGAAAGGTGCTTTTTATTTCCTGTGAATTGTGAAATGGCAAATTTTTTCCTCGTGAAACGTGATTTGGTTACAGAGCCGTGAACAGCGAATCACCGGTTTTTCACGGGAATTGCCAAATGACTGTTTATTTTATCCTGAAATGTGACTGTAAACCATGATTCTCTTTTTCATGAAAAAATTCTCTAGTAAGTGTTTTAAAAAACAAGACTACGTGTGGTAAAGAGACTACAAGACTAAACCAAAACTACGTGTGGACCAGTGCCGATCGTGCTGGACGCCAGGTCACTCTACTCATTCCACCTTTTCTCTTGGTTTTCTTGGGGATCATTGCGGAAGGGTGTCTGGACGGTCGCAAGGTTTTACCTCAGATCATAGTTTTGTTCCCGAGGTTTTGTTTAGTTTATACAAAGTACACGTTAACAAGAAAGCCTTGGTGCAGAAAGAAAAGTCTAAAGTCCTGTTGTCGTGCAAAGTGCACAAAAAAACCTGTAAACATTTAACAAAGACGTCTTGGATTTTGGTGGAAAACAGCGTGTGGTGGAACAGAAGAGTGTCGGACACCCCATTTTTTTGGGCGAATTTTTTTTTGGGGGGGGAGGGCACAGATTTAAATCTGTGGCCCCCCCAAAATAAATATGTCACGCGTATCAAATGTCACACATATGCTACACCTTAGTCATGCTTTGCAAAAAACGAGCTTGTTTCAATCCCAGACATAAATCCGCAAATTAGTTTTACAGTTTACGTTATACATAAAATAGTTCTAGTGGCTACGTTGTGTATAAATACAAGCCGTTGTAATTGTTGTAAAATTCGCTGAGGAAGTTCCCCTACAGCGTAGGAGAATATTTAAAGAAGTTTTACAATTTAAGTTCCCACAGTGCTGCTCACATGTTAGGCTTTTAAAAAAGTTGCCTTGAGTGGACGATCGGTGAGGACAACAAACAAAGCTGTACTTTGGATGTAATTCATCAAAAAGTAAGGAATTTTTTTAATCGTGAAATGGCCATTTTATTTCCCGTGAAACGTGAAATGGCCATTTTATTTTTCGTGAAACGTGATCTAGACCCTCCCTTTACTACCCTCTTACCTATGGAAGTAGTAGTTTAATGTACTGTACATAATATATGATTTTATTTTTATTTTTATTATTAATACTATTTTATTTATTTATTTATTTTTTCTTCGTCTTTTCTTTCTCGGAGAAATTAGCTATACTACGGTGGCCGACAGTGGCCATCAAAAGTCAAAAACACAAAAATCAAAAGTTGATCTGCAAAGTGAAAAGTCAAACTCGAAAATCAAAAGTCGATTTACAAACTAAGAAGTCGCTTTAAAAAGTCAATTTTCAACTTAAAAAGTCGAAATCGAATGTCGATTTCTGAAGTGCGAAAATCGGGTTGCGAATTCTCACTTCTCACTTTCGACTTTCGACTTTGACCACCCCCCCTACCCCCCTCCCCTAACATTTTCTTAACGGAGCGGAAGACTGGGACAAAGTTTTCGTGTCAGATCATGGACGAAGAAAAGAAGACACGCGGTAAGATTTTTTCTTTCAATGCTGCAATAAATTGGTCAGTACAAAGGTCTGAAACCGTTTGTTTTGTGTTCTATTTCTAGTTCAGAAAACTCGTAGATCAACTTTGTAAAATGGGGATGACAGTCCTGCACGACTCCCACGCTCGTGTTTTAGCCGTTCTCATAACTTTGCTTTCACACGTTTGACTGAAGCGGGGTTCAGCCATCTATTACACGTTGTATAGCTATAAAGAAGCTACAACTTCAATTTCATGACGAAGAGGGACTATAGATCACACTCCATGATACGAAACACAACATCCTGCAAAAGAATTTTTAATATATAAGCCGGGCCCGACGTTACAAACATCGCGTTCGGCAGGGAAACTCATCACGTTGCAGATAATATTTCAAATCCTTTATTGTCACAAATATAAACATGAGAGGCTGAAAAAACCTTTCTCAAACTCATCAATAATTCCTAAAGAGAAAACAAAGGAAATCACTACCGTGACGGTGGTTTGGATACCGGATCTTAATTAGCATGAAATTTTGTGAACTTTTGCTTTGAATTTCTCCAAGAATTATGAATTGTTTGAGAAGCCATATCAAAAACTCGAAAGAGTGTTTCATCAGGTAGCCAAACACCTCGACGTCGGTCAAAAAAACTCGGCTGCGCCTCGTTTCTTCAACCCACTTCTCGGGGTTTGGATATCCTGATGAAACACTCTTTCTCGTGTTTGATATATTACATCAAGTTCCTAAACGAAACAAATTCAACGTACCTAATATGCCAAAAGCGGCGTAAAAACCACATTAAGTCGCTTAACAAACGTTCAGAGGTCGAATTTAACTGAGAAATATAACAATTAAACAGGCAAGCCACAAGAATCCAAGAGTTATCACAATATCAGACAATTGATCAGATTTCACCTTTTCGGCGTGAGATTTTCACGTGTAATGTCACGCGACTTTTGATGTAAACAAACCGCGAACGTTCGGACATTCGGTTCCCAAACAACCACACGTCTACAAATTACGAGTCGCTATTTCAAGTTCCCGTTACTATATAATTCAAAATGTCAAAGCAGAAGAATAAGAGCGACTTCAACGCCATGAATATGGCTGAATTATGCAGGAACGCCGAGTTTCAGAAAGCGGATATTTGAAAACTTCGCTAATGGCAATCGCCTCTGCAGTCGAAAGAATGGTTTTGCTGGTGGATCCAAACTTCGAAAAAGACGAAACCAATGATGCAGAGAATTTAATAATTCATGACAGGCTAATTCCCAATCCATTTTCTCTGAAGACCGTGAACAACTTTAACTTGCCGCCGCCGTTTGGGTTGTTTGATTTACCACCGCTGCGCTGATTACGACTAGCATGGGCTCGCCGCTTGCAAGTCATTTGAAGATTATCGCTTATTCAGTGATGGTTATGTAGAATCTTTAGTAACTGCTCAGTTGAATCAAGAGGGTGTCCATGTTTATGTAGCCAAAGTCTGACCTCTCATGAAAATCAAAACGGATGAAGGAAAGCTGAGGAAAGGAGTACTACGATCACTGGTTTATTCTTGAGGGTAGAGGTGCAAACCGAGGTAGTGTACTTCAGGCAAGATGCAAGTGTAAAGGTGGTGGAGATGGGGGATGTATGAACATTGCGGCCGCAATGTATGCAGTGGATTGGTAAATTAAATAGTCAAAAATGTCGCACAACCCAAACGGCGGCGAAGAGTTAAAGTTGTTCACGGCCTTCGGGGAAAATGGATGGAAAATTAGCCTATCGTGAATTATTAAATTCTCTGCATCATTAACTTGATCTTTTTCGATGTTTGGATCCACTGGCAAGACCATTCTTTCGACTGCAGAGGCGATTTCCACTAACAAAGTTTTCAAATATCCGCTTACTAAAACCGACATTCCTGCAAATATTTTGTAAGTTCTGCGACATTCGTGGCGTTGAAGTCGCTCTTATTCTTCCGCTTTGTCATTTTGAACCTAAAACTATTCGAGTTTCAAAGACTTTAAGTAATGGAAAAACTATATAAGAACATGGCAAAATGCCTTTCCTAGGCCTGGTTGCGAAATCTGCTGGACGAGGCTACCAAGTCTTCCGACTTAATAGGGGAGGGGGGTAGGGGGGTGGTCAAAGTCGAAAGTCGAAAGTGAGAAGTGAGAAGTCGAAGCTCGATTTTCGCGCTTCAGAAATCGACATTTGATTTCGACTTTTCAATTTGCGAATTGACTTTTTATTTCGTAAATTCACATTTGATTTTTGATTTTGACTTTTCACTTTGAAGATCGACTTTTGGTTTTGACTTTTTACTTTCGATGGCCACTCTCGGCCACGGTACCTATACAGCTACCCTTGTAAATCCGAGGTGAAATAAAGGTGATGTTTTGACGAATGTAAAGAAAAGAGCGGTAGTAGCGATGTTCTGGTGTGTGCGCGCGAAGGTTCCCCTCTCGGCTTCGCTGGTTCTCGCAGCTCTGCCGCTAAATTTCTCCTTCGCACACACAATCCCGCCAGCTACGCAGCCTAGAGCGGTTAAAAAGTGCACAACTCGTTGCATGAGCTCCCCTGATTCCATAGGTTCTTGTTGTCGCCGCTTGAGAAAAAGAAAAAGCTCTGGGACCAGGGTGCATTTAGAGACTGGGAACTAGGCCAGTAATTTTAGAGAGTGGCCTGGGACCCACCTAGGTAAGCGCCATGTTTGATTTCGTTTCAGGGTTTTTAGTCAAAGTATTTTCTAGGTTAAGGCTTTCTTACAAATGAACGAGATACTGAAAAACACTCACGTTTTCGTGGACATTCTAAGTATGGCAAGATGCGATGCAGTGCAGCAATGGGATGAAGGAGCATTCCAGAAAGCGTACAAGTGGGCAAACTACTTTGAAGAGGTAAGGGATCGTCTGACGGAGAATCAGCAAATAAAAGCACTAGCTAATTACTTCTCCGAGAGCGATTTTGGTTAACCCTATACTTAGTTATACATTCGTGTTGCCAAGTAATATTCCTTATACACAAACAACTTGTTTGTGAAAGAACCAGAGTGAGAAAATTATCATAATGCATCAGTCAATTCCAGCAGTGCCCAACCTCGTCCCCAGGGCCTTCTCCTCGTTCAAAATGGCGGTCGGAGAAACCCCTGGCCAAGGTTGCCAAAGTGGCTCCAAAAGTTCGTTAGAATTTTGTCACGCAAACACGATGAAATGTCTTCATTTTGTTTGAGTAACGGTTTCCGATTGCAGAAAACAAATAGGGCCGCCAAACGCTGGAAACAACGTCCGAAAGAGCCATTTCATCATGTGTCACGTGACAAAATACTCCACGATTCGTGGAGTATTTCAGCAGCCTTGGCCAGGGGTTTCTCCGACCGCCATTTTGAACGAGGAGAAGGCCCTGGGGACGAGGTTGAGCAGTGCTCCGACCGGGGACGGGGAGAGGGGGATTAGAAGCGATGACTTTCTCTCGTGGTTTGTTTGGGGATCGGTCATTGCAGCAAATTATACCAAGACGTAGCAATATTCTCTGTGCCTTTGTTTGGACTTAATTGTGCCCAGAAAAGGAGAATTTCAATTTCTCACTGTGCCATAGGGCATTTTAACAGCTCGTTTGTCCCCATCCTGGAGTATTTGTCGTTTGGTTAAAAAAAGTCAATTCCCCAGGGATCGTTAGTACATGGGCAGGAGAAAGGATAGGCATAATTTGTTTGAAAATATGACCAATGCATTTTAAGGTGATTCCATTCAATTGCATTGGGCATCCCTTCTGCGCATCATTATTTTGCGTGATCAGCATGCGCATGAGCCCATGCACGTTCGGAACTTGGTAGGTTTTCTATGAAAGCTCAGCTGTTCAGAAATGGTCGTTTTCTCCCAAACAAACTTGGTGGCCCCACTTTTTTGTTCCATTTATTTAAGGAAAATATGACTTTACATGAGATACTCAAATTTGATGAATTTCTCATTATTCAATTTTGAAATATTCCAGTTGATTCACTATTACGGTCAGATTTTAGGCGTTTCACCGGAACGGTGCAGACGCTCGATTTGCCTATTATTTCATTAGTTTCATTTTTACGGCAATTTTAAGACGTTTTACTGTAATATTGTTCTTCTATCATAAGAATAGCCTTATATTTCATTGCTAGTAATTACTTTGTTAAAGTAATGGGTGTCTCTGGTACGAGGATAGGTTTTTTCAATATTACTGTTGAAAGCTAACAAAGTACCTATATGCTACAACCCTGTAGCGTGAAATCAGACACGGTGACCCCCTCTTTGTATTTTATTTTTAATGTACTAGGTGTAATAATATTATTAATAACTGTGCAAAGTTTCAACAAATTCTCATTACAACTTTTTTTTCAATGGAATCAACTTCAGTATAATGGGGCTAACTGTTTACTACAATCAGCTCATTATATACCCGGTAATTACCTATCTGAGCAATTAAGATTTCTCTATGTGAAGTGTGAAAGATGATAACTCACCCTAAGGATAAACTTCCCCCTGGGGGGGGGGATATTCCCTATAGTAGGCTATACGAGGAGGTTCCGCCCAAAAGGTACATGCCTCTTTTAGGCTATACTAAAGGGTAGGGAAATTGTCATTTTAGTATATGAAAGGGTTACAAAATCCTCTGCAAAGTGAAAGAGAGGGCAGCTAAAGCTGAGTATATGCCAAGGGTGCCAAATTGTGGCAGAAATAACAACACAAAACAAAATGAAATTATGGAGGCTTTGAGCAACTGAGCCAGAACAACTGAAAGCCTGGGAAAAAGTGTGGCAATCACAGGAAATTCTATTAATATTTCTGAGTTGTCATGTACCTCTTTTTTAAATCGAGTCTTGGTGCTCAGCCTTTCATGGAAAAATCAGTTTTCATTCACATGCAAATAAAACTCATTTTCATAAGAAAGGTTGTGCACCAGGCTCACTTTGAAAAACAAGCCCAAGACAACTCGGAAGTGGCCCATTAGCGTTATTTGGGTTATCCTTGAGGTGTAACAAAAAGGTGCAATTTTTGCTCTAGGTATATGAAAGGGGTGCCATGTTGTTAAAAGTTAGTATACTAAAGGGTAAAGGTTTTAACCTCCGGGCAGAGCCTCCCAATATAAAAGAGTTTTATTATTGAGCACCCCCCACCTGGAACTTCCCTAATTTATTTGTAAAACTAAACCTAATTAGCCCTAATTCAGTCTAACTAGAGGTTGGGATAAGCTTGCAATCTGCAAATTTCACTGAGTAAGGTGGATTGCTCCATGTAGGGTAAAAATGAAGCCTCTTCTTCTCTTCTCTTCTATCCAATTAACCAAGGTACTAATCAAATAATAATATACCCTCACTTCAAGGATGATAATATTGAAAAGGCGTGTAAAGGCTTCACCCCAATCAATCTTGATGGCTCATTTTCCTGCTAAGCCAAATCATAAGTTCAAATTTTCATGCATATTTTTTTTTCCTTCCCAGGTTTATCGAAGATTAAAGATAAAACCACCACTTGCACAGAAACTGGATAAATATCTTGAGAACTTCAACAAATCTGGGCAGATTTGCCTAGGAAATTTTAAGTTGTCACTTGAAGTTCTTGGCAAATCAAAGTCTTTGCTGCGGCAATTTCTACTTCAGAATTGTCATTTGACAGAGAGCCAGTACCAATTGACATTACAGTTGTATGGCTTAAGAGTGGGAGATGCACAGGATTGTGGTAGCAATAATGATCTAATAACAGATGCTTATCATTTGAGCAAAACAAAAGCTTCATTGCATTTTTTGTGTAAAATGAGAGATCGGCTCACTGAAGACATGAGACTTTCCAGAGACAGAGCTTTTATGCCAACACGTTCAAGACCTCATTTGTCAAATGGTGAAGGATTTCTAAGTGCTGTTAGTTCAGAGGAAGTTTACCTGGATGTGTCTGCACACTGCTTATTGAAACAAGTCCAACATCAGTTAACATTTGGAGGTAATTTTATGACTGTACGGGTCATTTTCATTATTGACTTAGATTTCAACTGTTGAACATTGCATATAGCAATGCACAAGTAAGCTGTGCTAATCTTGATTGCTATACAGTAGACTCCTGCTATTATAGAACTATAGAACTATTATAGAACTAAAAAACTGTATGCGTTAGCAGGGTTTTGAGGTAGACAGTGGTATACTGGTGTATCTTTTTCTAGTTTCTATTCAGCAGTATCCAAGGAGAAACAGTTTGTATTCAAGGTGGAGAGAGGTTTGAGACAGCTCGCATTCAACACATCAAAGGTGAATGCATCTCCCCTCCCCTCTAAATGTTCCCTGAGCATATGCCACACTTACTGAGAATTGACGTAGTGACTATATGAAAGACACATAATGAACTGTGGTGTTAGTGTGGAATGAATGGAATGATTTTCTCAGTGCATTAATCAGCAATTGCTTACTGAGATTTGTAGATGAATCATAAGTGATGGTCTTTGTATGGGAGGAACAACTTGAAATGCCCAAATTTGTCAACAACATTTACCATCTACCCATGACTACTCAAATGAAAGCTGTTAATCAGTGTATTCATCTTGTGCTGTTTGCTTTTCTGGTGTTTGCTACGGCTTGTTTCTTCAATGAGTCAGATTATGTTGACTGTAATTGTACATTTCTCTCATTATTCCTTTAGATACCCACAGCAGGAGAAAGGTTCTGTTTGAGAAACTACAGGCTCTTGCTGAACAGACGAATGGCCTTAGAAGTATTATCACATCACTACTTTCTACTCCAGATGATTGTCAGTCTGGAGAGCAAGCTATGGGCATCACTCAATTGATTCTGGAGTGGCTCTTAGGTAAATATTGAAACAAATATGGTGATCAATTTGAGCCTTCAATGTTTTCATTTGCAACAGAATGTTTCTGATCGGACTCTCAGTTAGATTATTATCTGAGGGTCACTGGTTCTATGCTTGATCTTTACATTTGATGTGGTGTTGTCTCCTTTGTCAAGAGGCTTACTTCCACTTATTCTCTCTCCACCCAGTTGGGTTCCTCACAGCGGTCAAATGTACAACACATACGCAGTGCCCGCCATAATATGTTATTTTCGAGAGGAAAATAAAGACAAATGTGGAAAGCTTCACTGAAACGTAACACTGTTTCTGAAAACTTAAGCTTTTTACGTTGAGTATGTGTGTAAAATGAGGTAACTGACATCCACAAGTTTTGTCGGCGCGAAATTCGCTTTGTCAGGACATTTTCTGCATCGTTTTCATGCGAACTTTACCCTCATAAATGTTGGAACTGATTCAAACTTCAAGGCTCTGAAAGACCGAAAGTGACGTAGGTTTTTGCGTTTGACTGCCGTGAAGTTGGGTCCTGGTAGCAAACTGCTGGGGATCCAATCCCAAGGGTAGTAATACTCCATGCTGCAGACACCAGAGATATGCATTGGTCATGCTGACCACCTTTGGCTCAAAGTGCAACTTTACCTTTTACCTTTTATTCTAGTAATCTATTTTAACTTTTTTTTCATGTCTACCAACAGAGTTCCTTTCAAAACCTAAACCCAACCCTTGTTTGATGTCAGTTCCTTCACGCCTTCTCGGCAGAGTGGCCTTCATGTACGAGCCCTTCTTCAAGTTGTACTTGTCCCATCTGTTGAGCTGGGCAGAGAATATGGTGCCTAAATATTGCTGCAATGAAGAAAACTGTCATACTTCAAGAGGGATCCAGTGGAGGTAAATAATTTTGATAAGTGCTCAAAAATTTAATCAGGTATCCCTGTTCTTTGTAGAGAGAAACCATAAATCAAGTAACGCTTTGCAATGGGACCCGTTAATCTGGTCTTATTATCGGGGTAACAATATTAATGAGGTCTGGGCTAGCTCGTCCACTAGAAAAGAAACCGCACTATACTGGGTTTATATCAGTTTTGTGTTTTCACTTTGTACAGCAGATTAATTTACAGTCTAAATTGCTAAATACAAAAATGACTGGAAATTTTTCGCCGGGGCTAATATAAAGTGGCCGTGAAGATGAGTTGGCCGTATTATCAAGGTGACGTGTATTTTGGATGAAAAGGGTGTGATCATTCAAATGAGATTATTGAAAAATACTGTCCTGTGTTTCTTAGCTGTATGTATACCGACTGCATGGGAAGACCGGTTCTCCCTTAGTAAAATGCTCCGGAAAGCGAATCCTTCCTATTGTATATGCTCTCTAATAAAATAGATAAGCTCCGAAAAAGCAGAAGATATCAAGTCCTTCTTTAGAGAAAAATGCTTAAAGAAACGGCGAAAAAGAAATAACGTAACGTTTAGACTTTTAGCTTTTGTATTCAGTTCAGTATGAGTACTACAGAAAGCTCTTATTCCCCGGTTTGCACCTTTCACCCGCTTCGTTCCAGTGCTACATGTACTTCTTTACTTCATAGGTCGGATTTCTGTGGCACTCACCATTTGACTACTTTGCTGTCGCTAGAGCGATATGGAAAATATCGGCCAATGTAGCAATGACATGCGAACTCTGAACGTCAATACACAAGACAACAAACGATTGCGCTTTTTACTGCATGCCAACCAACGACCACGACTGAGATCTCGTCCGTGGGACGGTTATTACGACAGTGATCTAATCCGGAGGTCTTGGGTTCAAATCCCGCCGGGGTCAAAGATTTTTCTTTGATCCTGGTTCTTATTTCTAATTTCTTCTTTCAGGCCTATGGCCGGGGGGAAATTATGTAGGGTAGTATTGCTCACTTCTAGCACACATACATACACTTTCTATGCTTACTCATTTTATCACTACATGCCATCGATTATAATTTCGCTGAAACCAACTAAAGGTGAAAAACCAATTGGGTAAAATCCACCAACTAGAACACACAAATCTGTTCTTTTAAGCCCTTAGAAATAAATTTCGTTGTTTTCTGAAAATTTCGCAACGATGACTGACGGCAGTAAAAATGTAACCCTTATAGATGAGTTCGTATGTTACTGAAAACGATAGTAATTACTATCAGTACTCCCGTTGTCTGAAAATGTACTCCTGACCTTCGAATGTTACCTCAATTTTAACTGAGAGTTTTAACTGATTTAGAAATCTCTATCAGCAGCCATTTGTGAATCCTCTGTGCTTGAGACAGTTCTCAGTTAAACGCTGTATTTGAAATTTCTTGTAAGCGATCATCTATCTTCAAAATTTACAACCTTTATAATATATTAAATCAGTTTTCTGACAAACATATTTAGAATCTCGTAGGCGGCTACGTATAGTATATATTCCCGTAAGGGATCACCTTCCTTCATCCTAGTCTACTTCCAGTGCAGCGTTTTCTAGGCCTTCATGGTTAATTCTTTTCGGCGACGTATCTGAGACGAGTGACCACTAGTCACAACCAGTGACGAGTGATCAACCACGCCGAATTACGGATGCCTATAGAAAGTTGGCAACCTTCACCCCGGGCATGGTTCGGTTGCGAGTAGCCTGAAATGGGAGACGCCACGGTCTCCACACAGGCTAGTTTCAAGAGATTGATATCTTCAAGCTTATGTTGTTGTTGCTTTTACTCCATTGACAGGTACAAGGTCCAAGATCACCACGACAAGGATGAAAAAGATCTAGCGTTCACAAATCTCGTGAATCATTTTGGTCATTTAGTTACTGGCCCAGATTCCATCGCTGATGCAATAAAGAAAGAACTGCAATCTCGATCAGTTGAGAGAGATTTAGCAGTTATGAGCGACGATCGCAGAAAGACATTTGGTTCGCTAGAGTTGAATATTTGGGAAGACATTTGCGATGTGGTGCCGTTTTCACGGTAAAAATCACTTATACACAAAGGAAGCTATTAATTTTTAGTAAGAAAAAACAAAATAAAGAATAAAGAATTAATTAATTTAAAAAACCTGCAGTTGAACTCGTCTGAATTACATTTTGCCTTGTTTTTGTCATCATTTATGAGTTAAGTAGCCAATATTTGTTGGATTATCAGCCTTCTTTATTTTTGGCTGATTAATGTCTCATCGGTCGTTGGACCATCAGAGATCATACTCAAGGCTACTAACTTTTTCCTGTTATCCGACTCCTAAATTTGAGAGCGAGGGTAGGGAAACTCGGATTTTATAGTGTCGGGTAAGCCCATTCCTTCCTCCCCTCAAAATGTGCATCAGCCGAAAATGATTGTGTGAAAGACTTCTACCGCTTCTTGCGGGAATATGAATAGCCCAGAAATATCGACAAACGGTAACAACGGGTGTTCATCCTCCACCATTATTTACGCTATCCCAGTTCGTTTTTCTTCCTGCAACTTTTCTTTTTCCTACCTTAACTGGGAGACAGGAGCCCATATGGATCGGATATTACATGCAAGGAAGCACGTTGCTTTGGGGTTGCCATTGACCCAGTGTGGTTCCAATCAAACCGCTGCTAACCATAGTTAGTATGTGCTAACCAAAGGGTAAACTGCGAGTTTATTAAACTGAAAATTCGGTCGAAAATAATCCCCAGTTGTCCTTCGAAAAACCCTTTGAATCTAAAGCAAGTTTTAAAACCGTTATCTGCTATCCGTTCAGCAGGATGATCGTCCAAAATATGGGAGGCGCTAAAAGCAAAAACACACACCATCTGAGGTTTTTCGAGATTAAAGTTTTATGTTTTTGCTTTCAAAGTCAAGGTTTTAGGTCCATGCCAACTCTAAAATTTGGCTACCCGTGATCAAAACGTTCAGTATGGCGAGTTTAACTGTAGTTTGCGTGACTAGGAACAGTCACGCAAACAGTGACCAAGAACATTTCTATTGCCTCACTTCTTGGACGGGAAACCAGCTGGTGCATCGTCACCACAAGGATTTTGTCATGTATCCCCAATAAAATCGCAGGAGTCATATATATATTATCTCGAGAGGGTTAACGTTTCCTTTCTAGAGTAATTGGCTCAATGGAAAAAAAATCAATGGGTATACTTCCTCAGGTGGTTATAACCAGCTCGATACAACAAGTTATGCACGTTTGACAGGTTGCGTGACAACTCAAATAGTTACCTATAAAAGGTATCAGCTGCCATGGATAATACCGGCGGGATTTCCGCCAGACGCACAAAAGACATCGCATTATCCAAATCTACCTCGGTTTTCTTATCACTTTCATTTTTCTGGCCTTTGTCACCTCCGCCAGTATTGACGCCAACAAAAAACTGGAGACCAATTTAGCCATTTCTACAAGCGCGATCGCGATAGTGACCTTCTCACACATTGTTTAGTGACCTTTGATTTCAAGGCCAGATGTCAATCACCGCGCCCTAGAAACCCGTGGCTTTCTCGACTGTCGCGGACTCCGTCGACCATCAGTCGGCCATCCATGAGATCTGTGTATGCAGTGTGAATATAAAATATATCAGTATTTTTAAACATAATAATGATTGCCTTTTATGCCATTGTGGTCTAGGGCCTTTAAAATGTTTTATTTCACTGTTCTCAAACTAATTAATAATTCGTAAAGAGAAAACAAAGGAAATTACTACCGTGACGGTGGTTTGGATACCGGATCTTAATTAGCATAAAATTTTGCGAACTTTTGCTTTCAATTTTTCCAAGAATTATGAATGGTTTGAGAAGCTATATCGAAAACTCGAAAGAGTGTTTCATCAGGCATCCAAACTCCTCGAAGTCGGTCAAAAAAACTCGGCTGCGCCTGGTTTTTTCAACCCACTTCTCGGGGTTTGGTTATCCTGATGAAACACTCTTTCTTGTGTTTGATATATTACGTCAATAGGAAATTTTTCTGTTTATTGATTTATTTCGGTCAGTACTTTCACCTTCCAGTATTTTCACCTTCACTGAAACTCCACGCCATTCCAAATCTTTTTAGCAGGATCATTTGCGGTCCACCCTGGGGATCATTTGTGGACCTAGGATCATTTGCGGTCCAGTTTGGGGATCATTTGCGGTCGGGGATCATTTGCGGTCTCGGGATCATTTGCGGCGCTGTACAGTTGTCTTGACCTCTTTACCCCATGTGGATGTACAGGTTCACATCTCACAACAATCATCCCATGAAGACCGTTTGTGTTTAGGTGGTCTCCATAGCAACAGGTGTTGTCACCATGGTGATAAGAGGCCTGTGCCCCTTTAATATTCTTGCCCTCTCAGCACGTGTTTTACAATGCATGCTGGGAAATTTTACAGGCTTGGTCGCGCAGGGTGGCGCGAAAACGACGAAAAGAAAGAAAATTCGACAAAAAGAAGGAATGACGTTTGTATTTATTGTAAAATAATAACCCTTCCATCTTGAAGGAAAAAGAGAATGCCAGATGAGGAAAGAGTGAGGACAAAACGGTTAGTTTTGCTGACTTAACTTTCCGCTTTAGGTGTCGTTTGTTTGCTAAAAAGAAGTTTACAACCGTAAAAATTGCTAACTGTCGTGACATGTAAGCTCAAGTTATAGCCCATATCATTTCGAATTCGTTTTTTTCACAGAAGGAAGCTCGACTCTATAATCACTAAACTACACCAAGTGACTACTTTGGGAAGTGAAAGTCATGGAGAGGAAGAGAATCCGGTAAAATGTTTATTTTGTGATCATTTGTTGCGTGAACAATGTCACCTTGTGGGTATACACATGTATTTTGACGACGAATTTGTGACAATCGATTAACGCGCCACAAGCCGGCAACATTTGCATATAAAGCCTTAAATGAACTTTATTAAACCCTCGTTTAACTCCACGGTTATATTTCCAAAGGCCTTTCCACTTGTGTTATTGCTATTATTGTGTTTTTCATCCAGTTTGTACGTTTTTGTTTGTGTTAAATGTGTACCTGTTCTCCATGACAGTGTTCGATTCTTTTTATACTGTGGCGTGTTGTATTCTCTTGATCTGTAAGAAACGGGTGAGATATACCGGTGAGTTAATTGTTTATCGGAATAAAATAACCCTTGAAATAAACGTTCAAGGGTTATGTCACCTACAGACTGGGGCATATATATTAATATTTTTAACCTTAACCTTCTTTAATATCTTTCACGTCAAGGCATCAAAAATATCATAAGAGTTCGAGGCTTACGTGTACGTCTTCGCGCTCTTTTGTGGATCTTCGGTTTTGTTTACCGGTATGTTTTCAAAATGGACACCCTTCGACAGTTATCATCAGAAAAAGCTAACAATAACTCTGAGCTGGGAAAAAAATGACACTTGACATACCATTTTTGCTAAATTCATTAACAGATGTAGTTTGTTGCCTCCAAAAAATAAGCCAACAAGTCCTATGTTCAGTGAAAGTGCCCATTTAGTTATATTATAAGCCCCCCTGAACTGTACACATAATTTGATTGTTGTTTTAGTCATCCAGAGAGCTTTTACTTGTTTTATTGTGACTGAACTGTAAGGTGTGGTGTGTTGCAATTGTAGCCCTATGTTCTAAGCGAGTCTAAAATATCAGTCTCTCCTCCCATCATTTGTCATATTTCAGAGCATGCAAATAATTTTGTCCGGTCAGTATAAAACACGGACTGCGGACTGCGGACCGGACTGGGTATAACACGGACTGAATATAAAATGACTGAGTTTAAAAATTGCTGCACTGACCGATAAACATAAAAAAATGCTACTTTTTCAGTTTTCTCGAACGCTTTTGAGTTGTCGAAGACCAAATCTTGCTTCCCCGGCCGTTTAAGCTTTTTAAGCAGGTCTGAGTCGAACGTTAACAAACGTAAACATTGCAAATTCAAAGTGCGTACATTATTTCAACTGTGTAATTAAAATCGCTAACATTTAGCACTTCTACTTTGGAGATGACTTTCGTGCCACGTCTTTGGTTTTCCTATTTAATCTGAATTTCAAACTTAAGAATGTCGTTTACATGTATGTATTTTTTATTTCGTGACTTCAGGTTAATCATTACCAAAAGTACAAAATGGATAAGAAACCATCGGGAAAGAACTCAAAGTTTCATCTGAATCGGCTCGTTAGAGAGAATAAAAATTTGTCTGCGCATGAACATTCAGTTTCTTGATTCCATTAATTTCACAGTCCAAGAGCCAATTTTGCACTTGTTGATTTAAATTCAGTCCGCATTTTATACTCAGTCCATAGTCCGCCAGTCCATTTGTTTTAATAGTGTTCGACTCAGAATCCGCTTAAACGGCCGGGGAAGCAAGATTTGGTCTTCGACAAACTGTCTTTAGCAGATTTAATAATTCTACAGCTTTGTTTAGCAGATTTTTGTTCTTCTTGAAAAGGGATGAGGTTAGTCGAAGTTGACAAATTTAATTGGCCGGGTTTCCACAAATGTTTCTCTGTTGCGTGACATCAGGTAAGCAAGTCGCTGTCGGCGTCAAAAGTACTCTAGCTGATTTCAACGTGCAACTGCAGAACTCCCAAGCTTAAATGTGTAATTTATCTTACCTAAGCCATGTGACAATCCCACTCTCAACCTCTCTGTACAAAAACTGTGTTTAAACCTAATCTCCCTTCCTTTAAATTCAAAGTTCCTTGTTGTTGTCTAATTTGGAAGTAATTTTCAGAATTTTCAAAGCCATATTTTAAATTTGGCAGTTCATCGTTGTTTTCTCTCGAGAACTTGCGTGGTAAATGGCCCACTGTTTCTCCATTGTTGACAACTTTGATGGCAAATTTGTCAAAGCAATTATCCAACTGCCTTTCACAGGTGAGTTTGTCACTGATGGATGGCTTCCAAATATCCTTGTAAACATGGAAGCCACGAACAGCTGAAGAAATCGCTAAAACCTTCATTTCAGTTTGCTTTGCGAATGAACAAAGCAACAACACTTGTTACCAGTTTCTCTCTTCTCATCAAATGCCTGGCTACTAAGCCAAGATATGCAGCTGAATGAACTTACAAATTTTCGGACTTGAATATCTTTATGTGGTAAAATGCTGGGGAAAAGTTCATCGAGGAAAGTGGTCTTGTGTTCAAGTACATTTACATAATTTTTTGATACTTGTTTTAAGGATTAAAATGCGTGTTTGAGTCTTATTCAGACTACAAATTGAATCACTGATCCGTAGTTAAGAAGGACTTCACTTCAGCCAATATGTTCATTAAATCAAATGACTTGGCTATGAAATTTTTTTGCAAAAAATTTTTTTTCCGAAAACTTGAGCTTCTAAACTCGGCGTGCGGCTTATCTGCGAGTGCGGCTTGTACGCCGGTGTTTACGGTATATCCACTAATTCTATGTCTGTCCCTTTGATTAGTATTTTGCTCTCATTGAAGAGAACATTCCCAAGCTTGTTTAGGTCGGGGAAAAATGTCAAAATGCGACTGTGCGTGCCGACGACTCAGTCGATTCGTATTGGGCTAACTGAATGCGTCGTTCTCAAAATGCTCCACAACTTTCTCGACAACTTTGATCTTGAGGGCCATTAGTCCTTCGTTGCTATCAGATGTATCTGCCTCAGGCGTTTTTACACTGATTCCATATTCATCCAAATGATCACATAGATATTGGAAGGTTATTTATACGTCAATGTTCTGAGCATTGGGGTTGCAGGCCTCCGTAATTTTATCCATAAACAAATTACTTCCCCAAAACCTTGCTCGGAAGCCTAAAATGCTGGGTTAAATTACATGAGAAAACTGCAAACCATTATACATCTGCAAACTTTACAAAGGAGCTACAGTCGAGGGACCTTCCAGTGATGTTTTTCGTCGCGGACAATTGATTTGTGGAAAGAAATGGTAGGTAAATAAGCATGGCAAGAGGGGAAGAAAATTCCACAAAACCAGTCCAGTTAATTTGGCCTGCCATTTTTTTTATCCATTTGGCAGTTCATTGTTGTTTGCGCCTGCCAAACCTAAAATTTGACCAGCCATTTAGCCATTGGCAGGCTGCTATTTCGAGCCCTGCCAGGACTCAGATTTAAGCTAGGAAAGTGACCTATAGAGTGAATGGGAAAGCAGTTCAAAGCCAGAAGATGAGAATGAAAGTGGGAATGAAAGTGAAAAGTATCGACCAACGTGACGGAGATGTGAGTGACAACAATGATGTGGAAGCTGATAGTGGTCAACAAAGGGGACAGAACATTGGTAGAGGTGCTCGTGGTGCTGCTAGAGGTGCTTATAGCGCTGCTAGAGGTGCTGGTGGAGCTAGAAGAGGTGCTCGCGGTGCTGCACGTGGAGCACATTCTCGTGCTGATCCCCAACAACAAGCGGCTTTTGAAGTGCAGTGGGTTGTGGTGGATAGAGAGCCAGATGTGCCACTGTTGACTGGTTCTTCAGCAATTAAAGCAGTCCTTCCAAACAACCCTTTGACAGGTGACTTTGTGAGTCTGTTTCTCACTGATGAATTTTTTGATATTCTTGTGGAGCAAACAAATGTGTATGCTGCACAGTACAAGGAGAACAAGGCAAACTTGCCACCACATAGCTGGGCAAATGTGTGGTTTGACACCAGTAGTCTTTTCCAATGACAAGAAGGAAATATTCTTCTTGCCATCCATCCATAAAGCAAATGTCATCAACACTGGCAAACGCAACAGGCAAGGAAACCCCATCAGAAAGCTGCAAGTAGCATTCCACTTAATTGAGGAGGCTATACTCAATGCCTTCCTACTAAACAACAAGCAAGAGAATAGGAAGGGCCTGCTGAAGTTCAAGCTGGAGGCAATTTCTTACCTTCTAGCTTCTGGTGGGATCGATGTGGCTGCTCCAACTGCAACAGATTGTTTGTCAGGGCACCATTTTCTCGAAGCAATCCCTCTCACACCCATGAAGCAGAATCCTCAGAGGTGTGTCGTTTGTACCCGTCTTGGAAGAAGAAAGGAGACACGGTATCAATGTGGAGATTGCCCCGAAAACCAGGACTGTGCAGCACCATGTTTGAGGGTGTATCACACAGGCTGACCTTAGAAGCCCCTGAACTTTGCAAAAATTAGAAAGGGACAACTTATGTACACATACACAGTTTTTAAAGCTTCTCATTATAAATTCAAAATGGCCGACAGTCAAAACGGGAAGAAAAGGACAGCCATAACTTTCACAAGAGTTATTTCATTGGTTTTCCAGAGTTAAACAGATAAATTACAGAGACTGTTATGTGATTACATAGACTGCTATTTGTTGTATATAGCTTGCTAAAAGACATTTTATAGAGACAAATCACTGTTTTGTTTTGGATTCATCATGACCAGAGGCAATGCATGATTTAATTGTTGGTCAGAAGTATTCCCAAATTCTCTTTTTTGAGTTTTCTGGTTCAAAACAATCAATTAAAAGAAATTGAGTGCCTAGAATGACAAAAATAAATTTTCACAAGAAATTCAATATGGTCACAGTTGCTGGGGTCTCCGTGGTTGGCACTCAAGGGGTTAAGAGTGAGTCCCCTAAAAGTAGTTACAGCCCTTTCTATGGTTACCAGACAGTGTCTCAAACTGCAGTAATTATGATATTCTGACTGCGTGATCACAAGAGATAAATTCACGTAGCCTAAACTTGTATGATAAAATTTCGGTTTTTTTTTCAATTAAAAAACATTTGCCTGGGGAGTTACCCTTGGTCCATCTTATCGTTACTCATATGATATGGTACCTCTTCACAGAGTAAAGCAGTAAAGGAAAATGGAGTCGTCAGCAAGGGAGACAAACCACTGCCAAAGCCATCAAGACGGTAATAACATAACATTACTCTTCAACATGATACTTTTCGTTGAAGGAAGAAAATGACCCACCCCCACAGAATATTAATTTTCAGTTTAGCCTCAAACTTTCCTTTAAAAATTTTGGCTTTTGAGACCCCCCCACCCCCTCGGAATTTCCAGTGGCCCTCCATGAAGTGGGTATGGATGTTTTCTGGAACCGAAGATTGCCACTTAGAAAAATTAGAAAGTAACTTCTGCAAGTAGTTAGAATTTCTGTTAAATAACTTACTTTTGAATATTCACAGTTTTAGGGGTGTTGTTCACAAATTATAACATTAGAAGGCCTTGTATGTACACTATTTTGCAATTAGCATCACAGGAAAATTATTGTAGTCAACAACTTTTGTTTTCAAGAATTGCTACCCTTAAGGATTTTACCCAGAGACTCATAAGATAGAACAATATTGCATTAAATTGAATCAAGGGCTGAAACTATAAAGGCAAGAGTTGCCACTTGGTCATTGTTTGAAGCTGGTTTTCATCCATTTTCTTTCAACCTTAGCTTGTTAAAGTGCACCTAAACCCAAAATATTTTTTTACGCTAATAGATAACATTGCACCTATTGGGTGATTCCAGAAAATATCCATACCCTACCACGGGCGGCATCTTCATCTAGACCCCCCTTGCCTTAGGAAATTCCAAAATGCCCAACTCCCCCTTGCCCTCAGAATTCCAAACCGTTCTACCTCCCCATGCCTTTGGAATTTCGTAATTGCTGCTTTTTTCTTCCAACTGATTTGAAAAGCCCTCTCTATATTCCAAACACCTTTATTAAACGGAAATTAATCCTTTCGCTCCCTCCGAAAGAGAAAACGTACATTCAGCACAGCAAACAATCAACGTTGCGTGATGACAAACAGCGGCCAACTGAGTGATATTTTACATTGTAACCTTCCACGGCAAAACGTACACTACCGATAATCCGTTAAAACATTAGAAAACTCAAACGGCTTTGAAGTCATTCCAACGCTTGGTCCAATGTTTAAACGTGTGTCTATAATTTTTGGTGTCGAGGGTTGCCGTGAATAATTTGCGTGCCGAATGCGACGTAAAATTTTAACAACAAAGCTAAAATTTTCAGAATTGAAATTGGAAATTCATGATTGCGTTTGCCAGACTCAAACCTGCCATCAAAAGCGAAAGTGTTGAATGCAACCTATTCTAAAACTCGAAAGGTTATGATGTTAGGAAAAGAATTAGAGTAAAATAGCAAGCTTTTTTCCTGCAATTATTTTTAGTCCACAGTGAACTCAATTTGCATACTGTACTGCGGCCCCAAATAAATTGCACGATCAGAACAAAACAAACTTTTTCCCCGCACTTTATCCTTGGGTTAAAATTAAAATAGTAAATGAAACTCACATTGAAATTCAAAGTCAATGACAACTTTAAAAGAATTTGTACAAAATAGTGAATGTAGTCTGATCAAAAGTGCATCAAATTTGCACAACGCCTAAAACCCAACCTTTTCAATGAACGTCGCATGGTATGTAACGCAACAATTTCACATGTGTCTCGATGATATCTGCTTTAATATAGGGCCTGAAAACCCTTTCCTGGGATCTACAGTATTGTATTCGAGCAAAACAATCGAAGGAAAGTCTACGATCGCTTTTGTGACCAATCTACTGGCAAGTGAACAGCTTTCAGCCATCATGTTAGCATAACATTTTATTGACTATGACCATTGAAATGTGGCTCCGGCATGTTGATTGAGTTGAACGTGTTTCGTGTTTACGAGTGAATCATTGTCCTTAGATAAGTCGTTTTTGACGAGTTTTTCTTGAAGAGGCTTAACTACACCAAACTGGAAGTTACTCTCCTGAAAATCCCCCCATGCCTTCAGAATTCCAGTCCAATGAACCCCCCCATGTCCTTGGAATTCCAGTCGACGTAACCCCCCTCCCCTTCGGAATTCCGAGATCCCGCCCGTGGTATAGGTGTGGATATTTTCTGGAACCACCCGTTTTAAAAACATTTCGCCATTATTTGCAGTTTTTGACTTTTTATGGGCTTCAAAACTTACGAAAAACTAAGCATCATTTGTAGCACGACCGAGTCAGAAGGGACATAGGTCTATTCCTGATTTGACACCACGAACTGCTTTGCATGCATGTCTACAAAGACTTAAGGAGATGCAAATCAGTTTGTGATGTCAAATCAGGAATAGAACCATGCCCCTCACTAGCACGGTCGTGTAACAGATGATGGCTAGATTTCGTAACTTTTACAGCCTATAAAAAGACAAGACTGAGGGGGGATTTCATAAAAAGAGGCGCAATGCTTTTCGAACAGGTGCAAAGAGTTTTTTTAGCGAAAAATATTTTGGGGTTAGGTGCACTTTAAATTAAGTTGTACACTCTTTGTAGTTGTGACATCTGTCAGTTTATCAGATGAATTCCCACTTCCAGAGTGTGATCAATGATATCACCAAAGGTCGCCCTGTTCATCATTTTTGTGTGTGTGAACAGTGACTGGGCTACTTGTCTATGCTTTCTATGAGCTGCAGTGAACTTGGTTGACTATAAGCTTGTAGTTTTTTTAATTATTATTTTTGATTAAAAATATTGCTGTGTTGTTGCCATCACAGGAAATTGCACAGAGCAGTGAAACAGAAGCAGACTACAAGGACTTCCGAAGATGAGCTGCATGCGGAAGAGGAACCTCAAGGTGCAGAACATGGTGGTGAAATACAGCCAGCTGAGAGTGGCATGGAGGTCGATGGTGAACAAGAAGTTCCCTGCAATGGAGAAGGCAACACCAGCCGTGAGATGCACTCAGATTCTGTTCCAGTAGTCAAGCAAGAACCTGTGGAAAATTATGAGAATTCTCTGGAAGGACTTCAAAAGATGCTCGGTTACAGCATTAGAGAGGAGGTGGGGAAGGACGAGGGCACCGAGAAGACAAAGAAGAGGCTACTTTCAGAGAGCTCTGATCCAGACAGTCCTGGTAAGACTGTGTCTACAAGTACTTGAACCTTGGTTGTTTGGTCATACTGGGACTCCTGAGAAATAATTTTTGTAGCCTGGATAATCAAGAATCTGGGTAGTTAAAGATTTCCTGCACTTTGAAAAGGTTGCTGAATGCAAAATTCTCTTGAACTGAAGACAGCATGGCCTTCCCCTTAGTTTGCCACCAGATATACATGTACAGAGCTTCCTAGCTTTCTGGTTGCTTGAGTTTTTCTGGCTTGGGATGAAACGTACAGTACCGCTCGAAAGTATTGGTGCATTTTCTGCGATACTGCCGCGGTGGAATTGCAGTTTGTATCTCCGGTTTGACCTCGGGAAAACATCGTCTAACTTCTTTGAAAACTCCGGTTTTACCTCGGTTTTTTGCGGTCAAAAATACCGCGGTAAAGAATAGGACGCGGTGGTGTTTGAATAGCCTTTTGTTTCCTTTGTTTCAACGATTAATCAACTTCAATAAGCGAGACGTCGTGTGTCGATGATTTTATGACGTGATACATCTCACATTTGATTTTTGCTTTTACCGTGATTCACAAACCTTGACTTCTGAGCACGTTTGAGAACGCTGACGTTAGCCGAAGAAAGAAATGAAAACTTGTGTCATTTGCAACAGCGAGAAGAAATAAAACGGATATCATAGAGATAGAATTGTTGCATTATACCGCCTGACGTTCATTCAAAAGGTCAGATTTCTCCCGTTATGCAAATCTGATGCGATTTTGAACTGAAACTAACTTCGGGCTATATATCGCTATTTCTCACAAATTCTTTTGCAGTTGGCGTTGACTTTGAGTTTCAACACGAGTTTCATTTACTATTACAATTATCATCGAAGTATTCAGTGCGCGAAGGATCAAGAAAGGTGCGATTTGCTCCCATATCGCTCGCACAAATATTTATTTTGAGACTCACAGTATGCAAATTCAAATTCAGTGCAATGCACTGTGAACTAAAAATAATCTCAGGGGAAAAAAATTGCTTTTTTACTCTAATTCTCTTTCTTATATCATAACTTTCGCTTTTTAGTTTAAGTTACATTCAACAGTTTCGCTTTTGACGGAATGTTTGAGCATGGCGAAGGCATATTTCAATTCTGAAAATTTTAGCTTATGTCGCATTCGCGATTCGACGCGCAAATTATTCATGCAACGCTTGGCACCAAATAGTCATGTGATTGCGGACTAAAACTGTTTTTTTTACAATAAAGAATGCTTTACTTTACTATTGAACGTGTCAGCTTCTGTTCGTTCGCTCGAAGTTTGCTTGCGGCTGCCCGACATTCCGGCCGACAATCCATTCTATTGTGATTGTGCATGATTGTGGCACCTAGTCCCGCTGTCTTGCAAAGTCTGAAACGAGAACCTCTCGTGTTGTATCGCACGGACTGCTGACTTGCTCGAAAAACATTTAATACATCGGCTTGCTTGTAGCTCTCCTTAAATGATCTAATACCAATAAAACACGATCTTTAAAGTTCTTTATTTACAGTTGCACTCGGTGATAAAAACACGCAACGACAAGCCGGCGTGACTGCACACGATCGGGTCCGAAATCGGTTTTATCACGAAATCATACTGTGAAATCATACTGCTAACCTTTTGTCTATTTGCTCCTTTGAGAATATTAGTGAGATAAAGTATAAACAATGCCAAAACAATAGAAATTAGTCACTATTGTTTGGTTACCGAGGCATTGCCGCGTCAAGTCAGCCGCGGTGTTTGGTCGCTTTCGTCCTAACCGAGGTTGCGGGTTTTCGTTCCACTGCGGCAAATTCGAGGAAAACAAAATGGCGGCGGATGAGGTTTCGCCGCGTGCTTATGCACCAATATTTTGGAGCGGTACTGTATTGTTCCTTCAGTGTTTCATGGTTTCATTGGGGTAGCAGGGATGGCGTAGTGGTGAGAGCACTCGCCTCCCACCATTGCGGCCAGTTTAGATTCCCGGGCCCAGTGTCATATGTGGGCTGAGTTTGTGTTGGTTCTCGACCCTGCCCCGGGGGTGTTTCTCTGGGTAATCTGGTTTTCCTCCCTCAGTAGAAACCGACACGCAGCGTATTTGAGCTGGCTGTTGACTGTGCTCCAAGCTCACGCATGGACTGTAAAGTGGCTGCCAGAAGGTGCCTTTATATGCTTTTGGTCCAACCTTGTTGAGCTGCGTCCTTGCTGTACTTGCAAGGGTGATTAGCAAGACAGTTATTATTGTTATTATTATTATTATTATTATTATTATTATTATTGTTGTTGCCATGATCATCATGATCACAATAGATTGTTGTTGTCAATAATTTCCATGCAGGACCTTCACATTCAAATGTTATGTCTGTCTGTCTTGGGAAAGACTAATTGTTTCCTCAAAGAGGACTGCTGTCTTCCCCAGATCCCAAATCACAGAATCCCTTTGCCCCTTGGTCCTCTGGAAGACAACAGAGGGGCAGTTACACTGTGAGAGAGAGCCTGTAGTTTTCGAAAAGTGTTCAAGCCTACTGTTCAGTGTATACTATGCAAGTAACAAATGAGTGATTCATAATTATTATGCTCTTGACAGTCATGGAATTACCCAGGAGAGTAGAGTGTACAGCTTGTGGAAGGAATGTAAATCCAGCTCATGGAACTATCTGTAGGCACCCACTGTTAAATGTCTTGGTCTGCAAAGTAAGTAGTCTGCACTGCTTTGAAACTGCCAGGTCCTTGAAAACTTCTCTGAAAATGATTTTTCCTTAGACTCTTGAATTTTTGTCAAAAGTACTTAAATTGTTTTTGAAAAGTCCTTGAATCAGGCCTTCTGACAGGGTGCGTGGGTGCGGAACCACACAATTCGGTCAAACCTGCACAATAATGCACAATTCCCTATACACACAAATTCCTGTACAATACTGAAAAATTTGCTTAAATATTTAATTAAATCAGGTATCCTATTGATAACCCAGATTCCTGAATGAGAGGCCATCTGAGAGTTCAGTGGACCCCCACTTTAAATTACAGAAACTTGACCTTGAAGCTTAGAAAGTTTACGGAAGATGTTTTTATCGTCAAATATATCTTCAAAATAATGAGAACCAAATTACACGTAAAATGGTCATGTCTTTCTGACATTTTCTCAACTTTTCTTTGCTAGAAATGCAATCAGTACTACAACTCTGGTCCATTCACTCGAGATGAATTTGGAATAGATGAGCAATGTCGCTGGTGCGGAGATGGTGGCTCACTGCTCTGCTGCGACAAATGTGATAAGGCCTTTTGTAAATCTTGTATCAAACGCAACTTTGGAAGGGCAACACTCAAGGACATTGTCAATGCACCGGAAGGAGTTGAGTGGTTGTGCTTTTGTTGCAACCCTAAGCCTTTGTCAAAGCTTGTCAAAGCCTGTAATCGAATCATGAACATTTTACAAATGCAAAAATCTCAAAAGACGATTTTTAAAACGAAAAAGGGACCGGCTTTAACAGATACTCCTAACCAAAAAGAACGACGGAATAGACTCAGTAGTTTGACTGAAAATTTGGGTTCTGATGGGGCTTTATCGCCGTGTGAAAGTCCCTCAAAGAAGAACTTGTCTTATGTCAGTGAAGATGATTCTGATGAGGAGGATTCTATCACTGAACAGAGAAACAAAAAGGCAAAGACTAGAGCTACGAAACACAGCAAGCAAAATGGTTTGGCTAAGAGAGATGCTTTAGTTATCGATGATGACAGTGATAGTGACAATGTGGTAGAAACTGTCAAGGTTTCCAAGGGGAAAAGTAGTAAGGCTCAAGCAGAACTTAGGGCTAAAAGGAAATTAGAAGTAACTGTGGAGTCAGATGACGGAAAGAACCAGAAAGGGAGTAAGAAAAGCAAAACAAAGAAAACCAGGACTAAGAAAGATTCGTCAAGTGAGTCAGTCTCTGATTCGGGAAAACAAAAGTCAAAGTCAAAACCCAAACCAAAAGGTAAAACAAGAAGCAAACATGCAGCTGAAGCTCAGAGTTCAGAGAAAGATTCAGAGGAAGAGGAAGACTCTGAGAATGATTCACTTTCGGACTTTATTTCTATGATGAAAGAAAAACGTCAAAGGAAGAAAGATGTCAGGAGAGGGAAAAGAGGAGCAGCAAAGAAAAAAACTGTCTCAGTTTCAGAAGACGAAGAGGAGGAGAGCGAGGAGGATAAAAAGTCAAAAAGAAAGAGGAAGACAAGTGTCACACAGAAGCAGACTAGAAAACGGCCAAGAAAAGTAACTTCCTCTGAGGATGAATCCAAGTCGTCAGGTGATCAGTCAGACAGCGAGGGCCCTGTGACGAGAAACAAGAAGAAGCAGCCTCAGAAGCAGAGAAAGAAAAAGAAAAAGGTGGCATCGGAAAGTGACAGAGATGATGATGATGATGACGAAGACGAAGAGATTGGTAGGAAAAAGAAAGGGAAGTCTAGGCGAAAAGCTAAAAAAGGCAGCTGTGAATCAGATGACGACAAGAGAAAACGTAAAAAGAAGGGAAAAGGAAAGCAGAAGGGACAGAAGAAGCATTACATAGAGAAGGACAGTGATGAGTCGGAAGACGAAGATGAAGAAGAAGTTGAGGAAGAAGAAGAAGTAAGCCCCTCAAAACGAAAAGGTCGCAAGAAAATCCGTAAGCTTATTGAGGATGAGAAACTTGCTGAGGAAACAAAAAGAGCAAGAAAGCTTGAGGAGGAGAGAAGGAAACGCCTTCTAGAAAGAACTCGTGTCAATTATGAGGAAGATATGCCTGGTGAGTCGGCCAAAGTGTCAAGGCTTGTGCTTGAGTCTGATCCAAGCACCAAGGAGCCCATTGTGGAAGTCAAAGAGGATCTTCTGCAATATTTAAAGCCACATCAGTGTAAAGGGATCCAGTTCATGTATGACTGTGTCATTGAATCAGTAAAGTCGTGGAAGAAAGAGGAACCTGGTGGAGGGTGTTTACTGGCACATTGCATGGGACTTGGAAAGACTCTACAGGTGATGCCACACAATTAAATTTAATCATGTACTTATTTAAATTGTCTTTGTTTGCAGGCATCTAAATTGTATTTTGGGATTGTGGGTCAGGGGGGTTGGGGAATGCGAGGTTACAAAATCTATACTGAACAGCAATGGAATGAAAAAAAAACAGCAAAAAAAACAAACAAACAAACAAACAAACAAACCAAGACAAAAACAAACATACATTGTAAACAAAGCCTAAACTGCATTTTGTTACAAAAATTTGGATCAAACTTCTCAACCCCATTCTGATCACAAACATGGTCTAGTGGTCAGTCTTCTCCCCAGTTTTCACGCAACAGGTAAGACATTTTTCCAGACCGGTAATCCTTTTCTATGCTGGAGTGGAAGTGTCGTCAAAAGACGCGGAATGTTGCCCATGACACTAGGCTCACACACATCTCGAAAACCCTTCCAAATGCTTGATGGGCTACTTACTGCAACTTATGAACGTACTAATCAAGGGAAAACACCCAGACCAGAAGATAAGGCTAAACACCTTAGGAAGGCACCAACGAAGAACTTTGAGGAGAAGATAATGCTAACAGCACCTTACGAACATACAGCCTGAGAAAGCAGCCTACGTTTCACAAGGTCGCCACTTTAAACCTCGCAAAACAACATCTGAGTAACGAGCACAGAAATTCCATACTGATGACACATCACTACCCAGATCTAGGTAGTGTTTCTGATTGGTTGAAACCAAATTCCCTTGCATTTCAACCAATCAGAAGCACTACCTAGATCTAAGTAGTGATGTGTCATCAGTATGGAATTTCTGCACTCGTTACTGAGACGTCGTTTTGCGAGGGTTCAAGTGGCGACCTCGCGAAACATTGGTTGTTTTCTCTCAGGCTAACAAACATACCTACGTGCGGATAAACGTCGAGAAGATACGATTTACGTTATGAACGTGCTAATGTAGAGAGAAATGTCAAGGGGATGAAACTAACAAACCCTTACGAATACACTAACATATGCACAAACATCAAGAAGATAACACTGAAAACGAGAAGAGTAATACCTCAGGAATGCACTAACACACAGAAAAGGTACGACTAACATCTTATGGACATAGAAACATACGGAGAAACGTCGAGAAGATGAGACTTGGTCTAATATCGTATGAACGCAAGGACATAATGGAAAACGTTACCAAGACAAGACTTCAGTGGTAGCAAAGAAGGACTAACACCAATCTTTTTATGATTCAATCTGATAAATCTTTTCACATCCAAATCTGTTGAATATTTCGAACCCAGGCCTTAGTATGTTTTTCTAACGGGTAACAAACGGTGCTACAAGCGGTAAATTTTACTGGTGTCCACCTGATAAGGAGAACACTGAGTGGTACACCAGTTATCTGGATTTGCTACGACCATCAAGTCCGCAGGAACATTAGATCATGAAATATAATGTACATGTGCAAGCTGTCCACACCTTCCTGTCACTCCACATCTCATAAAGCCGCTCACGCTGCCAACATTCTGCAGGTGGCCTTTAGCCATACTAAAGCATTCCATTTCTTTCCTAGGTTGTTGCTCTTGTCCATACCCTTATGACACATAAAGACGTCAACATGCAGCGAGTGCTTGTTGTGGCTCCACTCAACACTGTTTTAAACTGGCGAGTTGAGTTTGACAAGTGGCTGAGTGTGGACGACAGACTAGAGGTAAAGTGTTGAAATTTGTTTTTCTGTCACATGATCAACAACAACAATTCATTTCAGTATTCCCTTATGTATGTATGAACACTATTCATTTCTCAATTTCTTAACTCATTACCGGCCGCGTGTTTTTTGATCGCTTCGCTAAATTAGCAGTTGGTAATAAACAACCCCATGTGCAGTATGAAACGACAATTTATAGGCTCGAAAAAACAACACTCACTTGATCTAGAATAGTTAAAATTTCTAACTTTCGAATAAAATACACCAGTTGTCAATTAAGAATTAGCCAAAAATACAATCTTGAAGTCAAAATTTTGAAAATTTATGCAAGAGATTCACATGTTGTCTCATGTGTGAAATCAAACCACAACAGAGGATTTGTGTCTGTTTAGGTTAGATTACTATTTTTCGAAATTTCATGAACGAAGATTCGCAGAAGAGGAGACAGTAAGCTTTTCTAAATAATACATTTATTAATACACGCCTTTATTCGTCTCTGAAAACCAAACGCGTTCAATTCTTTCTTCGAGGGAAGCTACACGAATTCGAAAGGCAATTTTGCTTGATGTGCAAGTTATTTTGAAGAGCATTTACGGATGCGAACTGTGCACGTTTTTCAAAACTTTTACGAAAACTTTAAGAAATACAAAGAATCCTTCAATTAAGAAGTTATTTCGGTAAAAATTTACAATCAAATGTGTAATTTACTCTACCGTAGACTCGTAGAAGTGCTTGAGCATTTCCCAGAAAGTCCGCAGCTCGAAAAATCTCTTGCGATGGAAGATTGTCTTTCGCTTTGACAAAACAGCTGTTCGTCCTCGAAAGATGTTTTCTTCGCTCTAAAAGCTCTAAATTCCATCGCTTAATTTGTCAAGTGTTCCTTAGAGCTTCTTCTTTCGATTTTTAAGTTTCAAAAGGTTAATCCTTCCTTCCGAGAGTGAGATATTGCCATCTTGAAAATTCACGCATGAAGAGCACGGCAGCCATTTTGAGTGAAATGTGATCTTCTTGGAGAGTGACAAGAAGTCTTCCCTTCTAGGACCCCCTCAAGCCTTTAAATATATGCGCAGTTGGTGGATTCTGATTGGTTGAACATTCCCAAAGACAACTAGGACAAAAGGGGACCAAAACAGCCTTTCTAGGGGAGGCTGGGGCCAAAAGCGAACACGCGCAAAATCAAGGCCGGCTCAGGCCGGCATGGACGTCAATGGGTTTAATAATATATGATTAAGTCTTCTACTTGGTAAACTTGCCTGTGGTGTTGGGTTTTTGTTGTTGTTTGTTCATGTATTATCAAGTGGTAATTAAAAAACTATGAATTCACTAACACTCAAGAAAGTTGAAGGTTAAATTAGATTATATAGACAAGAGTGTTTAGTGGAAAATAGACCACTCATAAAGTTCATACGAAACTACATCCGGACTTCGGACTTCGGGTGGCGTATTTTGCAAATCCTCACTAGTGAGGATATCGATGACGTCATTTCCCGCTTTTACACTGTCGTTTGTGCAAAAATACTCTTGTCTATATAATAAAGAGAATTACTATATAATAAAGAGAATTACACGGCGGCTTGAAGATATGGATTTTATTTTCTCGTGGTAAAAAACAATATTTTACTCACTCGCTTTGCTCGTTCGTAAAATATTGTTTTTACCACTCGAAAATAAAATTCATATCTTCGCCCCGCCGTGCAATATCCTCTATTTTACTGCAGGTTATGAACTGCAATCCTGGACAAAACTACTTGAGAGAAATTGAAAACATGCCGGTATTTTGCTACTGTCTTTAATAAAATCTCATACACTACTGAATAAGTATCTGTCCTCCCCCCTCCCCTCTTTCAATGTTGTTTTGAAGACAACAGGATTTGTCTAGGCAAGCATCATGGCCAAAACAACATTGTGGTGGGGAGGGGGGCAACATGTACATCTCTCGTGGTCTCCAGTTGTGGCGTTGATATTGGAATACAGGCGGATCTGTCTCAAGAGTTTTGTCCGGGATTTTGTGGCTTGCTGTATGTCTTCCAGTAGCTCAGTTGTTAGAGCGCCTGACTGGTATATGGGAGGTCATGGGTTTGATTCCCATTGGGGATTGAGATTTTTCCTTTGTCCCTGGCTTGTGACAAAACAGATATACCATCTTTCTCAATTCAGATCATTTTTATTTGTTCCAGGTGTTAATTTTGCAAGAAGTGGGTGGAAACAACTGGAATAGAGCAGACATGTTAAAGCACTGGCTCCGTTACGGTGGAGTCCTGATCATGGGCTATTCAATGTATCGTAACCTGTCTCAGTGCTATCGGGTCCGAAGTAAGATCCAGAAGAAAATATTCCAGCAGGCTCTGGTTGATCCTGGTAAAGATGCTTTCGTTTTTTCCCTTGATAATTATCTAGAGAGCTAAGACAACCTAACAGCAAATCTCCTTAACAACAGGAATAAGAAGTGTTAAAAGCCAACGCTGAACTTGCAAGTACTCACAAAGATAATAATATCACAGTGCTCTGCCAAATAAGGTGCTAACGCAGACAAACTAAAAGAAAATATTCACTAATAGTAAAGTAAATACGTGAAATGCGAGTCAAACCTGTACTGTACCCAGTTTGTATTTAGATGTTAAAACTGTTCGCCAGGGTGACATTTATGTATCGGGTATGTGTATGTCTACACTATACACAGTGTCTCATAAAAGTTAACCTGTGTTGCTCTGCTACAAAGTTTTTAGTTTAGCTGAAAAGGTTTCTACATCTCATTTGTGCACTTTCCCACAATTCTTGAACCTGAAATTCAGCGATAGAGCGATTCTTTGGGTGTAGAGGGGTTAGGGCGAGGTAGGTTAGTGGGGCTTCAAGTTGATCCAGTGGAGGGGGTGGTCAGAGTAACCCCCCCCCCCCCCCAGATCAACTTTACTCCCTTGATTACACCCTATTGAAACTGCCCCCTTGATCAAGGAGAGGGGTGGTGCGTCAGAAAGGAGAATAATTCCACTTCTTAGCAGTTGATTTTAATTTTTTGGCATGTTTCATTTTTTAGGTCCGGAACTAGTGATTTGTGATGAAGGTCATATCCTGCGTAATGATGGAAGTGCCATCTCTAAAGCACTGAATGGTATCAAGACTAAACGCCGTATTGTGCTCACTGGAACTCCACTGCAGAACAACCTTATTGAATGTATGTATCTCTTAATACTGTCATTGCAATGTGATTTTAGAGTGGCTTTCTAATGATTGTCAAAAGAAATTTGCTTTTGCTTCGGGTTTGCTTTACTTCAATCTGTGATTGGTTTAAAAAACTCCCACCTTTTTCTTATGAAATAGAAGTAAAACCAAAATCCAATTGTGTCTTTGTCCCACACATTTTCCCTCTCTTGGCCCATGTTACCAGCATATACTTTGAGTTCTGATTGGTTTATTGGGTAATTTGTATTTGTTGTGATTGGTTGGGTTCATTTGAAAAGTGCTCAAAGCCCTCGCATCAAATACAAATATTAGCCTCACTGTTCAGTGGCCATATCTTTGATTTTACAACTCTCCAGCACTGACCTCTCTAACTAGCCCAGGTGCTAGGGTTATGCATGGGGTATTGGGCTTTTTTCAGTTGCCCAAGAAGAGGTTCCGTGCTGTCATGTACACGTTGTACAAAGTGTCTTTCAAAGATTAGTGTCTGGAAAAGACCGGGCCTCAAACCTTGAATCTCAAAGAACAGACCGTACTTACTACAATGCTCCCTACCCTTTCACCTTGTTGATAAGCAGTGCCTAATGGAATGAGGGAGACAACTGTAAATGATGTGGGCAATAAGCAAGTGAATGAAAGCAAAATGCAAATAAGCGTCAGCCCTGGCTTTTGTCACATGGTGCATGCTTCAATAGATCACTTGCTGGTCAATGGAAGGTCCCCTCAGGGTTTTCATGGTCAGGGAAAAGTCGGGGAAAAACAATTTTTTCAAAGGCAGGGAAAAGTCAGGCAGGAACTTTGCACCAAGTCAGGGAAATTCGTAATTTTTCCTCAAAGTCTGTGAAAAGTCAGGGATTTCTTTTCTTTTTCTTTTTGTTTTGTAACCACTAGATTTGATAAGGATTTTTTAAATTGTTGGTATGGTAATGTTTCCAAAAAAAATATTTTGGAATCAACTTTTTTGTGGCTTTACTGCCAAAGGATTGGTGATGCGTGGTCATTGAAAATTGGTTTGCGGTTAGTGAAAATACATTGAAAACTCGGGAATTTGTTTTATCTCAGTTGGTAGCAACCTTGCCCCTAGTGAACCATGACTACTGATTATCTCGTTAAATTAATTTTTCAGATCATTGTATGGTAAGTTTTGTGAAACCCAGTCTCCTTGGTACAAGGAAGGAGTTCACCAACACATTTGTGAATCCTATTGAGAATGGACAGTGCGCAGACTCCACTGCATTGGATGTTCAGTTAATGAAGCAACGATGCCATGTACTCCATAAGATGTTAGAAGGCTGTGTACAGGTTCGTACAAGTTAGATACACTAGGGCTGCAATGATACACCGATGCATCGGTGAACCACACTATGTTTTCTCCACGATACGAATATCAATATTTGAACAAGATACTGCGATATTAAGATGCAATAAAATATGCTACATCAACAATTTTTTTAAATCTCAGTCTGTTATTTTTATTATTATTATTTATTTTTTTAAAATAATGAAACAAATTTTGTTATTACACAATTGCTAACTATTAACCTAATCTAATGTACATTTAATATGTACATTTAATATTAAAAATGGTATAATGTTAAAAAATTCTCAACTTAAAAGTTACTTGTATTTAAAAATTTAAAAATATGTTTTAAAATAGTTGTTCAAGAATAGGCACTGTAATAAAAAACTTCCTCTTCTTCTTCTTCTTCTTCTTCTTCTTCTTCTTCTTCTCCTTCCTCCTCCTCCTCCTCCTCCTTACCCCAGCTCTGCATTTTAGCCCTTGTAAGGCGATTTGGTGTTGTATTATTACTATGTTATATTTTTTGTGATGGAAATAAATTATTTGAAAGTAGTCAGAGTTGCGCTCAGTAATGTATCGTGTCGTGTATAGTATCGTGGCCCTTTTATCGAGATAGGTATCGTATCGTGGGAAAATGTATCGTTGCAGTGCTAACTAGTTTTGAAGATTTGCAAGACTTTGTTAGCTGGCTTGGTGAACACAGTACCGCTCAAAAGTAAGTTATAAGTCCCTTCTCATTTCGCACGCTATGAGAATCCCGGTTTACGTAGCGAAAAAGTCACTGAAGCGGCAATTTTGGCCAAACCAAAAATGCTGGAGTTCCCTCTTGCTCAAACCCTTAGTGAAACCCTTTATTGTGTGGCAATTAACCAATTGACTGCAAGAAAAATCACTGGCTGCAGGCCCACGGTGGTTGATGAAAGAGTTTATGTGCATTTATTTGATGTTAATCTATTTTACAGAGGAGAGATTATGCTGTGCTGATCCCCTTTCTTCCACGTAAACATGAGTACGTGATCAAGGTTCGGATATCAGCTTCGCAGAGGAAGTTGTACCAGTATTTTCTCAGTACGTTTGTGTTCCCTGAAGGAGATCTTGGCAAGAAAGGTAAGAACAACATCATATCTTCTTGCTTTGTTACATGGATTAAAATCTCGTGGTCAAATAATATTTGTAATTCTTTTTAGCTACCTTAAAGGTACGTCTCATTCTTTGGAAATGTCAAAACTGATGTTAGTCTTTCTGCATGCGATTACCGGTATTATCAATAATCATGGAACCTCAGTTCAATCTGTTGACATTTACTGGGTAATATTTGGTGGAGCCGTTTGTGTTGTTTGCTTTACAGTGTTTCTCAAAACAAAATTTGGAGGTTTTGTTCAGTTTAGAATTTGTACACTGTTAATAGAAAGAGGTTTAATCAGTAGCTCTTGTATATTATGGGCAGAAAATCGAAGGTGGTCTTTAGAAACACTGGCTACATTCTCCATGAATTTGAAAAACAGTTTAATTATATTCTTCAAACACAGCTTTCAGGCTGAAAGTTTGTCAAGAGGTTTACACGAAAGTTTAGAGGAATTTACTCGCAATTGTACTTCAATGCTCTTTTTTGCTCCAAGTAACAACCAGTAATTTGGCTTGCAGGAGTTTCCCTCTTCTCTGATTATCAAGCTCTAATGCGCATCTGGACTCACCCATGGTGTCTTAAGCTCGAAGCCCTGAGGCGACCAGAGAAGTTTGTCGAAACTGACAGCATGGATGATTTTGTGGTTGACAATGATGAAGAGGAAGAAGAGGAGTCTGAGAGTGAGAAATCAACTACTTCAGAGGAAGAGGAAGACCCGTCTTCATCAGATAGTGAGGACGAAAGGCAAAGACGAAGAAATAAGCAGAGAGGGGGAAGAGGCAAGAAGGACACCAGCTCAGATGAGGGTGATAGTGATAATGACAGCGAGGATGAGAGTGAGGATGAAGTACTTCCACTGTCATCAAGAGGAAAGGCTGCAGCCAACAAGACCAACAAGGCCAGCTCATCTACAGTAAACATCGATGGTGAGGACATCACTGTTGTAGATATCAATGATGGAGCTAGTACATCTGGAGGGAAGCGTGGAGAAGACCAGGCTCATTCCAGCAAGAATGACATCAGAGAGAGAGAAGGGAAAATAGCAACAAAGAACAACGGAAGACAATCAAGAAACAGTTCCAAAAACAGCTCTGACACTGACATGGAGACCAACAGCGCGTTTGGAAGTACGCGATCAGGAACCACCTTTAAAGACATGGAAGTCGAGAAGGAATGGTACGACGAGTTTCTCACTGACGCAGACGAGTCCAACGTGCAGCTTAGCGGCAAACTTGTCTTGCTAATGGAGATACTTGCCGACGCGGAAGCAGTCGGCGACAAGGTGCTTGTGTTTAGCCAGAGCCTTGTGACACTGGATCTTATAGAGAAGGTGCTGCTGGGTGGCGGGGCTATTGGCGGTGATAGGGAGAATTGGTGCCGCGGCTGCGACTATTTTCGTATGGATGGATCTACAAGTGCAACCATGAGGCAGCGCTGGGCAGATATTTTCAACGATGACGACAACAAAACGTAAGTTTTAAGTTTCTGATAGCCTGAATAAAACAGCCGACGTTTTGCGAGGTCACCACTTGAGCCCTCGCAAAACGACGTCTGAGTAACGAGCGCAGAAATTCCATACTGATGACGTGCACTACCCAGATCTTGCGGCACAACCAATCAGAAGCACTATCAAGATCTGGGTAGTGCACGTCATCAGTATGGAATTTCTGCGCTTGTTACTCAGACGGCGTTTTGCGATGGCTCAAGTGGCGACCTCGCGAAACGTTGGCTGTTTACTCTGGCTAAGTTCCTGATAGAAAACAAAGAAAAACAAAAAAGGAATCAAGAGCACAAGTACATCATATAGTTTTGACTAATGGTAAAGTGTATTTTTGGAAGGGATATACTCGTTGTCTCTGACTTTTTTCGTTATAGTTGTCAGGAAGTATAAGGGGGAGGGGAAAGTCAGAGCCACCGAGAGGGCTAGTCAGGTTTGATTGAACTGTGAGAACAAAAGGCCTTTCCCATTCTTTATAATCATTCTAAACTTTGAGTGTGTCCAGTTAGACTGAGTAGTCTTCAGTGACTGTTTTCTGTGAAATTTTGGGCGATGTCGCAGCTCTTACAAGTTCTTCTCTGATTTGCTGAGAAAACAGTACACCAAACAACAAAACAATGGACCCTAGCCCCGAAAACAATAGAGCTGCGTGATACCAAGGTCCAATGAAATTAGAGGTTGTTAAGAGCTGCGGGGCTACTCGAAATTTTAAAAGTAGCATCTGTTTCACACTTTCCACAATGCGAAATTTAAGATGTATTTCTGATTCCAGCACTCATAAATTCCAGATTTAAGAGGTTTGTATTGTTCATTATGGAAACTGTTTTAAGGTTACTCCGGACCTTTGTGGGTGTCCTCCTGGAAAAAAATCGTATGCGCACCATTTTAAAGGAAAACACGGCAAACTATATATCGTTGGAAAGCTTAATAAATGTAGATTTCGGGGAAAAAATATGAATTGTCAGTTTCTTGAATTCCGCAAAAGAAAACTGCAAACAACCGTGAAAATGACCATGTGTCATTCAATTGAATTAATAGGGTACCAAATGTAAGTGCATTGGCAAAATAACTGCATAGTGTTAATCACAAAGGATCAATTACCAAAAGTGTGTCAGCATTTGTCGATATTCTGATTGGTTATTTTTTTATTAATCTGTCTAGTTCGAGCAGCAAAGAACACGCGATGCGCATTGCATTGAAGATCGCGGTAAATTTTAAAAATCCCCGGCACACTTTTGTCTCACAACATCAAGGAATGTTCAGGCCAAATTTCAGAGAAATCCGCCGAATTTTAGTACCCTATTAATTCATTTGTCTGATTGAATGACACATGGTCATTTTCGCGGTCATTTTTGTAAGTTTCTTTTGCGGAATTAAAAAACCCGACAATTAATATTTTTTCCGAAATCTACATTTATTAACCTTTCCAATGACACGTAGTTTGCCGTGTTTTCTTTTAAAATGGCGCGCACACGAATTTTTTCCCTGGAGGACACGGGAGGACACCCGCGAAGGTCCTGAGTAACCTTAACCGGAAAAGTCCAGCCATAGGGACCCTTAATGTGAAAAAGTTTTGGCTTTCATTCTTTGTTTCACTTAACCGTGTTTGCGTTACCTCTTTTAGCGCTCGTTTGTTTCTCATCTCGACAAAGGCGGGAGGACTGGGGATCAATCTCGTGGCTGCTAACCGAGTGGTGGTGTTTGACGTGTCGTGGAACCCTTCTCATGACGTGCAGTCTATTTTTAGAGTGTACCGGTTTGGTCAGACTAAACCTGTTTATGTATACAGGCTCATAGCACAGGTGAGCAACCACCATACTGTATGGCGTGCGTTTTTCCCAGGAATTTTAAGCCCTGACCAATCTTAGACCCAAGTCAAAGAAAGTTAAGGTAACGTTACACAAGAGGATTCGCAAGGAGAGCTTTTAGCGCAACAGTGTTGTGCGAAAAAGCTGATGCCATGCCACTTGCAACACGCTGAAAATCATCCGCACATGCACCTATATTACCCATATGTTACCACAGGATTTCGCATACATTTTGTGCTAGCAATCGTGCCGCGTAACGTGTACTGACAATTGATGCTGCGTTGTGGTTCAAATCGCCGTTGCGAGGCGTCGCCTGTAACATCGGCTTCAGTCGCTTTATGCAACCTTTATTTACGTCATTACACAACGCTTGCTGTTGCAGCTGCACAGGAGATCAACACACGTCGGACTCGCGTGGACTTGTCACTTCGTTTATCCAGAAACAACTAGCGTTTGCAAAAAACCTTTCACACAGTTTCAAAACTCTGAGCGTCCTGCTGCCTCGTCTGACTAGGGGGTATATTTTGTCGATTGCAGGTCTGGGAGTTTCGTGGAATATCATTTTAGATAGCAACGTTTATTGACCCAACTTCTTTGCTTTTACGATTATTGAGTACATCATTACTGAAGGGGGTAGGGCTTTTACAAGAGCCCTTATGTATTAATTACTTATAGGAAGATCAGTTAAGGAAGCGACTAATCTCATGGGTGCTAATCTAGAAAGCATCGTAAGTTCTACAACACAGACTTGTTAAAAGGTATTTTAGCCTTTCAAAGTTGGATTGTAAGCCAGAAGACATTGTTTAGTTTTCTTCATACTGTACGGTGATTTTATCGTTTTTTAAAAGTAGTCAGGTAAAGAATTTTTTATGGTCATATCTGTTACATTGTATAGAGGAAGTAGACTCTAGATACAACATTTTCTAGTGTCCAAGCCAGTGAAGAGTACAATTGCTAATACTTCGACTGTTATTTATTTGTGTTAACAGGGAACCATGGAGGAGAAAATCTACGATAGACAGGTTGGTATTAAGAAGAAAGGAATCGCAATTTCAAAACCAAAACCTAGGTTCAGAAACCATGCAATTGGTGTGTCAGTCAGATTCTGTTACATCACGTCCGTGAGTAAGATATCCGCAAATGCTCGTGCTTATGGTATACTTTTTGGAAAAGACATAAAAGTTGTTGGCATGGATTTACGCGTTGTTACCTTGGAATATTCTGAATAGATGTTTTTTTATGAGATACTAGCAACACAAGTCTGCTAGAGTATGTTTGCTAAAAATCACCTGCATGCTTTTACTTGGTGTTGACATGCAAGACTACCGCATTGTGCTTGGTTGCGACCTATATCCAAGCGTTTAAGGAAATTTTCACTTTTCCTTGAGGAAAGATTGCTTACAGGCTAATTTAAATCTTCCCTCTGCCATTTAAAACTGGCACTTAGAACGTTACATTCATGGCGTAGTCGAGCCAACGCACCTTGCATAATAATATTTCTTTGTTGAATTCGCTACTTATTACCAAGAAGAGCAAGTACGAGTGGAAGACATGATAAATTTTCCTCATGTTGTTCGTTACCATCTTTTGTACCTCCTCTGTTTAGTTCTGGGCTTGAGTTCTGTTCAGGGACAAACACTTCAGACACACAACAGAAAGTCCTTGAACACAACCTTAAGTTTTACGTCAGCATAACCTTTACAATCGCCACGCTTAGCTTTCCGGGTCTCATTTTCGGATCACAGGCCGTCATTATGGCGTAAATGCGCTGTGTCACAAATTGAAAGAAATTTCGAGAAAAAATAACATCTCAAAGCTTACCATACGATGGGAGCACCAGGAAATAGGTTTCACAGATTAGAGCACGTGGTCCGCAAGGTATCACGTTTTCCACACACCGAGAAGAACGCACGTGCGGAGCGTGCTGGGATCACATAAGGAAATTTGGAATGAAATGGACTTTGAAACAAGAACAGTTGTTCAGGATTAGTCTCAACAAGTTCCTTGTTTATAGCCATTCTTATGGTAAAGCGATTCACTTATTACTATTCTAGGTGACAAAACTTGCTATTTCTGGCCGTGTGGTAGATGAGCAGCAGATTGAGCGGCATTTCACGGCAGCCGATCTTCGTGAGCTGTACAATTTTAATCCGGACGTACTCGAGGAAGATAAAGAAACAGAAGGTGGAAAAGAGAATGAAGCTGAAAATGAAACGCAAACTACGAAGGAAAATGAAGGCGGACAAGAAACTGTAAGCCTGGGAGAAACTGGTGCTGTTAAAGAAGCTGATCCCGAGAAAGAAAATGGAGCTGCAGAGGAAACTGAAGCTTCAAAAGAAAAGCCAGAACGACCAACCTTGCCCCTACCAAAGGTACATTATCTCGCCCCTGAAACAGCATCATGAAAAATTAGTTCAGAAAGGAGAAATGTGTTGAACACGAGCAAAAGAGTTTGATATGAGTTAGTGGAGGGCAGTTGTTTTATTATATAAATGAGGCATGTCAATTTTATGCAAAGAAAAACATTTGCGTTGAAATGAGTATTATCAGTAATTTCAAGAAAAGACGTGGTTATTATTCAGTATAGTTTCAAATGACACCTTTCTCTTTCGTTATCTTCTATCAATTTTGGCAGGATGCTGTGCTAGCGGACCTGATCAACCGCCTTCACCCCAAGTGGATAGTGAATTACCATGAGCATGACTCTCTGCTGGAGAACATTGAGTCTGAAAAAATGACTGAAGAAGAAATGAAGGCTGCGTGGGAAGCCTACGAGGCTGAGAAATCTGGAAGATTAGGTATGTGAGCTTAAATTCCTGTTACCTTGCTGTTAAAGCCAGGCATTCTTACTTACTGCCCATTGCATGTGCCTACTGGCATGTAGGACAGCAACGTGCTAGACGTACAAACAGTTTGACCCTTAAAGCCTCAAAAGTGACAAGTAACTAATTTCTCCATACAGGATCACTTCGTGATCAAACATACAGGTCACGAGAATAAAGGAAGTGATCACCAAAGATAACATGTCTTGATGTTCCAGTGTTCAATCTAGGCCGCGTCTTTGCGTCATTGACGCGGTAAATTATATCCTGACGCAAAATGAAATTATCGTGGTGTCATACGGACGCAAAAAAAATGAAAGAAAACAAGTTACCTCACATAGAAGCAGGGTTCTCAGTAGAAGCCGGCAGCCGGCGGAATTCCGCCGGCTGTGAAGACAAATGTAGCCGCCTGTGCCTTGGCTACGAAATTTTGAAATTTGCCTTTGTGAACTTAATAAAATGATAACCTGTATTACAGATATAAAATATAGCTTGAATGAGTTTCCCAGCAAAATGGAGTGCCTTTGCATGATACCTGATGCGCTCTTAAGGTTAAGAAAATCACGGCAACATGCGTGTATAGGTCACGAAAAAGATAAAATTCTGGTTTTTATCTAAGTAGGCGTTGATCTTGAGCTGTCAAAGATGTTGCTTACCGGTAATCTCAGCGAATTACTCAATAGTTACCTGTACACACGGCAAACTTTTCAGTGCAAGTTTACCAGTTCTTCTAGTTGAGATATCTCTAAACGAGAAAAATTAATCTCTGGCTATTTTCCGCCATCGGCAAAGAGGAACAAAGCCGAAGAAGCCAGTTCACGCGTCGGTAAATCAGGTAAGTTATATTCTTGTAAACAAAGGACGGATTATAATGTTGAAAGATTAACGCAATTGTACTCTTGAATATTATTACGATCGATTTCGATATATTCTTATTCCTCCTTCGAACTCAACAAACTCCTTCCTCGTACAAAGCTGTAAAGTATAGATTTTAACAATATTTTATCGCTGTTTTTTGTATCGTCTCAAAATGGACCACACATTTATGCAAATTTCTTTCGCATCGCATGTGCGTGCACTGAGGCATGACGCGGGATTTATACTGTTTCCTTTCTTGGTAATTAAAGCCAAGATTGTTCTTAATTTCTATGACGTGACACAAATGGAAAAGAAACACGAAATATTTACGAATTTAAAGCTGCTTTCAAACGAAAACAGATTTATCGTAAGTAGCAATTTTTTAGGCGTTAGAGAATAACAGCGCGCTAATTAAATTAAGTGGGAAAGATAAATGAAATTTTGATTTGTAAAGTTTTTGTTGGAATGCAGCGTTCGATGAATGCCAAAGTAAAAGAACATTTACAAGTTTACAATAAATTTCAACAATTTATTTATAAAGTTTACGTTTTTGTGGCATTATTAGGAGAATCATCTAGTACATCTGAGGTACAGGTCTCTTCAGAAAATTATGCAACTGTGAACTTTACGGAAGAAACATTAATTGTACCTGATTATCTCATTTTCTGCCTTTTAACGAGTCACTTTTGGTTAGAAAACTTAATGGTCTAAATACAACAATTTATATCCAAAAATGCAGGAAATCGCATCTTTGCAAGCATAAATTTCAAAAATTTTCCGGGGGGGCATGCCCCCGGACCCCCCTAGCAGTTCGGCCCTCCGGGCCTCAGCTACGGCCCTTCGGGCCTCGTCAGTAGCCGCCTATTAACATTTCTAGGCCGCCTGTACCAAAATCTACTGAGAACCCTGTAGAAGTACTAATAAAGTAGCGGGCATTCGGCAATAAATAAAAGTAAAAGCGCGCGCTTACGAGTACTTTTTGTGTCAGGCGTTCCACGCAATTCCGAGAGAGACTAGAGCCCCCATTTCGACGTTTTGCAAGCGTTGCTTGGGCCATCGATGTTTTTCACGGTTCGGGTGTTCTTCTTTGTAAAATTAACATGAAACGACAACAAAAACTAACATTTTTTAACGAAAAGAGAATGGCCGTTGAACCTCCTGAAAACGAAAAAGAAGGACAGGAGAAGGATGGTGAAAGATCGGAAGAGAGTTCGATAAGTACAGTCTATCAATACAAGTCAACTTCACGAGCCAACCGCTTCAGCAACTACCGCAACTGTTCATGACCCAGACCATTTTTAAGATACCCAATTTAAAATGACATGTGGGACATATGACCCACTTTCACTAATTTCTAGATTGAACACTGATGTTCATGCAAATTCTCCCAACTAGTGCCATACGAAGTATATGGAGGACAGTGAGGAGAACGTGAATGTTGATATTGGGGTTTAAAGGGTTAAAGTGCACCTAACCCCAAAATATTTTTTTCGCTAAAATAACTCTTTGCACCTGTTCGAAAAGCATTACGCCTTTTTTTTTTATGAAATCCCCCTCAGTCTTGACTTTTTATAGGCTGTAAAAGTTACAAAATCTAGCCATCATCTGGTACACGACCGAGCTAGTGAGGGCATGGGTCTATTCCTGATTTGACATCACAAACTGATTTGCATCTCCTTAAGTCTTTGTAAACATGCATGCAAAGCAGTTTGTGACGTCAGATCAAGAATAGATCCATGCCCCTTCTAACTCGGTCGTGCGACAAATGGTGCTTAGTTTGTCGTAAGTTTTGAAGCCCATAAAAAAGTCAAAAACTGCAAATAATGGCGAAATGTTTTTCAAATAGGTGCAAAGATTTATATTAGCGTAAAAAATATTTTGGGGTTAGGTGCACTTTAATTTACTTTACCTACTCTCCTATGGTAGTGTTTATTCTACGGTACAAGGTGAGTGTCTGGTTGAAATCCTAAGATGGAAGCCTTTGAGACAGTAGCACGTCCCTGTGCTGCTGGCTATATCGTGCTTGACAAGGTGGATAGACCTGTGGTTGAAATTCTCGTGTGTAATCGTACAGTTGAAAGCCGTTGGGCATTACTTTGCTGTGGTGTTGTTTGGTGGTAGTCCGGAGCAGAAGGGAGTTGTACCATTTGTATTTGAGCCTTTGGAAGGGGTGGGTCACCTTGTTCAACTTTGTGATATACATTATAAAACGAAAATGTTTAGACTTGGATTAAAAAGGTACCTAGTCTAATTAGGCCTTATCTGAACAGTGAAGCATAGCAACTTGTACATCTTGTTCAAATTGCTGTTATAAAAAGACTCACTCCTACTTGTGTGTGGCTTATAGTTTGAAGTAAAAATGATTCAAGTCATTACAGCAGTCTTTGCATTGTATATTGGCTGGAATGCTAGATAACTGCCTCGTGCTGCATTCTTTGTCGCCTGTATAGCAGATTGTTTAAATAATACAAGTGCTGTTGGACTTTTTCCTTCTATCAGACAAGTGGTAGGTCACTTCAGCGAGTGATTCTAGCTACTGTCGTTGTCGTAATGTGCAGATGTAGTGTGCTCTGCACTGATTGGTTTATTTTCATAGATACGTTGAACTCAATGTCAAGGGACAAGAGCTTGGACCAAAAAGGGAAAATTGACGTACCAACAGCTCGTGTCCTTGTTGGGGGGGGGGGGGGGGAGGCGGTATTCTAGTGGTTAGCGCGTTGGACTTCAGATCTGAAGGTCGGTGGTTCGACGCCCTGTCGCTGGCATCGTGTTGTTTCCTTAGACCGGGAGAAGCTCCGTCCGTGTGGGCATCCTTGGCTCGATTGCGACTTCATCCTTATCTTTTTTAACAGCTCGTGTCAAAATGTCACTAGCTTTGGGCAGTGAACCCACTTGTATAGGCAAGGAAACTAGTGACAGCAGCACAGAACCAGAGACAAGTGAAAGTGAGCAAGAGGATGTTGGTCTGGAGGACGTGGACAGCGACAGTGCAGTGATCTATCTAGAAACAGGCTGTAGTGAGTCTTGGAACTCACACAGCCACACAACTATGAGTGACAGCTCAGATGAAGATAATATTCCGCTATCATATCTTGTATCAAACAAAAGCAGAAAAAATGACAGTGAAAATGTCAGCAACAATGCCAGCTCAGATGAAGATAATATTCCGCTATCAAATCTTGTATCAAACAAAAATAGAAAAAGTGACAGTAAAAATGGCAGCGACAATGCCAGCTCAGATGAAGATAATATTCCGCTATCAAATCTTGTATCAAACAAAAACAGAAAAATGGCAGCGACAGTGACAGCTCAGATGAAGATAATATTCCGCCATCAAATCTTTTATCGAACGGAAACAGAGAAAATGACGGTAGTTATGGTGATGTTCTCCGAAGTCGACCACGCTTCCAATTATCAATAAAAATGTTTAGAGCAGTTTTCAAATGAGTGTCGTAAATCCAAAACCAAGGTAATTACTCTATCCAATCACAACAGGAACAAAACACAAAGGGAACCAATCATAAATCGAAGGAAATACAAGTACCAGTAAGTAGTCAGCGATAAGCGCGGGAAAACGCATGCGAGCAAGTCACGATTGGTTTTGATTCTACGTCTGATTGGTTGAGAAAGGGGTACGAGGTTTTTTAACCAATCAGAGACAACATTACTTTTGACACTCAATTAAAAACTGCTCTATACAGCGGAATCTCAATACAACGAAGTGCCAAGAGACTGGGTAAATGTGTTCGTTATATAAACGGGAGTGCGTTATAAACGAAACCACACGAGAATGAATTCATTGGGAAACGATTAAAATATTCCTTATCTGGATTGTCTCCGAAGGAGTCCCTTAAAACTGGTATTGAAGGGTTACTCCGTGCATCTGTGCTCTGATAAAGCACGCTGTTTCAACCAATCAGAGCGCGCGTTATATCGAAACTTTATTATAAAACTGGTATTAAAGGATTTCCATCCCTGGTAATCTGTTTCGCGTTCAACTTTAGTCACGGTGAAATTTATTCGTTACATCGGGGTATATTTTCAGTCTGGGCTTCTTGATTGTGTTCTTTATCACGAGTGTCACGGTTTGTTTTATCGAGGTTCTGCTCCGTAAATTTTGCTGTTACTTTGCCTGGGATGAAGAGTGTCCTTTGTTGTACCGAGGACTTCGTTATGAAGGGGTCCGCTGTGTCGGGGTTACACTGTATATTAAAGTGTTTTTTTAACGTAAAAGTATGTCTCAGTGTGAGAAGTTGTTAATGTGGAAAAATAATTCATCCTCGTGCACGTTATGTCATATATCAAGTGACGTTACAAGAAGATATAACTAATGATCATTTCTTGACCCAGTTAACAACAAAAGGTAGGTTTTACACAAAATAAAGTTTTGTTTGGAGTGTATCATCAGTTTCATTCCTGGGGGTGGGACATGTAAGTTTCAACCTAACTACCAGGGGAGGGTCAGGCGGTTTTGAGCCCAAAATGGGGCGGGTTAATGTTTTTTATCCACCACATTTCCAAATGCTCCGCCCCCCCCCCCCCCTTTAAATTTTGACCAGTCCCTTGTACTGTTCAAGTTGAATCTGTGGGTGAAATCCTTATATGTGACCACTCAAATGAAAGCTGTTGAGGTGTACTTTCCTGTGGTGCTGTTTATTGTGCTGCATAAGGTGAGTCTCTGGTTGAAATCCTAGTGTGTTGAGCTACTGAGCAGAACTCTTCTGTGATGCTGTTTATTATGCTGTATGTTGGTGTTGTGACTGGTTGAACTCCTTGTGTGTGACCATTCAAATGCAAGCTATTGTGGATTGCGGTGGTGCTGTTTAGTATGCTGTAACAGGTGGCTCTAACGTTTTAATTTTTGAAAAGTGTGATTATTTAAATGAAAACTAGCTGAGAATTACTTCCCGTCAGTGCAGTTTATTATGCTTAAGTCTGACCATACAATTGAAATTTGTCGAGCAGTACTTACCTGTTGTGCTGTTCAAGGTATTCGAACTTTTGGATCTAAGAACAAAAATGCTCGAGTGTGGCCATTCAAATGGAAGCACTTTTCTGTGGTGGCGTTTTTGTTTTCGTGCTGTTCAAGTGGTTCTATCGTTTGACTCTATGGATGAAATCGTTTGAATCCAGTCAAGCAGGACATTTTGCTATGCAGTGTGTTTTCGATATTTTGAACTTGAGATCTGATTTTTCGTATTTGACAATTAGGCATATTTAAGAGGTATATCGAGGTAAGTCGCCGTTACATGGTGCAATCACTGTTACGCGATTTACGGGGCAATGTTTCTTGCAATTTGAGCCCGGCTCTCATGTCAGGAAATCTCAGACGATCGGGGATTTCCATCCCAGATTTTTCCGACTTGTGAAAAGACGACTATTTCGACATCACCGAACATCGCGAAAAACTGGGACGCGTGGGCAAAATAACAAGTACTTTGCTATTTTCCCAATTTGTCCCCTACGATCCCAGACGGTCAGGTTTTCATAAGTCGGGAGTAACAACCCGAGTGACTGGGAAGGTCGATGAATTACGAAGCCTTCGATCGTTTGGGATTTTACCAACATAATCACTGCAGGGCGAGGAGCAAGAGCGATTACATATAATGACAGGGCCTTGGGCATACGGCGCTAATCTGACACGTTTATCTCTCCACTTGCAGCTCCCGCGCAAGCCCGCGGACCGGACCCTGTCCAAGGTGGCCACGCCCAAACTCAGCAGCAAGTAGCGGAGCGGATCCGCCTGAATTCGGAGATGTTACAGCAGATACAGCAGATACGACAGCTGCAGGAGATGCAGCAGCGCCAGGAGATCGAGGAGCGGATGCGGCGGGTCAGGCAGCAGAGAGAGCAGATGTACCAGCAGCACCGGGAGGCTCTACTTCAGCAGCGGCAGCGGCAAGAGGACGAGTTACGCCGGCAGAACCAGCTGCGGTTCATCCAACACATGACTCAGCCAGCGGGGGCAAGGCAGCCGCTCCAAGTGGGGCAGAACACGATTAACGTGCAGACGCGCTTTCCAACCGCAGCAACGGCGACCCGCCCGCCGCCACCGCCTTACCAGCCAATAACCTTGCGCTATTCGCTTCCTTCCACCGTCCGCCTTTCTATCCCGTCCACTGTTGCAGCTCCTTCTCCAGTGACTCCACCCACCATAAACTTGACTCTTGGACCAAGTATTAGGCCATTGTCTCCTACCAATCCACAGCTTCCACCAGTGCAGAATCCGACTCCTAAATGACAACACACTCTGTGTGCTAATTGAAGTGTTTGACTTTCTGGTTCTTGGGCACCAAAATGGTGTGAAGCTCGGAGGGAACTTTTCCCGGACTTCGTAACCTCTTTCTACGCTTCCGGATTTCGCGTGCTTCGCCAGCAAATTCCGATACTCATAGTGTTTGATATTTGTTCTAGTTTTAGTTTTCGGGAATTGAGATTTTGTGACTTAGTGACAAACGTCTTAGAAGATGATGTACGCGTGTTGAAATGCGAGATAAACAACTAGCGTCAAACAATTTCCAAATGTAGATTCTAAACTTTATTGTAGTTGGAAACTTAATTTTTTTAAAAGATTTTTTCATCGGTAAACGATATACATGTGTGACATTCTGAAAAAAAAAACATTGTTAATACTTTTACGGCAGAGATTGGTATAGTCATGATATTGCACGCACTAATTTGTTATCATTTCTTTTAAACATTTCCTTCTATTTTCCTTTGCAGAACTCCGCCTTAACCAATTCTCCTGCTTTTCAAAATGCCCCCCCCCCCCTTTTGTATGTGAGTTTATTTCTCGTGCTGTTTTAACAACACCTAAAGGTGTTGTTTCTCAACAGACGCAAATCGGAGTTTCTAGAACAGTGTACCCCTTCACGTTAGGTTAACACAAACAGGTTTTTGGATAATGGAAGATTATTTCTGTTATGGAGCTCGATGTACATTCTAGTGTCAGTGTAATAGAAGATTTCTGCTCACGTGCAGGGGAGTCGCTTGTAACTTGGATCTCCAAGGCTTCCAAAAGTTGATGACTTCCCTTTTCGATTTCTTTTTCACGCAAAAGTTTTTACGACTGATTTTTGTTAATTGGCTTCCTGGTTGTTCATGATAGTTTTGCTCACTTATGCACTGTTTCTGTTAACTCCTTCTGGGAGTTGTTTTCAAAACATCTTCTAGGATGAACATACCTTCTTTAGTATTTATCATAGTCAAATAAAAGATGAGTATTGGGGTAGGAAGAAGAAAACATACATATAAACTAGAGATGTTCTGTAAAGATTATTGTATCAAAAGTTTCATGGCTTCAGTTGTTGAATATAACGATTTTATCTTGATCAATTAAACCAAATGCATAGCGAAATGCGTCTTATTGAAATGGTTACCTGTTCTTATTCGGGGCTCGACTCAATCTGCAAGTTACATTATTATCCCGCGAAGACTGAGCAACGTTCGGCGATGTGGGACAAGTTCCGTGGGGGGAACATGTTAGAATACGCATCGCTCGGAGTTACCGTGTTCATTGCGACAAACAGGGCCACGAATCGGTCAAGCGTTGCGTAGGGGAATGTAGTAATGTCTCCTGCGACTTGTCTCGCAGCGAATCAGTTACAAAACAAGGTTGGCCAAACTTTGTCTGAACATTTGAATTTATCAGCTGAGTTGACAAGTTAAATTGGCCACCTTAAAGGAATTCAAAAGCTGATGTTTTGAGTGATAGCCCTTCGTCAGAACGAATCCTTCGAATGACGAAGGGCTAACGCTCGAAACGTCAGAACTGGAGTTGTTTTAAGGTGGCCAATTTACCACATCAACTCAGTTGATAAATTCAAATTTTTGTGTTTCACTTCCCCACCGACCAGCACCACAGTTTTGCGTGTAAGTAGTATTCTAATCGGTGCACAAGAACATGCCAAAGAGATAAAAAAGCTCACGCGTTTTGTAAACGCGTAAGTTTTGATGCGTTTTCGCTTATCGTGCATACTATACCGATGGAAACACCTATAAAGACGGAGCCTTTCCCAAACAGTTTCGATTGTGAAAGCTTTTAAAAACGCATTATGTTGAAAACGCACCGTTTTCAGTGTGGACGGTTTAAAACGGAGTCTTGAATGTAAACGGACGGGTGGAAAACGCTGAAGGCATTTTGTGATGTTTTAGTATAGACATGCAACGAGAAAATACGCATAAAAAAAGAAATCCGTTTTCAACCGCAGCAGGTGTAAACGGGGAAGGGGAAGGGGGGAGCGAGACAGTGGAATAAAAAATAGGGGGACCCTCATTTTCTTCCCACTTTCTCGGCCCCCCCGCCACCCCCCGAACGGACACCAACATTTCTTGTGCACACCCCCCACCCCCCCTCCTCAACCACTTTGCTCCTCAATACAAGCTACATGATACACCAATCATTTCTTGGGTTGTTGTTTGTCGCGGTTCTGATACTATGCTTTTGTACGTTTTCTATGTACAAATGCTTGAAACGTCTGCTGGAAAATTTAAGCAAACGTATGGAAACCTGAAACCAACTCTCATTTAAGTTTAAAACTCACAAATACATTACAGGATCCACACCTAGCAAATGTTTGATATTGAAATTAACCGCAAAGACTTGGATATTTTTTTTCTGCACTATTTTTGAACCTGACTTTACGGTTCTTGAATTTTAACCTCCCAGAAAGCGCAGGAGAGTCGTCAATAGAGCTTCAGAATTAAGAGGCAAAAGGAGTTATTCATTATGAACTCATTGACAGCGCAGTTAAGTTCGCAAAAGTGCATTAAGAATTAGGAGGTAGAAAATGCAGAGATTGACAGCGTACGAGTGTCGACAAGAGTGAAGTAAGTTAGCACGCAACAGATATTGAGAGTTGAAACTTATTGACAGCGTACAAGTATCAACTAAGAATACGTGATTGAGATTTATCGGGCACAAAATTTTTGAGATTCAGAGTTTACTCACTGTCGACAGAAGGACATGAGAGTTTTATCAGACAAAGGCGATAGGCAGTTTGAAACTCGATGACAGCACAAGGGCGACAAGAGTGCATAAGAGTTATCAAGCTAACAGGCAAAAAAAATGATCGAGAACTTAAACTCATTTACAGAACACCGAGAATTGACAACAGTGCACTAGTTAGTGGGTAAAAGAAATTGAGCGTTAAAACTCACTTCCCGCATATATATAAGAGAGTCCACAATAATGAATGGAAGTAAAAAGGTAAAGTGATTGACAATAAAGTTGGACTGAATAAACATTCAAAGACAGGGTACACGGTAGGTAAAATATACTGAGAGTTTAAACTCACTGACAGTTCAGAGTCGGCAATAGCGCACAAAAGGTTACGGGTAAAAGAAATTGAAACTTGACGTTCAAACTCACAAGTTACGAGAAAGCGAAAGAGATTGAGAGTGAAAACTTGTTGACAGCTTACTAAAGTCAGAAGCAAATTAAATGAGGTTAAGCGGACAATAAAGATTGAGAGTTTAAACTCACTGTCAACTGACGATGGCTGACAAGAGTGCATGAGAGTTGCAGTGCAATGGAAATTGAGTGTTTTTTCTCTGACAGCGCACGCGAGAGTCGACAAGGGTGCTTGAAGGTCAGCAAGCAAAAGAGGGTGGAAGTTTAAACTGGCATCGCACGAGAGTCGTCAGTAGTACAACATACGTATGAGTGTCGGCTGGCAAAAGCAAGTTCGAGAGGATAAACTCACTGTCTGTACACCAGAGTCGATAACAGCGTACGAAAGGTTTATGGGTAAGAGACTTAGAGCTCGAGAGTCCACAATATTTAGTGCACGCACAAGAGATGCAACTGAAAAACACACAAGTTTTGGCTGGCAAAAGACATTTTAATCTCTGAAAGAGTTTTCAAGTCGGTTTCAGCTCAAAAGAGTGGAACACGACAGTTAGCGATCAAATGACATTAAGGTTCAAACTCACTTTCAGCACAGGAAATTCAACAAGAGTACATGAGAATCAGCGGACAAAAGGGCTTGAGAGTTTAAACTCGCTGACAAAGAGCAAGAGTCGAAAAGGTTCATGAGAATAGAGGCCTTAAATGATTAAGAATTTACACTCTAATGTCGACAGGATTGAACGCACGTTAGTTGGCAAAGCGATTAAAATTTGAAACTCACCGACGCAGGGTAAGAGAATCGACACGAGTGTATACGAGTTTGCCGGTAAAAAATGGCAGTTTACACCCAGTGATATCGTCCAAGAGTCGACAGCAATTCATCAGAGAGAGTGAAGCAGAAGTGATTGAGAGTTTTACAACTCACTGTCGGCGCACAAGAGCCCAGAATAGAGCATGGAAGTTAAAGGGAAAAAGATGTTGAGGTTTGAACAGAATGAATGCACAGAATTACTTTGTAGAGGAGGCACTCTCTACCCACGCCTTCTGCATGCTCAGGAACTCTAAAATGCCCAGACTAAATAGGCTGAGTTTTTTCAGACAATTTCAGCACACGCCGACAGTCGTCAAGAGTGCATGACAATAGGCAAAAGAAATTTGGAGCTTACATTCACTTACAGCGTACGAGAAGTGTCAGTAGTGACATGCACACACGTGAGAGTTAGCTGGCAAAATATTCATGGGAGTTTTTTTAAAAACTCACTGACAGTGGTAGAAAGTTGACATGATTGAATGAAAGTTAGCGGACAAAAGATGTTACGAGTTTAAACCCAATGACGGAACGGGAGAGTAGACAAAATCGGTTTTTACAAGGGTAGATGGGGAAAGAGAATGAGAAGTTGTAAACTAACAAACAGCGCAAAAGCAGTACAGAAGAGTGCATGAGTGTTAGCAAGCAAAACAACTAAAAAAGTCATTTTCAGGGTAAAAGTGATTAAAGGTTTAAGCTCACTGACAGCACAGAACAGTCGGCAAGAGCGAATGAAAATTAGCAGATAAAAGGGATTGAGAGTTTAAACTTACTGACAGGGTACGGGAGTCGAAAAGCGTACATGAGATTAGAGTTAGAGGATAAAAGAAGTTGAGACTTAAGACGGCGTACGAATGTCGACAAAGGCAATAAGAATCACCGAGAAAATGTGATTGAGCGATTAAACTCGCTCACAGGGCGCTTAAGTCGACAAGAGGGATTGAGAATTAATTGGTAAAAGGCATTTAAAGTTTAGACTCACCGAGTGTGGACAAAAATGCACACTAAGAAGTTAACGAGCAAAAGAGTTCAAGAAATCAAACTCTTTGATAGCGCAAGAGAGTCGACACTGAAGATTTACTTAAAAGGGCAGGAACTGCAAACCTTTCTACATCATGATAATTTGCAAGTTAGTTGTCTAGGTATTTAGTTATCTTATTTGTTATATAGAATTAACTTTTCATTGTAATTATTTATTAATGTAATTGGCTCGAAGATATTAGCACTTGAGTGCTACACTGTAAATTCGAGGGTAAATAAAGTTTATTGATTGATTGATTGATTGATTGATTGATTGATTGATTGAATGAGAATTAGCCAGCAGCAGAGACTCAGAGTTTAAGCTCCTTTATAGCACACAAATGTCGATAAAGCAAAGAGAGTTTAGATTTCTCTTATTCACCCTATATTGTCACTGAAAAGCCCCACCAGGGGAGTGTTAATAAAGTTTGGTATGGTATGGTATGGTATGGTATGGTATGGTATGGTATGGTATGGTATGGTATGGTATGGTATGGTAACGATGAAACCTACTCAAGGGACAAGAGAGTCAGTAAGAGTGTTAGAGAGCAAATGAGACCAACAGTTTGAAACGTACGTAGTGACAGCGCACGCCAGACTTCTTAAGAGTAGTTTAGAGTTATTGGTAAAAGTGATTGAGAGTTTCAACTCACTAATAACACAAGAGAGTCGAGAAGAATGCATAAGAGTTAGCAAGCAAAAAAGATTGAGAGTTTTAATTCTCTCATAGCGCACGAGAGTCTAGCCTATAGTGGGGAAACGAGCCAGGCTCCGAGATAGTGGGGAAAAGAGCGAAGAGAAAACGAGGGCGAAAAAACGTGCGTGCGTGTGTTGTTTTCGCTTTCCCTTTCTGTTCGCGCCGACCCTACTATCTGGGAGCCTGGAACAGGCTAACGAGAGTCAAGAAGCAGGTATGAAAATCAAGGGAGTGGCGCAAAATAGAACAAGACTAGAGACGGTGTTTTTAAATTAAGTGACAGCCCACGACAGTTGGCGAAAGTGTAGTAGCACATAGAGGCAAAAGAGGTCTGGCTGATTTCGAACTCGTCTTCATACTAGGAAAAGAGATAAGAGAAAGGAAGCATCCGATAGATTTAGCGAGAAAAGGGATGGAGAGTTTAAATCCGTTGACTGCACACAAGAGATCGTTGGTAAGAGAGCACGAGAGGTCAGGGAAAAGGCATTTAGAGATTAAACTTACCAACTTAACGAAAGTCGCAGAAAGAAGAAAGAACGTGACAGTGAACAGGGCAGAGAGTTTAAACTCATTGAGAGAGTTTAAACAAGAGAGCACTAGAGAGCAAAAGGGTTGACTGACAGAAGAGATTGCACGTGATTAAAAATGGATGCGTATTTCGACAGTCAGTAGGCAGATTTAGTGGACAAAATAGGGCGAGTCTTTGGACCTTTGGCGGGTCTTGCGGTGCAAAGCATACTTAGAGTTTTTGCATGCCATACAACCTGTTGTCATATCTTGTTAGTATACAGCAGGCCCCTGGACATGAGCAAGTTAGCTTACAGATTGTCTCTCTCTGACTGGCTCTTTCTCGCGCGAAAACCATGGCTTTTTTAAGACAAAATAGTAGTTTTGGTAACTCCTGAACCAGGGATTGTCTTCTGCAATAAAACAATTATTTCACTCAGTGTCAGGTTGCATATGAACTCATAGCTCGTGCACAGTTCAGAGTCGTGGAAAATTTGTTAAATCCGAACTTGAAGAGTTGTTGAAGTCTCCAAGAACTCTTGCTTCGATTTTGTACTCATTCGTATCGAGTTATAAGAATATGCGAAGAGAATAACATAAGACGCGGCTGGTGTAGCCCGCATAGCAATCATTTCAGAGAGCCTCGGAAGCTCGAGCGGGAATGAGAAAGCATAAACTCGCGAGAACTATTCTTGAGATATAAAACAATTCCACGGGAAGTGCTCTAAATGATGTTGTAATTTCCAGTATAACAAACAGCGGCACAGGTCGGAAAGTATTACTCTATAGTTATTACTTGAATGGTTACAAATGAAACTAAAATTACATTTAGATCCAAAGAACAATAACTCCATGTCTGACAGCGGAAAGCGCCTGGGCTTCGTCGGCTCTCTAAACTGACTGCCACTCAAGCCACAGTTGATCAAAACGTGTCATTTATTCCAATCAGGAAACCACCAGAGACTTAAAACATCTACTGACGATTCACAGTTCACTTGACTCTGATGATGACTTCCGCTCGCGTTGTCGAAACGTCAGTCAATGTCACCTCAAACAGTCCTTCTCAGGACTACACTCACCCGGACGATCACAATTTACCAAATTATTTTGTTAAATTAGTTGGAAATCTATGTTACTAAATAATATCATGGAAAATAATATATTTTACAATTTAATTATTCTTTTTTCAGTCCAACTGTTTTATGCATCTCAACCCTTTGAACAGAACACCTCACCAACAAATGTTTTTGAATCTATTAAGCGAGACTTCTTCAGCGGTTTCGTGGGATGAAAGTTAACCCTTGTTACATTGTAAACATTATTACTGTTACTTTAAAGCGTCAGCATTTGAAATTCGAAAAACTTAGATGTAGGACAAAGAAGCTAACATGAAGCCACATTGAAAAGCTACAAAACCTCTATAACAAGGTATAATTAATGATTTCGTTAAGATTTAAATTATTAGTATCTTATTTTGCATTTTAAGTCTTAATTTAGTTCATTTTTTTATTTCTAGAAATTTAATTTAGAAGTTTCAATGAGGATTCTGTAGACTGTTTTTTGCCCTCCAACGTCTGTTTTGACTGATCTCGCTCGCAAATCGAGAGTATAAAAAACTAGCGGCAAGAAAAGCTTTTAAATCAACAACAAGCCTTGGTTAACTTTGAACCCTGGAATTATTTGGTATCAGTAAGCTTGGAACAAACTAAGTCGAGAAAAACTAAAATCATTGTTAGTCAGCCAGTTACCCTGTACGTAGGTACAGAACAGGGGCATTCCTTCAGGCGTATTCTCTGAGATCAGTCGGAGCACACGTGAGGCTCATCCGGGATCGCCTGGTATTGTACTTTAATAGCAATTAAGTTAACATCTTATGTCGATTCGCGACTGTTTCAAGCAGCCTTGGTACCCTGATGTTAAATAATAATATAATGTTCTGATCTTTTCTTGCTAGTTGACTTTTTGGCGGAAACATCATGACGCCATGGAATGTCACACGACTGACACGAGCCCTCTGGTCGACATGTGTGAACAGGCCTTTTCGTAGACTTTGCACTTGTGCAAATTGGTTGTTGTCGCTGCTGTTTATGTCAGCGTCATTCTAACCCCCTGTTATAACAACACACAAACAAATGCCAAATTAGAAAGCTAGACAAGAAGGACAAACAGACAACGAAACAAAAACAACCGCTAAACAAATAAAAATGAAATAAAACCAGCAAAGCAAAAATAAATAAATAAACGAAAAGTTAACAAATAAACAAGCAAACAAACAGGGATTAGGAAGGACTAGCTACCTTGGAATTCTGCATTTGTGGAGGGTGTGTAACTGCCTATTTGTTGTTTAACCTGAAAATTTTCCCTTTCTCATTCTAAGCAGCAGGCAATACATAATCTCTCTCAAACCAAAACCAACTAAAATCCAACCCTTTTATCGAATAGGAAAGGCTAAAAGATCACGCCCTTTGGGTGCAATAGTATATATCTTATGCTAAGAGGACAAACAGCTAACCTTTATCGCGTCCAAAGGATGACCATAAAAGTTATTCACAACCACCGATTTCTCCTCAAGAAGGATCTTACACCAAATATAAGACTCATTCTTTGCTGCAATTTGTCTCTTGATTCGTTGGTGACTCCACCAGGTATTGACGAAGTTCTTCCCTGGAAATATTGACCAGAACATTCCACTCAATACTGGTAGAAACATAAAAGGTGAACCGCTGACGGGGAATGAGCGTAAGAAACATTCTGCAAACAAACAAACAAACAAACAAACAAACAAACAAGCAAACAAATCTGTTTCCTTTCCTTATTCCTTTTTCTAGCTTTCCCGTTCCTGGATTAAGTAATTAGAAGTTACAGTTTTGCTACATTATTATGACAGTATAACAACTGTAACCTTGTAAGTACCTCTTAGTAGATTTCAATTGCATTTCATTCACAAAACCTGAATCTGTTACCACATTCTGCGATTGAAAAATACAAAGGAAAGTGGTAGTAATGAATTTGTTGTAGCAATTGAAGATTCTTACCTTGGAAATTTTGTTTAAAAGTTTCCACAGTGTGTTGGTCTAAAAGGACTGTATTTTGACCACTGATCCACTCAGCCTTCGTGTCTAGGGATAACGTCGCTCTTCAAAATAAAAACAGGCGGTCGATAACTCACCATGTGGAAATATCACGTACCTTCTTCAACCAGCTAAGGGAATTCGAGGAAAGTCAGTTTTTGGCAATTTTTCCAAGAAGCAAAGGAAAAACTTGAAAACCTGATGTTTTCAAGTTGCAATCCATTTTCACCCTTGCGATCCGCAGCCAAACACAGTTAACTATATAGCCTCAGGGAAATGGTAGAGTAGTTTCAAACGAGACTGAACCAATATTTTGGGGTATCCTCTGATTGGAATATGTCTTTTAGCTTTTCACAGCTATCCTAAAATTGGTGACAGTGTCTCTTTAACTTACCTTGCAAATTTCATTAGAAAGTTGCAAAAGTGCATTGTCCTAAAAGGAAATGTATTCTGACCATCCACTCAACCTTCCTGCCTAGGGTAACATCGCTCTACAAAATAACATATAACCATTTATGGCACATGAAACCAATTTGCTGCTATATACGGGCTTCACAGCTCAATCAGGGATAGCAGGTTACACTGGAATTATATAAAAGTCATGGGTGAAGTCCCATTCAAGTCAGTTTTGTTTCATTTATTATATTAATATTGAAGCTGTAAAGTTAATTAGCCTGCAAAACGTGCAAAAGAATATCTTAGTTGTAATATGCCAATCCAGGTTGCATCTCTGTTTTGGAATAAAACACCAGTCTACAAACTTGAAACACAAATAGTTAGCAACAGGATAAAAGAAAACGCCTGCTGTGTACCTGCCCTTACAAAATTGTTTGGAATTCGTTTTCTGGTAAATTTATGGGACAAGAAATACGCCTAAGAATTCATGCAGTTCGATACGGTTTGATAGCGTGATCAAATAGAGTTCTTATTTTTACTTGTGTCGCGAAGTAAAAGTTCATGAGTTTGAATCCAGTTTTATTTCATTACCTTTCTTGCAATCTCTCTGTTGTATGCCGGGTTAGAAACCAGGAGAAAATTTTCAAATTATTTGCTTTTTGAGTTTTCACTTATCGTTTTCCTACGTTTTACAGTAGGTGAAGGGCTTTGAGAGAATGATGCAACAATTGAAGTTGTTTACATTGCAAATTTAATCTCAAAGCTTCACCAGTGCGTAAAATAAACTGTATTTTGACAATTCACTCAGCCTTCGTGTCCAGGGATGACATCGCTCAAAAAATAAAAAACGACTATCAGTAACTCGTTATTTAAAAATTTAACTTATCTACTTCAACCTTGTTTGGTCAAACTTCTGTAAGACAATAGACAACCAAGAGACTGGTACTAGAACAATCAATAAAATAGCCACTTTTCATAAAGCAGGACCAATATGTCCACAAAATTTGACTGAAGTAACAAATCTTAAAAAATAAAGTACCTCAGATGTATTGTGCTGTTCCATTCAGCATTCCTGTTTAGCCGGAACTCAACATCGCCCTGCAAACTTTAACACAATCAGTTAGTAACAGTTTATGAGCAAACGTCAGCTTTGTCTCTACTGTTCCACATTAGATAAGAAATTCTTCCAAAGTAGCTTTATGTCAAATATAAACAACTTGGAATTGTTCCAGGATGCATGGTCTTGACAGCTCAGTCAGGTGGAGAACGTGCACTGGTGTCGTAAAAGTCATGGGTTTGAATCCCATTCGAGCCAGTTTTGTTTCATTAAGGCCTTGCTTGCAATCTCTCTATTATCTGCCGGGTTGGAATCCCGGTGGACTTTCAGGTTTCACTTATCGTTTTTCCATCTTTGTCAGTAGGTGAAAGGCTTTAAGCAAATGTTATGTTTGTCTTCATTGTTTCACAAACGATAAGCCGGAACTTGTTTTCTAGTCAATTTTAACAAAATATAAAAAAAAAGACCTTGCAATTGATCCAGCTCCTGTGGGCTTGACAACGCAACAGGGTAGACTTCTTGTACTGGTATCGTTATTTTTATGGCTTTGAATCCCGTTGAGGCCTGTCTTTGGGTTTGTTTTCCTTGCAAATACTTGTTTTGCATCAGAGTTCCATGATGACCACTTTCTACTGCATCATCCAGGCTCCATATACCCGCTATTTATTGTATATAATACTATAAAGCAACAACTCTTTCTCAGAAGTTTGAAATCAATGTTCAAACTTATTTTTGACGTCTTCTTCACCCAGGAACATTTGAATAAATGTGTGATCCCCGCTTGAATACAGACCGCCCTCTGGCACCAGCCGTGGGAGATCGTGCAGCGACCCGGCGAGACCTTACCATCCGGCTGGCCAAGGCGGTACCAATGTCTAGCAGCACACAGACAGGATAAGTAATCCCACCCTTAAGTCAACTCGGTTGACGTCTGCTGCAGTACCTACATTGCGTGCAATGGTTGCGTGCAATGATTGAGTGTAATGCCCGCAAGAATGAGCTTCCAACCTGGGATTGGCGATCATGACGACTATGGTGGCCTCGGGAAGCGCGAAAGTAGACAAGCACCAAGTGGAACGCACGAAACCTTTCACCCAGCTTGGAAACACCTCATTATGTTTGTTCTTTCCTTTTTGCGGATATTTAACAATTATCCTGCGAAATCGCGCGGAATATCACCTGATACTTAGCCGACGAGGCCGTAGGCCGAGTTGGCTAAATCAGGGGATATTCCGCAAGATCGAGCAGGATAATTGTTTTATTATTCAACAAATTCCCATCGACTACCATTTTCAAAAATGGTAGTCTTCTTTTACTGGGATAGTTACAGCCAGGCTCCGTCACGTGTGATCAGTATTTGCGAAAATTTGAAAAGAGTTTTGAAGTTTACGAGTCGGTTTTGTAATAATAAATTCATCCTGAGATTCGGAATTCCCTTAAGAATTTTACTAAATTGTCGGAAACAGAGAGCTACAAAATATCATTTTATTTGAAATGTTACATATCCGAACAGTATTAGGTTTTTTGTGCGTGTAGCGAAGTTTTTTATCCGTTAACTCGTGACTCTGAAAGTGTTTTCCAGAGAGATCTTCAAGGCTTCATTCAAATCTCGGACGTTACATAGAAATATTGGAATGCTCGTTTGCGTCTTGTGGATCACTGATCACGGGTGATGGAGCACGGCTGTAAGCCTGGTCTGCAGTGCCATATTGTCTGCGTTTTTGGACTGCAGACGGAACTTACTTTACATGGATAATGAAAATGTTTTGCTTGGAGTTGGTTTAGTTCTACTATCCTTTTAACTGGAATTTAATTTACATTTCATTCTAATTATGATGTTGTCAAAAATACTTACATTTAGAACGCTGTGTCTATGTTTTTCACTTATCGGAATCCCTTGCTTTCTAGTAGTGTTCTACTTTATCTGCATTGGTTATTGTTATCTTTACATCTGAATTAGAAAAACAAAAAAGGGTAAATGATATAAATGAAATCAAAGTTCTGAAAATTAATCTTGTAGTCCATGGCTAGGCATTGGCTTCTTTTATGTACTAATTGTAGGTCGAATAAGGTGGAACATCCCCTATCCGCTCCCCATCGTTCTCTCTTTTTTTTTTTTTTTTTTGATGTCTTGAAATGAAGTAAGGACTGGTTTTAAATCGAGATTAAATTGTTAAGGATGTGGCAGAAAATTACAAGATTTTAGAATTTTTGATAATTATAAATGGAGTTTTTGTAGTATGTATGTTGAATGAGTAATCATTAGTAGTTTTTAATTCTAACTCTTAGTAGTTTCTAGTTTTGACTCTATGCTAATTCGTTTTGTATTTTTAGATTGTATTTTAGAAAGTTAGGTGTCCTCTATTAGCAGTGGGGAATCCCCTCTGCTAGATTTTTGCTTGTCACGTTAATAAAGTCATTATTATTATTATTATGTCTCACAGCTGCTTCACCTCCCCCTTCTTCTGATCTCGTCCTGCATAACATCAAAATTTCAAAATTTCATTATTTGCCTGGACTTCGTTTAACTACTGTAAACAGAAGAAAGACTACTGTTGTCCAAAGTACTTACATTTTCAAATCCATCCCTGTGTCTTTCAAGATAGGATGTTTCAATCCTTTGGAAGTATTCATTAACTATAACTGTACAGTAGTACACAGTAGTGTGGTATGTTTACACCTGAAAAATAAATTCAGCTGAAATGAATGAAGTAAAAGCTACAAGACGTAAATCCTTCCTGGCTCCATTTTCGGCATACTTACTTGTTGCATACTAAATATAAGTCAAATGAGGTCAACCCCCCCCCCCCTCCTTTCCCGCCCTCATCGTGGGTGTTTTGTGTCTTCAAGTACGATTCAGTCAAGAATGGAAAGTAAACTTGTTAGGAGTCGGATGGAAAAATGGATTAAATGCTACACATATCCTCGACTGCCCCTCCCACTGTCTTCAAAGATGCTCATGTAGCTGTGTCTTTCTAAAGGCATAATTTTTAAAAATTCCGTATAAATTGCTTGCAAAAAAAATCATAGAAATAGAAAAAAAAAATATATATATATATATATATTCAAAAGCTACAAGACGTAAATCCTTCCTGGCTCCATTTTCGGCATACTTACTTGTTGCATACTAAATATAAGTCAAATGAGGTCAACCCCCCCCCCTCCTTTCCCGCCCTCATCGTGGGTGTTTTGTGTCTTCAAGTACGATTCAGTCAAGAATGGAAAGTTAACTTGTTAGGAGTCGGATGGAAAAATGGATTAAATGCTACACATATCCTCGACTGCCCCTCCCACTGTCTTCATAGATGCTTATGTAGCTGTGTCTTTCTAAAGGCATAATTTTTAAAAATTCCGTATAAATTGCTTGCAAAAAAAATCATAGAAATAGAAAAAAAATATATATATATATATATATTCAAATTACTTACACTTGCAAAGTAATTAAGTCTTTTTCATTGTTCCTCGGACTTGAAAATTTTCCTGAGAATATTATCTTGATAAAAAATGAATAAATAAATAAAAAAAAGGAAAGAAAGAAAAAATGAGAGATTTGTAAGAAATAATTTTTCCAGTCCCAGCCGTAAAATGTCAAATTGTCATGGTGCAACACCAACTCGCTAAAAAGATGTATTTTAACTCAAAGCAATAAACTAATTGCCATATTTGTTATCCCTATTCCTTATATCCTTTCATTTTCATCATTCCATCCGTCACCTATTTCCCACCCTGTACCGTGTGTTATTTTCAAAAAGCCATAATGCAGTAAATAAAATAAGTTACTTTCAAATATATGGTTCCGATAGGTTACAGTACTAACATTTTCACGGCAATCAAGTCTCTTTCGTTGCCTTTAGGACTTGTTTGCTAGTGAGGATGTTATCTAGGTTAAGTCCAAAAAATTTTTTCTCAAAAAATTCTCTCGTCTAGTTTGAAAATGTCACTTATGTAGGCGGTTGTCTCGCTATTTCAAAGGAACACAATATATAATTCTTTTGTTACTTTTATCTTTTCTCCCTTATCTGGCACAAAAGCAGTAAATTCGTGGAATAAGTTGAATGATTCTGAACACTATGGTAAGAAGTCGTTACAACAATAGCAAAAATTTACCACAAATCTTCCTAACTTCTCTAGACCTGTCCCTTTTTTCTTCGAGCGTCCGTACAAATCTTCATAAAGTGAAAAAGCTAGACAAATTGTCACTCTATACCTTTAGATCATGGTAGAAAAACAAACGTTGGGCGGTAGAGGCTTCGTGGAGGGGAGTCAATTTCAATGTTGAACGTTGCAGTTAAACAGTACTAATTAGAAACAGTGGAACTTGTTAGATATCACTCACCATTTTATTGCCTCCGTTTCCTGATCCAAAGGACTGATGACTCGCTTCAAGAATCTTGGACCTTATCACAGTAATGGCACCTTTCTCTTGTTAGTGGACTCTTATGATTTAGTCGTCAAGACTCGGTATTGTTGATGTAGCCTTCACGATTTGTCCAGATTGTGCAGTTCTTCGACTCGTGCGTGCTCCACTGTTTCGTTGCTGCAATCTGCTCTTGGCGATCTTCGAAAGCTTCTGCTTCAAAATGGTTATCCCCAAGGGATAACCACCTACAACAATTAACGATGTTCTAAACAGGAACAGAAACAAGCCAAGGAGCCCTGTCTCCACGGTTCCTAAGAAAGATATCATTATTCTGTTACCTTACTTAGGTCTACAGAGCAACCAAATCTCTCAACGCCTGAAATCATGTGTATACAATTTCTACTCTTTTGTCAACCTCAAGAGGCTGAAGATAATTTTTCAAAATAATTGCCGCTTCAAATCTTTCTTTCCATACAAGGACCGCTTGAATCGTTCTCAAAAATCTAAAGTAATTTACAAAGCCAGTTGTTGGGACTGCAATGATTTCTACATCGGTAAAACAAAACGACGACTTCATGATAGAAAAACTGAACACTTCAAGGCCCTCGTTAAAAATGACCACACGTCTGCCATTGCAGACCATGTCAAAACCACCGGACACAACTGAACATCAAGTGGGATCATTTTGACATTTTGGCATCGGGCAAAACTGATTGCCACTGCAAAATCAAAGAAACATTGTTAATCCAAGAACTGAAGCCAGCTTTTAATATCAACGTCAGCAGTGAGAAGCTGATACTTTATTAATTAGCTGTAGCTTTTTATAGATTCACTGTTAAGATTGTTTTCTTAATCTTGGTTCCAGAGCCCTTATCACTATTGTATAAAAGGTTTGTCAAAATTGTAAAGGTCACTTTTGAAAATGTATGTTGACTAGCATACGAAACGTCAAGTTTATATAAAAATGCGTAAGTTTATAATGTGTATTATCGCTGTTTGTGTTTTATTTTTGTTTAGAGTTGTTATTCATAATGTTATTATTGAAACAGAAGATGTTCTTGGGTGTCCCTAGTGTTGTTAGAATGACTACCAGATGAGAAAAAGATAAAATCAACTGGTATGATGAATACAAACAAACAAAAACATTAAATTGCTAGTGTTATTTTCGTGTTATATCATTTAGCTTTTGTGGAAATTTTTAAGGCTCGGAAATTCGGCATGGGATTTTTTGGGGGTTAATTTCTGGTCCAGGGATTTTTTTGGGTTTTGTTGGAAGCCCTAGGGATTTTTTTGGGTTTTGATTTTTGCCCCCATTCGATCATCCCCGTCACTTGAAACTCGGTATAACCCCCCTGGGGCTTCGGTATTCATTAATTACACATATAGTTAAAACAAGAAACTACAAGCGTGTTTAAAAACATATGCATTTGGGCGTGTTTTTCCCTACTGATTAGCATATTGTAAAGGCTACAATAATTTATTGTGCTAAGGTGTTTCCCACTGTGAATTTTAAAAAGGCAAAAAGATGGGAACCGCAGGTCTAGCCGGCAAAATGTGCACTGCTCTAGCGAAACAAATGGTTCAATACGTTGCACTGCTGGCGTGCTAAGGCCGAAGGCCGTCAAAAGTGATTGGGACAAATCATATTTTTTTCTAGTTTCTTTCCCTCCACTAAGGAAATAACTGCTTCTCAGACCCGAATAATTTTTGCGTCACCATTTTTTGCGCACTAAGAAGCTCTCTGGAACCACATTTAGATCGTTTCGTTTGGGAAAAATAAATTCAAAGCCGTCTTAAACTTTAATCTATGCCCCAAGGACTTTTTCTTAGCTGTTGTAGTCCAACGCAGTATTGGCGCGACGTTTGAATATTCAATTGGATTTTAGCTCCTCGGACAAGCGAAACGGAAACCTGTAGAATACTTAGATCACGGGAAATAAAAATGTCGTATAAAATTATCAACAACACATTCATTTAAAAAAGGGGGGAAGTAGAAGATCGAACATGTTGAAATGTTTGTGGTAAGAACCAGAGGACACCCAAACATAATATTTGAATATTATTAAAAATGGCGTTTCAAAATATAAGACTTTGTATGGGATTTCGAAGCGAACATTTTGAGCAATACATAACAGCAAACTAACTGAATAAAGTTCATGAAGCATTACATGGTGTTGTTTGCTATCGTTACAACGCATTTTGAGCAATTTTAGGTCCATTTACGTTACTGTGTTAGTACGTGTATAATACATTGACAAGGAAGGAGTCATTTAGCCCGATTTAGCCACTATCACAACTCGACACGTTTCGGAATTCGCTCGAATTTACCCACAAATATAGTTCAGGCTCCCATTCTCACTTAGCGACTTGACAAAAGGAAGACATACAAGTGATTTTCTCAAAACCAATTACACATACCTCGTGTCCCAAAAAAATTATCCACTACACAAAATAATAATAGCATCTCAAAATAGGCCGCCATGGATCCGTGAGGATCCCGGTAGTCCCATTTGACCGCGGTCGGCACTGGACACTAGTCAAATTATGCCCTTACTGGGAGAGCCACGCTCGTTTTGGTCGTGTTACAATTGTAGTAACTATGATCCGGTGCGGACATAAGATTGTCGCTCCGACGCAGTCTGGTTCGCGTGAGAAAATCGCTGCGTGTTACAAGCGGATAGCAAAAATAAATCATTCCCATTTCTGAATTTATATCCATTTTCAGGGTGTATATTTTCTTGTTTTTTTAATAAGTAGGTTACCTGACCGGCTTCATGCAAATATAGAAATAGATATAGTATATACAATAACAATTTTAAAATAAAACATTTTCACGCGCGTGAGGATATGAATTTAAATGAATTACCGACTTCGGTTCGAAAAAATATATCTGATATATAAAGCCTATCGACGATTGAAATTGAACACATTCAATTCAAGCAGAGTACGTATTTAAAATTTACGCAGTAGACTGACCTGTATTACAAACGTTTTTTACATGAACGCAAATATGTTCAATTTACCACGCATGAATAGAAACATAGAAGGAAGGAGGAACACTGTTCACTTTCTTTTTTTTTTTTTTCGTTTTCATTTCCTAACGACCAAGACCGTTTTAATTTCTTTCGATAACTTTATTCTCTCCACAAGGTCACGGAGTCCCGCGCAGCGATTCCACCTTTCTCGCGCGAACCAGACTACGTTGGAGCGACAATTTGTGTCCGCACCGGGTCATAGTTACTACAATTGTAACACGACCAAAACGAGCGTGGCCCTCCCAGTAAGGGCATAATTTGACTGGTGTCCAGTGCCGACCGCGGTCAAATGGGACTATCGGGATCCTCACGGATCCATGGCGGCCTATTTTGAGATGCTATTGTGATTTTGTGCAGTGGACAATTCTTTTGCGACACGAGCTATGTGTAATTGGTTTTGAGAAAATTACTTGTATGTCTTCTTTTTGTCAAGTCGCTAAGTGAGAATGGGAGCCTGAATTATATTGTGGGTAAATTCGAGCGAATTCCGAAACGTATCGAGCGGTGATAGTGGCTAAATCGGGCCAAATGACTCCTTCCTTGTCAATGTATTATACACGTACTATCACAGTTAAGTAAATGGACCTAAAATTGCTCAAAATGCGTTGTAAGGATAGCAGACAACACCATGTAATGTTTCATAAACTTGATTCAGTTAGTTCGTTGTTCTGTATTGCTCAAAATGTTCGCTTCGAGATCCCATACAAAGTCTTATATTTTGAAACGCTATTTTTAATAATATTCAAATATTATGCTTGGGCTTCCTATGGTAAGAACTTTTTTCCGAGTAATTGACAGATAATTTGCTTTTTATCTTGGGGATAATTTCTGAATTGTTTGCTTTATCAGGGGCGTAGCTACTTGTACGCACGTACGCACGTGCGTACCTGAAAAAATGTGGAAGGCTGAAAGAAAAGAACGAAACGAAACAAAACAAAACAACACAAAGATAAAACAGACGGGAAATTAAGCAATGGTTGAACAACAGCACAATCGCTGCATGTTATGCAACTTCCCTTATTTCTTTGAAATATTAATTTATTGAAACAAAAGACACCGTTTTTCGCACATTCCAGAAAAACCACGTGATTGGTAGACTGATTGTTGATGCTAGTGTATGAAAGGGCGGAAAATTAGGGGACTGAGGATGGCTAAGGCTCGGTTCAGACGCGAAACTTTTCAGCAGCTGAACTTTATTTGAATTTAGGCCAACCCAAATTAGATAGATTTTCAACATCTGTTATACATCTGTTCTTAGGATCACTATTTCTCTGCACGATTGGCTTTGTTGTGCACGAAACGAAAGAGAAATTTTCTTACTGAAAAGCCGCGATGGACTAGAGATTGCGACTGTTCTACATCGACGCTGCTTAATATTGCCATGTGTTTGAAAGAGATAATTATATAAGCAATTATTTCAATTGTACTCTCAGAAGACAAAGAAGGAAATGTGATCAAGGAGGCTGCTGGCTATAACAAGGGAAAATTGGGCTAAAAGTCTCAATTATTAATTTTCTTTCAAAACAGCACTATGTTGCAGGTTTGAGCCTTTGGTGTGTTTTATTTTTTGGATAATACCCTGAGTATCGCAGTTTTCACTTTAATTAAACTCGTGTTTGAAATTCAAGCGGCAAAACTGTAACTACGAGGAGTAATGGGTCGAGGGAAAGATGTCTCAGGGCCTTTATTAACACATGGACGCAGTTTTTTTCATCCTATATTGAACATTTTGAGAAGGACCTAAGAAGCTAGGGGTAATGACGTCCATATAACAAAACCTTAAAAAGCAATCAATTTAACTTTCCCAAGTGGCAAACAGTGTCAAATATTCCAAGAAAAATTATAAATGAAATTCTGATCGGCGTGCTGTCGAAATAAAAAAGGAACATAATAACATGGACTGTCAATTTGGAAGAGAGTTTTTATACGATTCAAGCAGCAACAACTGTCTGATTTTCATTAACTATAATCCATAAAACAACTAAAAATGTACACTACTGTATTACCAGAATACTAATTTTAGACGTATTTCCAGCCATTTGAGAAGACCTAAATTACAAATTTTCGCGGGGGAGCATCCCCTCGGCCCCTCCAAATATGCTAACGCTTACGCGTTCGGCTTAATCAAAAAATCTACAGAAGGCTTAACGACCTAGTTGTCATTTCATCTATTCATGTATAACCTCACCATACTGATAAAAAATGCAAATTCAACCAAGGAATGTGGAAACGATGTGAGAGCACTGAGTATTAGGGTGGATTTGGAAAATTGTGCGTACCTCTGGAAAAATCCTGGCTACGCCCCTGTTTGTTACAGCTAGCGACTACTTTGGACAATAATTAGTCAAGAACATGTTGAAGGAAGGGACAGTAGACTGAGTAAAATGTCTTAGCAAAGACTTTTCAAAACAAGCTCTCGTCGCTTCTTTTTGGAGCAATTCAGTGAGAAATGTCTCAAGTCTTTGGTTTTCAAAATTTCTTGACAAAAGATATTTTGAAATGAGTAAACGCGAACATCAGACTGGCTGTCAAAACTAGAACATTCACAGAACAAGGAGCAAGTCTCCAAGTCGTGAGTAGGAAAATACTTTCAAGATCTTTTGGGGGGCTAGATCTGATGATTACCGTCGTATTTGTCGCAAGAGAGCACTATTTAAGCGGTGTGCGACAAATGCAGACTGCAGAATTCACATAATTTAACTAAACGTCACAAAGTCTGTAGGCCCTATAAGTCTACAATTCTGCATTTGTCGCACACCACTATTTAAGCGTCAAGTTGGCATTGAGTTCGGGAATCCGTTCCTTTCGCTCAGAAGTCGACTCGCTGCGAACTTGGCTCCTCTAGAAAAAATGCACATCTCTTCAGTCTACATGCACCCAGTCCAAGAGGCTCACAAACGCTCTCACAAGCTGATTACCTTGTGCCTGTTGTGTTCTCTTCTTTATTTCTTTTGTTTGTTGGCGTGGAAAAAATCTGTATGAATTGCGGGCCTGTTTTCTTTAAGACGCCTGCAATACAATAACTCTAGCCAGCAGTCTCCCACAGGGAAGTAGATATTCAAAATGGCGTCGGAACAAGGCTTTGTTCCGACGAGTGTAAATGTTGAAATTGAAGGCGATATTACAGTACCTGGAGCACCAGAGGAAGACGAAGGACCTAGCACTTTAGATGAACCTGTCTCACAAACACTAGTGAGTCGTATTCCTACATTATTTGGCCCTATTTCAGGCTGCGAGCAGTCGTTTTAATTTGCAGTTTTTTATTGCAGTTGCTTGTAAAAACTCGTTCACTTTCTTGCTTTGCTTTCTTTCTTGTTTAGAAGCGAGATTTGAAGGCTGTGGGGAAGAAATTCCTTCATGTCTTACTCCCAAGACAAAGCAAGAGCTTACTCAGAGACTGTAAGATACGTTTTCCTAAGCTTGTTTGTTTTTAATTCTGCTATAAGCTGTAAACCTTACTGATATTGGATAACTTTCCAAGGGAATTGAGTCTTAATCATTGAACATCTTTGTCCTTTCAGGGGATCTATGGGGTCCTTTAATTCTTTGTGTTTTACTAGCGATGTAAGTACATGGTATTTGCTGTCAAATTTCTTGTTAATTAAACACATGATCTTTTGGTCAGGGAGAGATTTTGATTAGCTTAATTTATTTCATGATCTTTGCTGAGCATTATTTAAGCTTAGTACGGTTCGATTTATGGCTTGGTGGCGCAAAATATCAAAACGAAAATATACCAAGCTCTTAACAAAGGTTTTACGTTAATAGTTATCTAAGCTTATGTATAATTTGTGATACATTTGTAATTCATTTCTTGTTTTAATGTCATTTGACCCATGGTAATGGACATTTTTCCTGAAGCCTCAAGTAACCTTGGTAGCCACTTGGTCATAAAGAAAACAGATTTATTGTCTTTTTTTTAATTTGTTAAGCTTAGAGTAAATCAAATTTATTTTAAGTCCAACAAATTAAAAACTAGACACAACTGTTGAGCATTTCGTGAATTAAATTTATATTCAGTATAAAATAGCTGCGTACTATTACTAAAAATAGAATGTGCCATGTAAGGCCCTCCGCATGAGTCAGATAAGATTTGCTATCAGCTAAAAGGTTTTGTATGTGAGAGATCGTGCTCTGGACATTAAAAATGGCTCAAATTTCGTGAGCTCAAGGATAAAAATAGAAGGCAGTGCTATCTTAGCTAGTGAAACACAGAATAAAGGAATCCAGATAATGGCCAAAAATAATTTCATGGATCGTGTGAAGTCAATCGCCAACTTTCCAAAACAATATTGTGTACTACTGGCTTTAGTTGAAACAAGTCAAAGACAAAAGCAATGCGAAGGAAATATATACTTGTTGTGTGACAGTTGTTAGCCCAGAAAAAAGACTACATAATAACTTCATTGGTAAAAATTCTAGAATTTTAGATGTGAATGTGAGCCAAACACACCAAATTGTACATGACAAAGAGGTTGCATTTTTAACTTACAGGCCTGTTCTAAACCCTAATAATTTTGCACTTGTTTATTTTTTGTAAGGACCGTTGTAAAAAATCATGCTAAATAGAGTTTAGAAGGCTAAAAATCTCTTTGTAACGAGACTCCTGTTATGAGGCCATTGCCTGTATAATTTCTCAAGATCCCCATGCTAGCAATTTCCAGTTTTATTTTTGCCTGTGATAATTAGGGACACTTCTCTATAGCAAAGAAGGTAAGCTGTTTCTAAAATAATCACATATTTAGACGCTCCCTTGCACTGCCTTAATGCTGGTTCCATAGGCTACAGAGATGAGTCAGTTTATATGTACATTGCAAAGTAAACATGCCAAGATTAAAATCTTTGATCTTGAGCATGTAAGGTTACACTCTGTTATTGTTAATGTTACCACTGTTTTTTAAACCTCTGTACTTTCATCAAAGTTTTTGGTTGTTGCAATGAATAGTTTTGGTTTCCTCTTGAACTTTGAGCCAGACCCAACTGTCTTCCTCTTAACAATTGATCATTTAAAGCCACAACAAAGTTCATGTTACCACCATTTGTCATGCAGTCCTCTTGAAGAAAATTTTGCCCTTGGACAAATATATGTAGTTTTTCTGAGTCACACTGGGTGGTTTGAAATCTGTGATGCCATATGTGTGCACTGCTATTAAATATCTAGACCACCTCAAAGTTTCTTATAATAGCAAACTTTGAGATTCACCAAGACACCAATACCCTTGTTTAAAAATCTAAACCCAACACTTGTCAAATTTGTACCTGACTCTCACTAACTAGACAGTGAAAAATTCTGAACTGAGAAAGCACATGATAAAGTGCTTTAAAATTTTAACTTCTGGACTATGTGTAGTTTACCACTCTGACTCTCTTTGAAATTAGTTTCCTGACTGTAGAATTCTCACACAAAGCTCACACAAGACATGCCTATCTTTGCAGTCAAAATTTCAAAATCTGAGTTTCATTCAAGACAGTCGTTTTTCAAATTCAAAATGCCAAGATTTGAAGACTAAGTAAAACTTTCCCAAGACTCACCAGTTTTGAGCAATCTTAAAACTAGCAAAACTTGTAAACCTAAGTAATTACTTGCATATCTACAGTATTGGTATATCTTGTTATATCTTATGTGATAACTTTTGCAACTGGAGAAAAATAGTTGCAACAAATTCAATATGCAAGGCCAAAGACAACTTTCACTACTCTGAAACAACTTGAAGAAAACTTGTTTGGTTTGACATAATGTGTGAAGTTGTAATGAAATTTACCAATAGTTGATGGTTGAGTGAACACATTTAGCAACCTAAATAGAAATACTAGCTAGTACATGTAAACAATGTGACAACTGATGAAAAAGATTGGCAACAAATTCAATATGCAAGGTATGGTGTTCAGTGTTTGTGCAGTTTTTGCCGTGAGCTGGTGACAAATTGTGTGGTTCCAGAAGGTATCCATACCCTCCCCAAGGAGGGTCATTGGAAATTCCGAGGGGGAGGGGGTGTTTAACGGTAAAAACTTTTAAAGGAAAGTATGAAGCTAAACAGGAATTACCTTAAGGTAATTAAGGTAATTGGAGAGGAGTATGGATATTTTCTGGAACAACACATTAAAAAACAAACAAACAAACAATATTAGAAATCAATCATATAGTTTCAGTAGGACTGGTAGCAGATGTCACAGTGAATAATATTTTAATCTTATCATCTACAGGATGCTTCAAGGTCACACAGTTGCAGACAGCAATAACGATGGCGGCCCTCAGTTTGCTGAAGTGTTTGTTGTGGTATGGGTAGGAGCATTAGTGATCACTGTCAATTCAAAGCTACTTGGTGGCACAATGTAAGTATTTTTAATGCCCAAAATCATTTGGAATACGTTAGGGTGCGGTGGTATAGTGGTGGTTAGTTAGTGTGTTGGACTTCAGATCTGAAGGTCAGTGGTTTGAAGCCCAATCCCTGTCATTGTGTTGTTTCCTTAGACAATAAACTTTATCCCACACTATCTATCTCCATCCAGGCCTATAAAAGGGTACCATACTGCTGGAGGTAACCCTGTGATGGACTAGCATCCCATCCAGTTGGGAGAAGCAATGCTGTCAGTTGCTTAGTGCTACAGAAACTGGGTTAAGCTTCAGCTGTGTGGGCCTTCTTGGCTCGTGTGTGACTTTACCTATTTTTTGTAACATAATCAAAGTACAAATTCTCTTTTGTGTCCATGCATTTCTTATAGAAATAGTAGGAAGATGTAAAAATATCAACTGGGAAGAATTTGTCAAGGGTGATCATGTCCTTAGCTCTCATGACTTTCTGATTAAATGAGCAAGGAGAAAGAGAAAATTGGTGATCATCATTATTAAGGCCTTGAGGGTTAAAATTCAGTGACACATACTTATTCAGCACTGTGGTGTATTTGAAGTGTTTAGTGCGTCAAACTTTTGATTGCACTTTCAGTTGGAATATTTGAGGGCCGGTTGCTTGACTTTGTTTCTCTCTGTGGCAAATATTAAATAATTACATTCCAACGCACACTGTAATAATTATCAAACCCACATGGAAACCCCTATGGGATTCGAACCCCGACAAATCTCCCTTTGCTTTACCAACTGAGCTACAAGGCCACCAGCTAGGGAGCTGTTGTGGGTAATTTAACTGATGTTTTTTGTGTGTCTCTGGCTTCTAACTCCCACTCTGGTGAAACACCCATTAGATTACCCATGACACCTCCCAAGTTTACGGCCTTTGGGCTCAGTTGCTATAATAGTTGGTTCAATTCCCCACCGGTGACTTAGGGCCGATTTAGATGGTACAATTTTTGCTTACGACTGTCATACGCGACATTTGTAGCGCTCACTGCTTGCATCGGGCAAAGATCGTATACAACTCGTCATTCTAACATTCTGATTGTGGCTACGACTGTCGTAGGGGTTTAACACATGTTTCAAAATCCTATGACATTTTTTGTGTTGTGTGCAACTGCCGTGAAGATGTTGTACGTCTGATTTAGACGACAGGATGCATGTTGTGGACATGATGTGAGCAAGTCGCATACTACAGTTGTACAGAAAAATCTTACCGTCTAAATCGGCCCTAAGATATGTTCTCTTACTTCATGTGGGATCATTTTTACATGTGTTGAAAGTGATGTAATTAATTAAAAGGGAAAATATTACTTGTTATTTGTCATGTAGGAGACTTCCTGGATTTGATATTTTTTTGCTTCATTTGTCTCTCTCTACCCATTGCCAATTGTTTAAATTTATGGGCGGCAGCAATTAAATGGCTGAGAGTCATGTTGTGACGGATTGGCTTCCCATCCAGGGAGGAGTGATAACACGCATTCATTAATTTTACAGTAGTTGCTTCATGCCACAAAACCTGCAATCGTGGTCATAAGACCTTGGGACGCCTGTTAACTTTTCTATGAGAAATATGAAAATTTTACCCCCACTGTAATTATAAGAAGTCTTTCACAACATTTGTTATCTGTTTAAGCTTCCCACCTCCCCAGACAATGTTGAAGATCAGTGATTACTTTCAATGCCTGACTTCAACATTGTAAGGTGGTGAAGGAGGGGAGGCAAGAATATTTTCTACTCGGGCTAAAGGGACGTGAACCGAAAAAAAATGTCCCAAGACTATTGACCAACATTGTAGGTTCAGCTCTGGCTACATGCGCCACCAAGGAAAGTTGCACTAAAAGGCTTTTCTCTTATTGCAGATCATTTTTCCAGAGTGTTTGTGTCCTTGGATATTGTATTCTTCCATTGAACATGGCATTGGTGGCATGCCGGCTCATTTTGCTTGCTAAGCATACCACGGCCTTATTTATTGTTAGATTTGTGGTGGTCATATTAGGATTTGCATGGTCAACCTTTGGTAAGTAAATGTCTTTCTAAGAAAGGTAGATATATTTAGTTTCTCACAAGTCTAACTTCTTGAATGCTCGTCAAATTTCCCATGTTTATCTGTAACTCAATCGTGCATGGCTGTGGCATTTTTATTTTCTGCAACGTAACTTAACGTGGTTTACCAAGTATTTTCTCAGAATCAACTGTATGTGCTAAGATTTTTTGTCTAAACGATGGAGCCAATTCTATGCATGCAGGTAGATTGTATACTTTCTGTTTATTACAATTTAATGGCCTGAAACAACATACAATCATAGAAAAAGGTCTAAAATTTCAGCAAAACACTAGTTAGGTAATTATGAAGCTTTTGTTTCTGTGTTGATTGCAGCATGTGCTACATTACTGTCTGATCAGTACTGCATCAAGCAGTAGGCATCATTTGTGTGCTTTGTCACCCATGGGCTCACCCATGGGCTCAACCATAGTAAATGCTTAATTAACCAATCAATGCACCATGCTTTGCTAGAGTTCTCTTACAAATGGTCGCAACTCATGATTTTCCACCAAACCAAATTTTTTTGAACAATTTGCAAATAATGACAAATTGGAGTTTTTCACAACTGAAGAGGGTTGATTAATTGTCTATAAAAAGTGACTTCTCCTCCCCTCCCCCTTTCCAACTGTGGCCACGCAGTGCTGGTAAAGGACTGGAACTGACCAATTTATCTTGCTTATTGTTTAGTTTTGTCTGGAGTGGTCCCTATTCCATTTAGATACCACGTGAAATTGTCCAATATTGCTTTCATTTGAAGCTCAGCAGCAGAACCTTGATTTAACAAACCTCTATATGACGAAGTCCTCGGTATAAGGAACTATATATTTCAGCCCAGTAATGAAAAAAATGAAAGGAACCTCGATGGAAGGAACCTCGATTATAACGAACCCTCGATATAACGAACCAATTTCCCCAGTCCCTTGGCAGTTGGATAAATCAAGGTTCCACTGTGCTAACTTCATTAATTATATACATTGTGCTGTACACTGTATTCACATGTCCAAAACATTTTGCAAATGTGGCCTCTTTATTGATGCATTTGAAAAACGTTCCCTGGCTTCCATGCATAATTGCCCCAGAAATTCCCATTGGCAATATGAAGCATTTGAATATCACTTACTAGAATCTACTTTACGAATATTGCTTAAGAAAAATACACATTAATCTTTCAGTGGTAGTATTTTTCATATGTTTGTATAATAATAATAATCAATTTTGAATAAGTGCTTGCTCATTTTCACTTATTGGCATAAGACCCCGGTTAAACTACTAAGCTTATTAACTTTATCCGCTACTTAAATCCTTTCAGGGGATATTATGTACTAGTTTGACATGATCATTTGTATACGGTTTACCCTCTGAATAACCAACTGTCGTTTGATTAAAGTTGTCAACTCTTTCATTAACTTGGCCCTGGCTTTTTCATCATGCCAACGCAACAAATTTCAAAATGTCTTCATAGAGACCTACAGTCAGAAATAGTACGGCCCGATTTTCGATTTAATTCCCAAAAGTTTTGCTGTACGTAATATTTCAAATTTTGTTTATTGAGCATTTTTTTTTTGAGATACTAGCACTGTGTACCTCTCGCAAAACGAACCGTATTCTCAAATCGCCTTTTACTTAATAGTCTTACAAAATAACCAAAACTCGTATGAACTCTGTATAGATTTGCGTTGTCTGTGGTGCAAATTAACATGTGGCGACTTTGTTTTCCTCTATCAAATATTGGTCGCCATTGAATTTTGGAAATAATTTGAATATTTTAACTGAGTTTAGAATAACGAGCTCTGTTTTGGATTAATTACCCTTTCACTCCCCAATTCAAATCTTGTTTCACGCGTCGTGGTCCTCACTTTTGAGTTTGTGGATGAAATGCTCAGAAGTGTGACCAGTCAACTGAAAACTAACAAACATTCCTTTCGTGTAGTACTATTTGTTTCTATTTGCAATGTTTGTTTGTCTCGAGCTTAGACACTATTATTAGCGAAAAAAATCGTTTGTAAGACAAACTTCAAACTTCGTCCATACTTTTGCATTGTTCTTGTTTGTGTCGCTAAGTTTCATTCAGCTATACTAGGCAAAATATCGAGTTTTTGTTATTGTTTCTTCTCCTCCGGCTTTTGCGCTGCGTCTGCCTGTTGTTGTGGATTTTGAGGAGCCTGTTGTTCTGCCGGCTTCTGTGCTGCATCGGCTGGTTGTTGGGGATTTTGAGCGGCTTGCTCTGCCGGTTTCTGTGCTGCGGCCTCATCTTTCTTAGCTTCTGGTTGCGGGCAAGCTCCCTTGTCGCATTCAGTAGTCTCGCTGGCCGGTCCTTCGCAATCTTTCCCTCCGTTGCTCGGCTGCGGATTATTGCAGGTTCTCGTCCGTGTCATAGTTCCTTTACCACATGTCACAGAGCAGGCACTGTACTCGCTCCACGCGGAATAACCTCCGTGTACGGGTGGACAAACCTGTGTGTTACACGCCTGTTCCTGTCTTGATTCGCCTTCACAAGGCTTTCCTCCAAACACAGCGGGTGGATTATTGCACTGCCTCGTTCGAATTTGTTTTCCGCCGCCGCACGGCTTATCGCAAGCCGAGAATGCGGTCCATTCGCTAAATTTTCCGTCCACCGGACAGATTTTCAAGAAGCAGGGTTTCTGATCCTGAATTGGTCCGAATCGAAAGCAGTCTTTTCCGAATTTTCCCGGCGGTGGGTTCTCGCACAAACGATACCTGGTTTGGATGCCTTCGCCGCACTCCTTCGTGCAATTACTCCAAACAGACCATTCGGTATAACCACCGTCGACTGTAGCTTGAAGAAACCAGTAATATCCGCCTACGAAAAAACAGCACAGAGCGACAGAAATAAAAAACGTCGGTAGAAACCTTCTAGAACACATTGTCAATCGATTTGTGTTGTTCAGCTCGAGTTTTGAGCAAACCTCTTCATCGAAAGTTGATCAAGTTGTCACAAATGCAGAAACAGCAGACCGTGACTTCGTTTTTGTCCACGTTGTTTGTTGGCTGAATATTCTATACATAATTTAACACGTGGCATGTAAATTAAATACGGCCCTATAGTTTTGAATACAATTTAAATTCGGCGGGTGAAGTTTCCAGAGAAACTAACACAACAGATACTGAAACAAGAGTGAAAAATCTAATTTCGAAATGAGATGCCTCCTAGACGTTGATGTTGCTTAGGCGATAGTGTCTTCTCCGAGCCTGTTAATGGTTGAAGTGACTGAAAGGCGTTAAAATATAATGTAACATTAGTTCGAGCTTTCTTTTAACGCTATGTCGAAACTTTTCAATCGAGTTTTTTGCTATTATATTCAACAAACAGTTCTCAGCAGGGAGAAAGAATTTCGCGTTAAAGCAAACAATTCAATTGGGTTTTTTCTCTGTCACAAGAATCTGTGTGGACTAATTGTCGATGTTAAATTGATCAAAATTTCAACCTGGCCCTTAGGGCTTTAAACGATAAATTTATTTCTGTCCTACAAGTTCGTCATTTAAGATGTCTGAGTAAAATTGTCTTATCTTGTTCAGACATTGTTATCCAACAGTTTGTGGAGCGAAAAATGTTTGACCGCAACAGATTTGGTAGTATTCTTTTGTTTCGAAATAAGACAATCGAAAGCAAATATATGCAGAAGTTTGAAGTTTGTTGTTTTAGCTTTGGAGTAAAGCTAGGGTTAGCACATGTATGGCCTGTTGCAAATGCTTCTGTTTTCTTTAATTCTTGTTATTTCTTGAAGCCAGTTACCGCGACCTTAAGGAGAGTTCGTAAAGCGTAAAGTACAACTTATTTAAAATGCAAAATAATTCGTTTATAACACAAGCCATGAGTTTCGTTTTCGAGAAGTTTCATTATATTAAACGGTTTTTATATACTTTTTAAATCTTTTAAATCTCTCATTCTTTTTATGTCTATTTTTCTCATTTCACTATCAAATGTACAAACAGTCTATTTTGTGTAAATATTTGCTCTCTTGGCAAAGGCAAAAGCCGTGATAGAGTTAATTTGCATGTTGTTAGTGATGTTAGTGATTGGTCCTTAAAGATCTCCTTAACTCATACTCCAACTTTAAGGAATCAAACGTGCAAGATTACAGCAAATTTCTCGGAAAAAGCCGCGCGCTTTTTCAATACTGCCGGGCAATATCCGCCGATTTCCTGCTTTGGCTGCGTAGTGTTATATAAGAAAGTAAGAGACCCGTAGGCCTCAGAACGAGGTTGTTTTGAATCGTCTTCGTTTTAGGGCAGCCTTTAATTTTGGAACACACCTGGGGCAAGTTGCATAAAACTTAACATCCGGCATAACTTCTAACGTCAGACGTTCACTCCAGTCAAAGTCACTATTTGAACGTCTGACGTTAGCAGTTGCATCCGGCGTTAGGGTTTACGAAACTTACTTGTGTAGCGTAGGGAATCCATTTTAGGCTTCGGTGAGACAGATTTGTCATCATTCAACATTTCTGAATACAAGTTTCAACGTGGGTGTTAGACGGGACGATTCGCAACAACGATTGTTAGCGCAACTCCGCGTCGATTTTTAATCTATGTTACACGGGACGATTTTTAGCGCAACTCCCTTAACTTGCTGCATTCAGCAATGTTGAACAGTTTTGAATGGAAACGTGAAATCTTATTGGCTGGGTCTTAGGCCCCACAAAAGAAACCATTTATTGACTTAATTCGCTTTGCAATCCACGCACTTCAATCTTGTTCAGATTTGCTCATCCTTATTCCTTCGTAGCTTCCTAGCATTTTGTTTTGTTTTTGTTTGTTTGTTTTTTAAATTACAATTTGTTTTTTCTTGGTAGCTTTTTAAGTGCACCTTTCTTGAGGAACTGAACGCTTTCTCTAACCTCCCTGGGCCTAGTTGTCCAAATCCGGTTAACGCTAACCCGGGATTAAAAGTTAACCAAGGCTCTTGTTTAATTTCTCTTGCTGAAAATAGCTTTCACCGTTCAAAAAAACCAAAGCCAGGTATCCTCATCGCTTGCTATAAGACTGAATACAAGATCGATGCTAATCCTGTGTTAGCTTAATCCTGCTTTGAAAAACCGGGCCTTGGTGTATGAATGTGACCTGGCAACTGACAAATGTTGAACCTTGCAATGGACTAGCATCGCTTCCAGGGGAGGGGTGGATGGAGATTAATGATACTCCTACAATCCAATAATTCTTGGGGCACCTTAAAAAAAACCACGCCAAAAATGCACAGTTATAATCCTACTAAGCTGGACTCCTTGGGACCCTCTCCACCAGTTCCCTTTCCCGGTCATCGTTCACGGTAGTGAAAATGATTTGGGTTGTAAACGATGTATGTAATCAACATTGCATGGGGGAAGAGGAGGAGTCTATGACAGAAGTGTAAGGTTTAGTTCCAGTGTTTCAAGATTTTATGGCACCACGCAGCTCTCTCACAGGATTGGCTGAGAAAACAAATAAACAGCAGAAACGATGGCGCTAGAGAAATAGAGTGGGTGGTCTGTGGTTCGTGTGCGGGTTTACCTTTCAGTCATTCATTCTTTTTCTTTCTCCTTGATAGCTTCCGTGAAGTTCCTGGGAGACAGCCAGCCAACCAACAGAAAAGCCCTTGCAGTTTATCCGATAGGCCTGTTTTATTTTGTCATTGGTTGGATGATTATTTCTCACTCGGGCTAATAGTAAAATGAACTTACTACAACTTGTTCAAGAGAAAGCCTGCTAACGCTATCCGGCCGAGTGTAAAATTTTTAATGGCGGGAAATATTTAACATTTTTCGGTCGAAGTCTTCTCCGAGATGTGATCGAGTCCAGTCCAAGGTTTTACTCGGAAGTTGCTAAGCAACACAATACTAATGTGTTATTTTTTCAATGGTTTATCTCGTTTCCAGAGGCTGCGTTCGTTTTGTTCAGCTCAAAGTACGTTAGCCTATGAACAGTCTCCCTAATTGGTGAGCGGAGCGAGCCCTCTTAGTGTTGGGGAACTCGTTACACACTTTTTGTGCTATGTTCTTCACTAAGGAGCCTTTTTGTAGGCTATGAGTAGGTTTGGTTTCTTTTCACCCTAAAGACGTCGGTATTTATATAGAACTAGATAATAGAACTAGATTATTGTAGTGACCTCCATAGTCCCTGTGGAGGCTGGAAATAATACTGTTTTTAGTAGGTCTGCGTGCGCATTTTGAACGATACACTTACAACTCAGCCTTTATTGTTTTTTACTTTATAGTTTCTGTTTAGAATACCAGTGTCATTAGTTTCTTTGCACGCTATCCACTTAAAAAAGCCTTTTTCTTAAGCTCGCTTTCCTCTCCAAGCCGGTTACTTTCGTAAAACTGGCCAGTCATTTAGTGCAGTGAGGTAAACACATTTCAAAGTGAAGCCGAAAATGTCATCATTGACTAACGCGAAAAAAATTGCGTCAGCTAAAACTCGACTGGGTTGGTCTTACACGACAATTGCTTCAAGTCGCTTGTTTTCACTCTCTGTACGAATCGCGAGAAAATGGTGGCCGCCTTTCACGTTTTACGCGGGCCCTACACTCAATATGGGTACTGCTTGTTCTGTTTTCGTAGCCATCCGTGTTTCGCGCTCCTAAGGGTAATGTGTGCACAGGTCTTGCTCGTGCAGCAGAATAAGAACATCCTTTCTGAATCTTCTCCTGAAGAAATAGCGCTTATCGAGTGACAGCAGGAGGCTGGGAGCCGAACACGATAGCTTCCCGTTGAGCTCAACGGGTGACGTCACATTCGGTTTCCCTGCGAGGACCCCTTGGAAGGAGGCTGAGCCTGTATGCAGCTACTGCGAAAAAAAGCGAACGACTTGGTAGAGAACGAAAGACAATCTGGTTAGTTTCGCTACCATGAATTATGGTAGACTCTCGCGCTGTCTTGAAAACGCAAGGGAACATAAAATTGTTTGAGATAACGGGAGTTGGAGATAGCCAATAGTAAACAAGTAATGAACATGAACCCTTTCAGCTCCAATATTAACATCCATATTCTCCTCACTATTCTCTTTATATTTCTTATGTTGCTAGTTGAGAGAATTTGATTAAAAATCAAGACATTTGGTCATTGATGATCATTTCCTTTATTCTCGTGATGTGTATGTTTGATCAAGAAGTGATACTGTAAGGAGAAGTTAGATGCTTGTCACTATTGGAGCTTAAAGGGCTAACACGCGTCTCAGTCCGAGAAAGCGTGGTATTCGAGATAGTACGGTCTAAGGGTGCTTTCCTTTGTGATGATCCGGATCTGGATCAGTGATCCAAGATCACTCAGATCATGGTGCATCAAACGTACCGATGAATCCACTCTGGACTAGGATCTTTCCGTTGTTTTGATACACCATGATCCGAGTGATCTTGGATCACTGATCCAGTTCCGGATCATCTCAAAGGAACACACCCTGATGTGATTGTCGAGCTAAGCAGGTGCAAATTCAGTCGAAACAAATACTGGAGAATCACTCTAAACTAAGCGAAGTCGTTTGAAAACCTTAGCTATTCTTCAGTCACTGGATTTGAATACACATTTACTAAATATTTAGTTAAAGCTTCAAATAGATAAGGAATATAATACACGCATACGTAAATTTATTATTAGCCTACTTGTTTGAATTCGAGCCAAACAAAGTGTGCATTGAAGAAACCGTAATTATATTTCGAGTACGGTACTTGCGCGCTGTTATTGAACACAATTATTTTAAGGGTCTATTTCATTAAAAGAATTTGAAAACTTTGTTCCTTAGAATTTCCATATTTTGTGGTAACACGTCAAAGTTTAGGAGAGTTCGAAGGGGTTGTGAAGAACACGCATTCGGCTTGTACAATTTGTTCTGTATCTCGTAACTTAACTCGTAGTAACGTGTGTTTCTATAACTGTAGGGAAAGACAATAATGAAAGAGGGAATGAGAGAGAGCGTTTTCTGTTTCTTAAAATTCTTGTTTAATTAATATTATACGTAATGGTTATACTGTCTTTTGCAGACTTTAAAGGTCAGGCCCCAGTTGTTCAAAGGACCGATAACTTTATCCACCGGGAAAAAGCTATCCAGTGGATAAAATGTACTTCAACCAATACATTTTATCTAATGGCTAGTGAATCATCCAGCGGATAAAGTTATCCAGTCTTTGAACAAGTGGAGCCAGTATTATTGACATAATTTGAGGAAGTAATAAGTTATGTTGTTAGTCTTACTCGAGTCTTACGCAAAGATAATACAAGGTTTTACTGGTGTCAATTAAGTACAATTGAGCTTCTCACAAGAATTGGCAGAACATTTATGTATCGTTGGCTTAATGTGGGGAGCTTTTGAATTAAAGGTTTATATTAATTGTAGCTATGTTTGACTTTTTTTGTCTCTGAAGAATGAAGAATAAGATAAGTGAATGAAGGAAAATAAGAATACAGCAAATTTACGTAGGTTCACAAAAGTGTGGGACCCTCCTTATGATCCCGTGCACTGCACTCATGTCCAATACTGCCGCACTGATACGAACCGTTATTTGCAGTTGACGGTCCGTAAATTACGCACGGACCGTCACTCTTGCTTACGGACCGTCATTTGCGGTTGACAGTCCGTATGCTTCGCACGGACCGTCATTCTTGCTTACGGACCGTTATTTGCGGTTGACGGTCCGTACGTTTCGCACAGACCGTCATTCTTACTTACAGTCCGAATACAGAGCGTGCATCTCATTATCGCGCCAGGGCCAACTGTTGACGGTCCGTACAGTTCGCACGGACCGTCATTCTTGCTTACGGACCGTTATTTGCGGTTGACGGTCCTTACGTTTCGCACAGACCGTCATTCTTACAGTCCGAATACAGAGCGTGCATCTCATTATCGCGCCATGGCCAACTGTTGACGGTCCGTACATTTCGCACAGACCGTCATCATTGCTTACGGACCGTCATTTGCGGTTGACGGTCCGTACGTTTCGCACAGACCGTCATCCTTGAAAAAAAATATCTCATATCCCACTCACAACCAGCAAGAAATACTCTAAGTGCCACTAATGAGATGCAATTTACGGATCGTGAATTCTTCTATACGGACCGTATCTGAAGTTCACGGTCCGTACAAACTGTACGGTCCGTAACAAAGATGTCTCCCTCTCACAACGGGAATGAAATGTTCTAAGCCCCACTAATAAGATGCAATTTACGGACCGTGATCTCTTCTATACGGACCGTATGTGAAGGTCACGGTCCGTACAAAACTCTACGGAGTCCGTTACAGTGCGGGTGTATTGGACCTCGTGCACTCTCTTGCCGTAGAAGTGTGATCCCAAGGGGCCCTTATCCAACGTGTGTTAGCGAGTGGCAATCTTTACAAGAGAACAGTTTCCCAAAGTGTGCATGACTCTTTGCACACTTTGGGAAACTGTTCTCGTTTGGGACACTGTTCTCTTGTTATACGGGGGAGGGAGAGGGTACTCGGGTATATTGGTGATGGGGTGGGTACAAATGAGGCCGGACTTTTGCATTTTGCACCCCAAAAAGTCCTATTAGGCTAAAACTGGACCAAGAGAGGATGAAGTAAGAGAGTGAATCCCCGTGCCCCATGATAATTATTTGAAATTTATTATTAGTTCGCACCCATGATGCCAAGGTTATTTTTATCTGTTGTTTCCATGTCAACATTCTATAACTACATGACGTCATTCTAACTGACCAATGAGGTGTCGCCCTTAAAATAACCACACAGTATGACACAAAGCCAAGTTTTCAAATAATTTTCATTGGAAGAGGCCCATGTATGGGGGGGATTCGTTCTCTCCCTTCATCCTCTCTTGACTGGGACCAAAGGAAGTCCAGCGGCTCAGAACGCAACCTACGAAAAGTCCTTTTCACCAGCATGAAAAAAGGAGCGTCCGAGCAGTTACTGGTTCCACTTTCTTTCTTTCGTTTGTAAATGAGATTTGCTACAATTATTTGACATAAAATCGACAATCCTCAGGTACGCACGCTTTCTGTCAACCCAAGAAGTCCTGCCAAAGTCTTTCTACCCAAAATAAGGCTACCATAAAATCTCTAAACCAAAAAAGGTCCAAAAAGCTAATTTCAAACCCATTAAAAGGCTTTCGCACCTGAGCTGAGTACGGATCCGGCTAGGGCTTGGCCCATTGTGCTCCTAAAAGACATTAATTGCCATATTATGCTGCTAGCACTGCTCCCAATTTTGTCGAACTCTGCTAAAAACTATGCCAAAGTTCTTAAATTATGCTACAATATTCCAAAATTATGCTCACAAAATGACAACGTTTCCGAGTATATAACCTGACTCTAGATCAAGATGCTGCCTGATGCCATATTGGTTTCGTCTGGCATTTGTTGACTGTTCGTACGAAAAGAGAGAGAGATCTATAGAGAGTTCTAGTAACCAGGCAAGTGGGCACGCAAAATAAATGTATTTCCGGTAGCTCCCAAATCTACTGAATAATTAATTACCTTTATTCTAAAGCACTAAAAAGCAAGAATGAAATTGTTTTCAGATTTAACGCTCCAAAAAGTGCAAAAATCCTCTAATTATGCTCAAGCAATGCTTTTTTGAAAAATTATGCTTGCTTGCCCCAATTATGCCAAGAATTATGCTAGCACATTTGGCCAAGCCCTAGATCCGGCCTTACGCAACTAATTACTAAGTAAACCAGGAGCCCATCATGTGATGGGCTCATGAGTAAACTTATTTTTATCCTAACAAATTTTGGCCCTCAATCAATTTTTTTTTTCATAAAGCCTCTTCAATCCCTCCAGCCACCCAGTAATTACGGCCAACAACCGTTCATGTATTGGCCAACCCTCTGTTACTGTGCCGTTTTGTTCAATCGTGCTGCAATTAAGGTAATTCTATCGAAAAACAACTTGTAATGAGAATTTGTTGAAATTTTACACAGTTATTACTTAAACCTAGCACATTAAAAAATAAAATAAAAAAAAGGGGGTCACCGTGTCTGTTTTCACGCTTTTGGGCTGGGGTAGTATGTAGGTACTTTGCAAGCTTTCGACAGCAATATTGAAAAACCTATACTTGTACCAGAGACACTCATTACTTTAACAAAGTTATTACTAGCAAAGAAATATAAGCATTATTTTTATGATAGAAGAACAATAGTACAGTAAAACGTCTTAAAACTGCCGTAAAAATGAAACCAATGAAATAATGGGCAAACCGAGCGTCTGCACGGTTCCGCTGAGACGCCTAAAATCTGACTGTAAATAGTGAATTAACCGGAATATTTCAAAATTGAATAATGAGAAAGTCTTCAAATTTGAATATGTCATGTAGTCGTATTTTACTTAAATAAATGGAATAAAAAAGTGGGGTCACCGAGTTCGTTTGGGAGAAGGCGACCATTTATGTCTCTGAACAGCTGCGCTTTCATAGAAAACCTATCAAGTTCGGAACGCGCGCGCGCTCGTGCACGCGCTAATCCCGCAAAAAATGATGCGCAGAAAGGACGCGCAGTGCTTGGAATCGAGTTTCGTACCCAGACCAGCGCAACTTAGGATCCGCCATTTTGATTTCCATACACGTGCAATAATTTGCTGAAACAGTTTCCTAGGCTTTGGATCAAAATGTCGTTTGGAGGAGCATCGAGCAACCTTCAGGCCGATCAAAAGCTCCAAGAGGAACTAATGGTGGAAAATCAGAAGCACAAGTTTCAATCTCAAATCCATGCTTTCACGGATATGTGTTGGGAAAAATGTGTGGACAAACCGGGCAGTAAACTGGACGGAAAGACAGAAACATGTATCGTAAACTGCGTGGAAAGATTTCTCGATACTAACATCTTCATTGCTAAGCGCTTTTCTGAAAGATTTAAGTGAGGGCTTCTGCTGTAAACTGCTAGAGATCTCAAGACTTTCCTCGATATTGACTTGCAACGCAACGTATTTATAATCTGACGCAATTTTGCTCATGGGTTACTGTGGAGAGTTTCATATGAAACCGTTAATGCACCATTTTTTTTAAAGCCTTGAGGATTTGTAAAACTTCACTCCAGGAGCGTTCAGGAGGAATATCAGTGTCGTTAACATTTTTGCAGCAATTTGGAGACATCTGACAGTCTGGAAGACCGGAACTAGGCCGTCATTCTTCCACAGGATTTTGAATTGATGGAACATTCATGATTACCCACATGATGAAGCTGAAATGAAATTACCGCTGAATTTAATCCTTTCTTGAACAAAAATTCTTATAATCTTAAAATCTTATAGTAAACCTATTGCATTAAACCCCACCTATCTTGAACAGAAGCCTATTTCCCTTGGAGAATGTAGTGCAGTACCGTATCCTCTTAATATGAAGTGCCGATTTCTTAAATGACTAGAAAGAGCATAAAACATTTAGCTAACATGTGAAGTTTGAAAAAAAAAAGGATAGAAACTGGTTTCAAATGATGCTTTCCAAATTTACAACATTTACAGATGTTTGTGTGGCTGGCCATGAGTGCAGTAGCCTGAGAAAACAGCCGACGTTTCACGAGGTCACCACACGAGCCCTCGCAAAACGACGTCTGAGTAACGAGTGCAGAAATTCCATACTGATGATGTGTCACTACCCAGATCTTGGTAGTGCTTGCTTCTGATTGGTTGAAATTTTCAGGCTATGGGTGCATGGGAACTCTTGCACCCAGGCATACAAATGTCTGTAAATTTGACCTTTTTCAAAAAGGAATGTCTCCTTCAATTTTAAACATTCTCCTCTCATATTTGCTATTGTTACTAATTGTGCCAGTCTCTCAGGACTGAGTGGAGTCCAATTTGGTCTGTAATCATATGAGTGATAAACAAAATCGGATTGCCGCGTAGCGGGAGTCCGATTTGTTTAATGACGAGTATGATTACAGACCGAATTGGATGACACGAAGTCCTGTTACCAATTAATCATATCTATAACAAAATCCCAGAAACAAAAAGGAGAAAACGTACCGGAGAAGGAATAGACAACAGTTTTATTTGCGAGATACGTAAAAAAGAACTTATTCAAGTGTAAGTGATCCATTAGAGCTCGCACTCTGACGCGTACTGTCTAATTACTTAGGTATGAGGCGTACACTGTCCAATTACGCTGTCCTATTAAATGCTCTCAAATCATGGCTGGTGATAGCCAATCGGATTCGAGAATTTTGTTACTTGTTATGATTAGATGAATAATCTCATACACAGTTATCAATCTTCTTGGACAGCAGATGGTTGCCAAGCAATGTGGAGGGAAATCAAAAAAAAAAATGACCAGCTGTTCCTGAACTGTTTAATACATCATTTGCTAGTAAATGGCCCAGTGAAACTAAAATTAATAATGATTTGGAGATACATAAACAAGTAAAAGCTAACGAGATTAAGTTCCAACGTTTTGGCAACTTTACGACGCCGTTACCAAGGAATGATTTGATGAATACAGTACGAGTTAACAAGAGTTCAGGTCAGATAAATTTACATAAAGGAAGTTAAACTAGACAAAAACTTTAGCATGGCTGGAATCTGATTGTACATTCAAGCACGGTCTTAATTGCTTGATGTATAGTCACAGATTCTGGGTTAATTGGCCTGGCGATCACCCACTGGTTGTAATTCCCCAGCGATGTTCAAGTATGAAATTGTCTTACAACATCATGGGTGAGGCCAATATCACTCACAATAACACCATGTGTACGTAAATTTCACAACTTTATTTTGGGTATCAAATGCATATACCTAACTCAATAAAGGTTACTTTGGCAATTAGGCATTGGGCATTTGGACATATGGAACACAATGCAATGCTTTGCTAGAGTGACCGCCAAACAATAGCTTCCCAATGCGCAATTGCCCAATGCCCAAAGCAACCTTTATTGAATTAGGTACATAGACCACATTTTCATAAAAAATCATCTAAACTTAAAGGGACACTGTCACCGATTTTTAGGATAACTTTGAAAAGCTAAGAGACATTCTGATCAAAGGAAACACAAAAATACTGGTTGAGTTTAGTTTAAAACTACTCTACCAGTTCTCTGAGACTAGAATTAAATGTGTTTGGCTGCAGATCGCTAGAATTGGAATGGTTGCAACTTGAAAACATCAGGCTGATGTTTTCAAGTTTTTCCTTTGTTTCGTGGAAAAATCACCAGTAACTGACTATGGTTTGTTTTGCCTTTGACAAAACAATTTGATTTCCTTCTCTTGACGTTCTAGGAGTATTCTGTGTACGTGAAAAAGCATTTAATTTAAATGTCAGCACAGTTTTCACCCCAAAACGGAAAAATCCCCGTGACAGTGTCCCTTTAAGATAACATTTATACACTCACGCTGATTTTAAATCATTTGACTATCCAATGGAGGTTGTTAATCTTAAAGTGCATCTGTAAGACAAGATCAGGTGTAAGTTACATTGTGTTAAATTACACTTATTAACATTGAAATGTTTGCTCTAGTTCTGGTATGGTGTCGTACGTAGCAACAAATTTTCAAGACAAACTGATTATAAATACAACAATGTGACTGCAAGCTTGAGGTTTCTGTTGGGTGGTGGTTGAAGATAAGTCTCAGCACCCAGTGACCTATTCAGTGTTGTAAACATTCAATACTGAACGTTTACAACCACCACGAATTTTGAGTTTTGTTTTCTTTTTTTTTTTGGCAAAAAGTATTATTATTTTCCTTAACATGCTCCTAAGGAAGGTGATCAGATTGCTTAATAGTTCGCCAACAGGTTCTACGTGCTTTGTTACGCCACTAAATTTTCTTCCATATTTTTGATAAGCACTCTTACTCTTCTGCCCTATAACTGTAGCTATTTCTAGAGGAGGGCTTAATTCGATTCAGAGTCCAGAACAACTTTCACAGAGTGGTCCACTGAAAATATGAACAAAGATATTTTGTACTAATGATCAGATAATCATTTGGTTACAAGAAGGCACACATGTACATGTATGTTGTACATAAACGTAACATGAGGTGGATGATCAGCTGCATTTTGGAGAAATAATTCTGTTTTCACATATTCCACATATGTATTAACGACATTAATTCAAATTAACATACATGAAATAAAAAAAATCTTCTGCTTCTATCATTGCTATAACTAAAGCTGTGGCAAGTTTTAGTAATGCTAAAATTCTCATATGTGTAAAATATCAATTATTTCTTTAGCTGCATCACAACCTGTGGGCAAAAAAAACATGATGAATGAGGGTTTCCCTGAGCAGAATGATTGCTGACAAATTCCAAAAAGAAGCCAAAAATGCCAGCAAATAGAGATGGACATACATGTATAAAAGGCATTACAACTAACGATCCATATAATTTACACAGCTGAAGAATTTTGATCGTAGATAAAATGAGGACATTTAGTGGCTTTTATTTCCTTAAAGGATGGAGAAGAGGGGGTGGGGGAAGGGGGGGGGGGAGGGGAATACTTTTGTAAACCTCTTGATTAATTAATTCTATTATGAAATAACGACTTTTTGGAGATCCAGATATCAATTTCCTTTACAGACACGGCACGGGCAGACTTGGGTATCCACAGAAGCTACAGTCACATTTTTACTATGAATCACTATCTGTTGGGCCCCAGTTTAAGCTGGCCACATTAGCTTCTGTCAGCTGTCTATTCTAGCTATGCCATGTTTAGATACACATACATGATACAGTGGAACCTTGATTTAACAAAGTGCCAAGGGACTGGGGAAATTGGTGCGTTATATCCAGGGTTCATTATAAATTATAGAAGTTCTTTTCCATACATTATGCTATTACTGGGCTGAAAAATATCATTCGTTATACCGAGGAATTCGATATATAGAGGTTCATTAAATCGAGGTTCCACTGTATTAATTTGTTGCTGACAGAATAATAATAGTAGTAATAATAATAATAATAATAATAAATGATATAATAAACAATAATTATTGGATGAGGTTTTTGCGATATCCGGAATAATCAAGGTCGAGGTAACTGTTATCCGACTGAAGCTAATAACACTTACCGAGACCTTGATTAATCCGGATATCGCAAAAACTGAATCTAATAATTGTTTTCTTACATGTATACATTGTTTTACAGGTAAACAAAATAACAGCAAACAATTTCAAAATTTGTGTCCTTCTTGTCTTCCGGCTTCTGAACACTTTTTTCCTTAAGGTATTCGTGGAACGGTTCCTTCGCAATTTTTGCCAGCCTTCTTTTGTTTTCTGAGTCTTTTTGTTTCAGCAATTTTTCAATTTCTTGCTCGGTTGAAGAAGCGAATCGACGTGCCATGAATTTACTTCGCTTTCAGATGCCTCCCACATTGCTCTTGGAAATCATGCATTGCGTGTGCAACCTACAGATTATTCACTAATCTGCTAGCAGATTAGTGAATAATCTGTAGGTTGCGCTGATTCCCAGAATTAACTGTAGGCTCTTAGCCGATGAAAAGACAGATAGTGACTACAATGGATAATAATGATGTGAATTTGTTGCTCATTCAACAAGATTGCACATCGACCAGATTTATAAACCTAAGATTTAAGTTATCATCACTAGAGCAACACTTGACAGAAAACATAACTAACAAAGTCTATTACCCACCTTATTAGCTGATTCTAAAGATGATATAAGATTCTTGAGTTCATCATTTTTAAGTTCTACAGATATGTGCCTCTCTTGACCATTCTCATCAACATCAAAGTCTAGAGATAGGACGGGTTCTCTAATGCTGGCTAATTTGTCACTAGCCATTGTCATCTAGAGAATCAAAATCAACGATAAATTTATCAGTGAGTATTTACCGCCTGGCTGACTAAGTTATCATTTAGTTTGGACAAAACATAAATGAGGTCTAACATCCCACCATCATAGATTTGTTAATGTTTCAATACATAAGAATTTGTGATTTCTTCAATGAAGTCAACATGACAATGCATGACAAGAAATGTCAGCATAAAGTTATGTGTTGTGCAAATATCTTTGTGACAACTCAAAACAAGGTAGACTTTTGTTTATCTAAAAAATAAGAGTCATTCTCAGAAATAAATACTACCATTGCATGTTATCATGAGGTCGTACAGCGACATGTATAAACTTATCTGAATCAGGCTTAATTCTCAAAGTGGCAAATTTTAAGTTTCAAACTTTCTTCACTAACCTTAACTTTCCAATCAAAGTCTTTCAAGTAAGCATTTGATATCATAGCTGTATTTTGTACTAAGCTTTGCCTCACTTCTTCTTGTCGAGGCCAAACACAATCTAGAACGGCTTGCTTGACTTCAGCAGGAAGAGAAAATCTGTCAAGTTCCTTGGAGATCTGTGGCATGTCAAAAGAAAGAAATTAAACTAGATTTACTTACAAGTGGTACAGAATTGTTTAATTTAATCTAAGTTAAACCTGAGATGATAGTGGCCAGCTGTGATGTGTGCTTGGCTTAGGAAAGACAGGCATATGCAGTACTGGTTTCACAGGGCCCTCCATTACTAAGAGCTCTCCTTTTTGTGTCAGTTCATGCACTTCATACAAAGTGCTTGCTCTCATTCCTTTCCTCTCATAATGCTGTGCACCATATCTGATAAGTATTTGTTTCCTCGATGATTAAATCAGAATGACAGTAGCTGGTGGTTACACCTCACATTGTCATAATTTTGTACCCTCCACCACACTCGGCTTGAATTTCACACAGCTTCACATGGGTCCTTTCCATCACCAGTGATTTTAATTATCACCAAGGAGTTTAACTTTCAACCAAAGAATTTCTGATCAATGACAACTTAGGTCATCGACAAGACATGGTATGCCAGAAGCCAATTTTACACCATTGCACGGTAAGTCTATATTTTCTAAAGTATATCTTTAACTGTGTGTGTTGTACAAATACTAAGATTAGCAAACACTTAAAGGTTATGGTATGTTTTGCAATTTAAAACTTGCAATAGATCTCATCTGACCTGTTCTTTGCTAAGTCCTCTAACAGTGAATTCTTTCAATTCTTCTTTTCCAGCTTGTTGTAACAATTTCCATTCTTCAATGGTCCAAATCTTTCCAAAGCTCTGATATCTAAGGTTCTTCCCAGTGCATATACAATCTAGTAACTCATGTGTTATCTGCATTGTACTCAAAGATAAAATAATTGACATGTTAGTTTAAAAAGCCTTTTTTGATCATTAGCCTGAGAAACTAGCCGACGTTGCGCAAGGTCACCACTTGAGCCCTCGCAAAACGACCTCTCAGTAACGAGCGCAGAAATTCCATACTGATGACGTGCACTACAAAGATCTTGGTAGTGCTTCTGATTGGTTGAAAGGAAAATTCCCTTGCGGCACAACCAATCAGAAGAACTACCAAGATCTGGGTAGTGCACATCATCATTATGGAATTTCTGCGCTCATTACTCAGACATAGTTTTGTGAGGGCTCAAGTGGCGACCTTGCAAAATGTCCGGCCGCTTTCTCAGGCTATTTGATTACATGAAAACGTAAATGCCTCATTATTCCAGTTGAAGCTTCTTGAATCCCTATTTCAAAGTGGTTTGAGATATGAATGGCTTTTTTGAACACGTTGATTTGAATATGCAGTAAGTAATGCTTCATTAAATTAGTCTAAACAAAACTGAAGTAGTTTGTGTGATTGGGCAGTGACTCTTAAGACCCTGCCCTAGCGAATGTTGGGCCATTCCATTTAATATCCCCCCTATGGATGAGAGTTTCTGAGGGGGCCCCCGAACGTCATTTCCTGAGGGGGTCGCTGCATCGACACCTTTGATCTTTTGAATATTTCTGAGGGGGTTTGGAAAAAAATTGGCTTTTTTTCTGAGGGGAAAAGAAAATTTAGGCAATTTCTGGGTGGGGCGGGGGGGGGGGGAGGAGGGGGGCACATGTCGGCACTTTTGATCTTTGATTTCTTAGGGGGTAAATTTTGGGGAGGGGTGGGGTGTGAATATAAAATGGAATGGTCCGTCTCTTGCACCTGGACATACCAAATTACAAAGATGTCTCACTGTTCAAAACAATCACGAGACTATGTCTCTGGTGTCTTAAACATTCATTCTCGTGCTCAGTGTCGGTGGGACAATTATAATGAGCTATATAAATATAGGCTCAGTGGTTGTCGTGATCACATCCTTCAGTTGAAGAGCGCATTTGAACAAATGCACACAAATAACGGACCAAATATATTACATTACCACTAGCATTACTTAAACCAAAACAAAGATTGTGGTTTCCACAGCCGTTAATTATAGTCACCAGAGTAATATCGAGCCCAATTGCCAACACAAGATTCCCAAGCATTTATATAAGGTTATAATTCAAGTCCAAGAGCAAAGATGTGGTTAAATATGACAAAAATGAACATTGCTTATTGCACATTGCTTAGTCTCTATTTACTGACCTTCCCGGCGTCTTGTTTCGAACATTTCTTCAATAACTCGAGTCCTTGTCTGTGACTGCCTCCATTTTCCCCCTCCGCCATTTTGTTTTATCGGAGCCCGCGAACAGAAACTCAGCAGCTTTTGTGGAACAAGATGCGCCAGTCACGTGGCAACATCAATCGATTACCCTAGCAACAAAGGGAAGTGATTCGAGAAGAAGCAAAGCAAAGCATAGGTTATCGGTAAATGCTTGCGGTTTTTCCTCGTGGTGGAGGATAACAAGAAGTCGCAATGCTTCAGGGAGGTAATGGACGAGTCAAAGTGTTCGCCAGGGTTCGACCGACAGCGAAATTCGCGCAGGATATGATCGAACTCCTGCCGGACGGCAAATCTGTCAACATCCACTGCAAAAAAGATTTGAGAAGGGGCTACATCAACAACCAGATTCTAGACTGGAGTTTTCACTTGGATCGCGTCTTGCACAACGCCAGTCAGAGCGATGTTTACGAGGAATGTGCTAACGATATCGTTACAAAGGCTTTGGACGGCTACAATGGAACAATCTTAGCTTACGGGCAGACTGGAGGTGGCAAGACATTTACCATGACTGGATCAACAGAAAAGTTCCAACATCGGGGGATCATTCCTCGGGCGATACAACAGATTTACCGAGAAATCCGTGAAAGGCCTGAACACGCTGTCAGCGTTCGTATCTCTTATTTAGAAATCTATAACGAACGCATGTTCGATTTGTTGTGTACGTTACCAGGTACAATTCCATCAGATCCTGCGCTCATGACGGTCACCGAAGATGATGATGGATACACTAGGGTAAAGGGGCTCAGTGTTCATCAGGCCAATAGTGAAGAAGAGGCCCTTAACCTGCTGTTTGAGGTGAGACTAAGGGCAGACCACGGTACTATGATATGGAATAGATCTTTGTGAGGGCACAAAGATCTGTCCTGTATACAATGGAACTGTAATGCCTAAGTAATGGCGTATAGTAGATCACATTATACTTATGGGTGTTCTGGACAGTTTTGAGCCAGAACAAATCTGGATAAAAGATAACCAGTAACCCTGGGGTGCTGAAGGTGTGTGTGTGTGTGTGGGGGGGGGGGGGGGAGGGGGTGTACTCCCTCACAATAGCTAAATGGGTATGTGCCTCCCAATGGTGTTGTGATTTTGGGACTCTGGATCTAGAATAGAGTATCCATATTAGAGGCGTTGTCTAGAACAGGGTGTAATATTGCAAACACACAAAGCTTCAAAATACCACAAATGATTTTAAATTATGGTATTCATGCAGCATTTGCTAAACAAAATGTTTGTTAGATATGATATGTGTACAAAAAACTTTAGAGGCAGTACTGTTGTATTTTGGATGTATAAGTCGAAGAAACAAAGACACAACTATTCTAACATGGGGCATTGAAATTTAGAAATCATCTAGAGTAAGGTATTAAAAAATTTAAAAAATTGCCTATTGAAAGAATGGAGTATCAAATTTGAATGGAAAACTCTTCTATAATCATTAATGGGATGCAAAATTTGAGGTTTGGGCAGCACGTACCCACTCAGACTTCAAACTTTCTGGTTATACTTCCTTCTTCTGCAATGATTTAAAGGCTGAGGGTGTGAGAAGAAGATATTAAATTTTGGAATGAAGTGTCTTCAGTCTACCCTCAAGTGAGGTTTGGAGTGATTGGAGTTGACTAAAGGTGATGTTTGGTGTTGCTGAGGTCGATCTGTCTTAACTAATATGTGATTTAAGTCAGCTTTAACACAGCACAACAAAAATGCAACATGTGGCTAACAGTTTATATGGCGAGTAAACTTCATGGCTGTTTTATGACATTTTTATTTCTTATATAGGGGGACAGGGGGTGAGGGCTAGGGACAAAAGTGGGTGGGAGGAGTATGGGAGAAGGATTAGAGAGGGGTGGGAAGTGGGATTTCCAAGGTGGCAGGCAGTGGGAGAACATTACACAATATTTTGCAATCAAAAAAGCGCAAAGAGGTGGGAGCCAACAAAAACCAGGTACGGAACCGGGATTGAAGGGTATGGGAAGGGGGAAGTTTAAAACTCCCTTTCCCTCCCACTTTCTTGTTTGCTGTAACCTAGCCCGCATAGCAGTCATTTCTGTTTCCTTTTATACAAGCAGTTACGCGTGAGGGCATGGGGTGAAAAGGAGCAAAAAAATTAGAAGATGGGGGGAGGGCGGGGAAGGAAACCCTCCAACTGCCATATGTTCGTGTCACAACATTTTCACAGACCAATTTATTTTTGGCTGGAAATTCACGTGAATTCAGTCTTCTATAGGAGCCTTGCTAACCAATCATGGGCTTTTATAATTAATTATCAGCCTTTTGTTATATCTTGCATTGCAAATTGGGCATTTTAGAAGGAGAAAGAACAATGGAAAGTCACCATTTTTGGGGGAGTGCAGACTCATGTGGACCAAAACTTTAATTTTCGTGAGAAATAGTTTTTTAAAGCTTGTCTAAAAATAACTTGGTCTCACTCTGTGAAAACGCCATGACATAAGTTTAGTGTGGGAGTTGCATGCTCCATGTTATGGGCTTGCTGCTGTAACAATGAATCTCTATTCATAACAAAATGTAATCGCTTTGCCATTAAGTGGGCTTCTTGTTAGTCTGGGCTGCCTATAACTGAGTAACATAAATGACGAGACATTTTTGTGGATGTCACAAAAATAATATTCAATGGTTTTCCTTAATTTGATAACTTGACTTGATAAAATAATTGATCATTCAAAATTCTGCAAAGTAACGAAGTTACAGTTACATAGATTGTCTGCTGTATTCTTAAGGAAAAATGACTCAAAAATTCCCAATTTTGTAAAGAGAAGTGTGTTGGCATCCCATCCAAAGTATAGTGATCTTCCTAGGTGTCAAGATAGGTGCTTCAGGTTAACCTCTAGCAATTGTGAGCCACAAACAATGACAATGTGGCGTTGGATTGTTGTTTGTTTTCATGGGTGGGGGCAAAATTGTTGATAATAAAATACCCATTCCTTTCCCTGCAATTAAAAAGAACAAAAATCTCCAAACAGTTTCAAAACCAAGAAGATCCTTTGCAGTTCCCCATCGCTTTCATACCTGAGTAAACTCCCTCCGCCTATGTGCCTATAGGGAATTATTGTCCTGGCTTACGGTGTTTTGTCACTTGAGGTTTTTTGGTTCCTCTTGAGCCACGCCCTTAATACAATGTTCTTATTATACCTTTCACTTTTTTCACTTTTATGTACTATTAATAGTAACTCCCCCTCCTTCCCGAAGTAAGCAGATGGTTAAATTATATGCCTTTTAGTGATAGTTTTCAATCACCATTCCTTCAGGGCGAAACAAATCGGATCATCGCTCAACACGCTCTAAACAAACGTTCCTCTCGCTCTCACTGTGTCTTCACCGTCTACATCGAGTCGCACTCGCGCGTCGAGTCCAACACGAAGTATGTAACCTCCAAACTGAACTTCGTGGATTTGGCGGGATCCGAAAGGCTCGGAAAAACTCTTTCTGTTGGGGAAACGCAAGTAGAAGCCATGTACATCAACAAATCCCTGACGTTCCTAGAGCAAGCTGTTATAGCGTTGGGAGACAGGCGGAGAGATCACGTCCCGTTTAGACAGAGCAAGCTTACACACGTGTTGAAGGATTCTATTGGCGGCAAGTGCAACACTCTGTTGATAGCCAATATCTGGGGCGAGGCTGTTCATATAGAGGAAACGGTAAGGCAATAAAATCCATACGGCATATCTTCCTTTGTTTTTATTTTGTTTTGTCTCTCTGTGTGTGTTTTTCTTTTCTTTTGACGGAACTGAAACTAGTCCTTTTTTGCGGATTGGCTTTTTTGGGTATTTGGGCATCTATCTTAGCCATTTCAAGACCGACTTTTTTTCTGGTTGGATTTGATTTTTGCGATTTCTTTCAGTTACCGGAATTTAGTAACCAAACGTTGACTCATAAAGCGATCGGGTGCTCTAACCACTGAGCTACTGGGAGAATCGCGGCGATCAGATTCACATATTACTTTCTTGCGTTATCATGCCTTGTTGCAAGTTATGCAAACTCTGGGGAAAGAATGTCCACTTTAAGGCCGAAATCAGATATAGAGATATGAAGTCGGTATAAAGATTTTTTTACAGTGGCAATCTTAGCAGATCTGTGATTTTACCAGAAATTTACCTTGTAAAGCTTATCCTGAAAATCAACGCCAGTGAAGGCAAATTTAACTGAGTGTTTCTTCTCTTTCTTTCCAAAGCTATCAACCTTGCGCTTTGGCAGCCGTATGATGAATGTTCCATCTGAGCCGGCCATAACAGAGCAATTCGATACGCTGCGACTGTGCAAACAACACGAGAAAGAAATCCGCGCGCTACGCCAAGAACTGGCGATGCACGACACACTTACGAACCGGAGCCAAATCTCATACGAGCCGCTGTCGGAGTCGCAAATCCAAGATGTCCGTGAGCAAGTAAAGCGATTCCTATCAGGGGACCTAAACGACATAGAGCTCGTGAATGTTCGGCAAATCAAAGAGACGTTTGCTCAGTTTCGAGTGATAGTGAATAGCATGGAGTCAGAAGTGGAAGAAAGGTTGCGACAGAAGTATGTGTTGCAGGAGAGAGACGGAGTAACTTCGGGTGAGTAACAAGACAAGGTGAAAAGAGAACAAAAGTTCAAACTGTTGAACTTGATTGGTGGTCAGTTGAGATCACAGTCGATTTCACTGCTGTGTGGCAGATCCTGTTTTTTTCAAACATGTTTCGCCTGTTATGATTCACTCGCCGTGATTTACCCATAACCACTCAGCGGTAAAGGACATTTGCAGAACTTCCAGTTAATTATATTTGAGGCTCAGGAAGTTAACGTTTCCTCCGTAAACCCTTTTCACGCGCAAATTTCCTTTGGTGTTATGTTGCCTGAGGCGTTTAAGTAGTGGCGCGAGAAACGATGATTCGCCAGCTGTGTGATTATGAGTTTAGATTTAGTCAATGTTTGAGTGCGGTGGAGTTTTTCAATGATGTCAACGCAACAATTCACTGCAAAAAAAATGTTAGAACACTGCACGACAATTTGCATTTGCTCAAGGAAGATGTTCTTCCTGTGCTAATTGATAGTCGTTGTGTTAAAACCATTTGTCTGGACATTTACATGCTTAGCTTGCATCATAGTATTGTTTTGGGTGCTTCTGTCATCTAACCACAATCTATTGTTTGTAGCTGGAGGAGGCAAACCAGGGACTGTCCGGGGTGATGACAGTGGATTAGTGGGAGAGGTTGACGGACAAGGGTTCGGTGTAGGAGTTGCTCCCCCTGGCGTCAAACCAAACGTCTCTACCCTGGTGAGTACAAGAAAGGTAAAGAGCCGAGGCAAAGGAAAAGAAAGGGACAGTGCAAAGTCCCCTGCCCAGGGTGGGATAGGGCAGAGTGATGGACAAGGTGGTGGCGAGGGACAAGATCGGCTGCAGTCACCATCTACCCAGTCTCCTACGCAACGCGCGGCCACGCCTCCACCCAAGAGCGAGGCTTTTGAGGAGTTCAAACAGGAAAGAGGAAGCGAGATTAACCGGATTCTTAATCAAAACAAAGGTAAGTGTGGAGCTCTTGACAGAAAGAATCTTAATAAAGAAATGATAAGGTGTCCAACAGAAAACTGTTGCAATCATGCAGTCAATCGGTTTTCTCTTTTCTGTATTTCCCTTTGTGTTGCTGAACTTAAGAAAGTATTATTTAAATACCAATAAGATTCTGAAAAAGGCAGTTGGTCGGTCGGTCATTTGATCAAAACGTAGTTTTTACCTAGTTATTTATCGTATTTACGATTAGTATTTATCCCAATGAGAAACTGAAGTGGACACATTTTACATTTTATCAGCAGTTTTGGATTTTAACCACTCCATGGATAGTTTCGCCCACCTTTTTTTAAACAATTGGGTCTTGAACAACAGCGTGAGAGGACCAATTTATTCTTTGAATCTTGGTTGTCTTAATTGAAAGTTTAACCATTTTTTCTTTTAGAAATTCTGCGCGAGAAAAAGAGGAAAACCAAGGAGCTCTCCTGGTCTGTAAACAATCTTATGAATGAAATCAACGAGGCAGGAGCGCTACTGGAGACCCGAAAACAAGAGCGACTTGAGCAGGGAGAATTCCGAACAGACGAAGGGCAGGTCGTGATCGACGAAGACGAGTACGAACTTCTTCGCAAAGTAAAGGATCTCAAGGCGCACTACAGGCGTGATTACGAAGACCTGCTGAACACTAAATCCGAAGTGACGTATTGTGAAAAGTTGGTGAATCAGTGCAGGCATCGTCTGGTGACCGAGTTCGACAACTGGTATTCCGAGTCGTTCCTCGGAGTCGAGGATGAGCCGAAGGGTGGCCGAGAGGGGCAAGTGCCCGAAGATGAGCAAGAGAAATTCGATCGGCTTCAGCTCGAACTGCTGATGGAGCATCCTGATTCTGTGCCTTACTACAATGCAAAGATGCAGACTGAACGACGGATGCATCTGACTGCCAGCAGCGGATCACAGAAGAAGAGAAGGCCTGGGGCTTTGATTGCTACAGTACGGAACAAGCCGCCGACCTCACTGACTGTCACGTGAACATCACATGACTTATTCCAAGACAAATAATCCAAATACACTTAATAAACTGAAAATTCTCTTCCATTTATTTTACGTTTTACATTGCAGCTTCCTTTTTGGCATTCAGGAACGACTGTGTAAATTCAAGTTTACAAAACAATTTTTACATGTACTTACATCGAAAGGATATAAACGTCTATTCGAATTAGGACTGTCAAAATGTACAGCTGGAACAAAATTGGGAATTCTTTTCCTCGAAACTTGGTGAAGTACTTTGGTTGTATTTTCAGCACAGAATGTATATTTTTGCTTTCAAATCAGAAAAACTAACTTTGTAAATAAAAGATCTGTGTTTTGAAGTAAATGAACAGAGCTTTGTCTTGTCGGAAGCGAGAATTCTTCGTGAAGATGAGATTATGACATGTTTATTGGATATGTGCAGAAGCCTAGAGAGGTTTTGAGAGTTTGCTCTTAAGTAACGATAAAATAGTTATGTATATAGAAATTAAGGTAATAAAAATAAGGACAGGACAGTCGGTTTCTTGTATTTATTTTGCTCTTTCCTTTCTTTCCAATTCCTTCTTATTCAATTAAGAATCAATGATATGGATGCACTGGATTGAATTCAGAAAGAGATTCTGTCAACTTTTGAAGTACGTTCTACCACTTGATTGATTTACGTGGAGTTTTTGTATTCCTAGATGGGAAAAAATCACCCTGCACTTCAACTAAGAAACTCGTTGGATGCACGCTTGCGTACTCTGACGTCACAGTGGCAGACAACCAGCCATAAATCTTAAAAAACAAACAAACAATGAGGCAATCAATATTCAATCTGCTGAACGAGGAAGTGGTTTAGTCCGTCTGAATTGTGGAGTACGCGGGCCGTCATCCGATGAAACACTTTAAAAGCAGTAACCGTGCTGCTTTTAAGTTTAAATTTAAGTTTTGCAGATAGAAACTCATCACGAGATAAGCTTTTGTTGGAATAATGGCTAGAATAGAACTTCAATAAATGGCTTTTTAAAACAGACAATTTACTAAGGCCGGACACGCTTTTCAAAGGAAAGAAGAAGTAAAGACTGGTTTGGATTTTCTCTCAGCTTTTGAAATTTTTTTTTTTTGAAGGAGGAGCTATTGAGCAGTACTTTATAACCGGGCTAACTATGGAGTCTGTAGATGTATGATATCCTGCTCTGACATGTAAGAGTATCAATGCGTTGATGAACTGCTGTTCATTTTGGTTGACAATATGTTGTGACATAAGAAAGGGGATTTATTTTTTAACAAAATAATTTTGTGACACGGAAATTAATGTCGTCACGTACACTTCGATGTACACTCATTGTCCTGTAGGTAGTACTTTTACCTGTTGGAAATTTGGTCTTTTCGGTGCAGCTTTCAGACAGTCGCCAATAAGGATTTTGAAAGATTGGCTCCAATTTGCGGGTAAATTTTGCAACCTCGGATCAACTGTTTTCTTTGTCAGCTGTTCTAAACTTTTGACATATTTAAGGGGACGTTTTCCTGTGACGCACTCCCAGACGAGAATCCCGAAGCTAAACACGTCGCCAGGTTTGTCAGCGGGCTTGCCAATCAGCTGCTCTGGAGCCATCCAGTCGTACAGGATCTCGAGATGGCTGATGGGATTGCCGCCACAGCCATCTTGTTGAACATGCTGTGCATATTCAAAGTTGCAGATCTAACGAGATTAGGAGGCAAAAAAAGTATTTTGAAACTTTTGCATATGACTGCTGTCAAAAGGCATCTGGAGGGGACCAGTTTGCCACGTGTAGTCTTTGAAGAAGGTTTGCTTGGGGACGTTGATGTAAATTTCCAATCGGGAAGTGGTAGGGATAACCCTTCTCTCCGGCAAAATAAAATTATTAAACTAGGCAACACATGAGGTAGCAAGAGGCAGTTTCTTCAGGACTCAGTTAAACCGAAATTGCGGAAATTACAAACAGCTACTTAATAGGCCACTCCCAATTTCATGAGCATTGCACATTTTTGAGGTTTTCTGTGACCTACATAATTGACGGTGTCAGAAATATTTCAAAATCTGTTGTCGAGAAAATCAACTGAAAATTGGAGGAGCGATTGATGTTTAACAGTTGGACAATAGACCACAAAGGCCAGTTCGAATTCTGCGTTATTTTTTCTGAAAAAGACAACCCATTTCTCATTGAGACAATCCCTTAATTTCAGCAAGGGGAAATTAGATAATTTGAATATATAGAGTTAATAGTAATGGAACAAACCTTTGCTGTATAGTTCTCAGTCAACACCACACTATCCGAGCCCAGGTAACAGTGAATGTACCCTCGCTGATGAACAAACTGCATGGCACAAGCCACATCACGACTGAGACCCAGAATAGTGTCCTCATCGAAAACGGTCTTCTCCTCATGAAGGAGCTTTCCAAAGAAGGCACGTTCTACGGGTTCGAACACAAGGCCCTGCTGAGTAGGGTCGGGACTGTTGCATACGGCCATAAGAAGAAGAATGTTTGGATGACGCAAGTCGCTGAACAAAAAGTAAAATCGCTGTTACCATAAGTCCAAAAATAGGCGTAACTGCACTGTTCCAGTCATGGTTAGGTTAATGGTTGGTGATTTCTGTACCAAGAATATCGACCGTCAATTACTCCATCCCCTTGGACCGAATTCTAGTCACCCCAAGCATGTTTCCAGAGACTGTTGCTTACGACTGTCCCATGCAATTTTTTTCTCCTCGACCTACTCAAGTTATGCAAATTCGCAAAGAACTTTCGTCATTTAACAATGTTTGTGGCTACGATAATCGTAGAGTTTGCAAACATGTTTCAAAGTCCTACGACATCTTTAGTAGTCTCCTACGCAGCCGTTTTTAGTGGCGTCACGCAACGCTCCCCCGAGACTACATCTTTATTGTAGTATAGTACTATCAGTTTAGCAATTTAGCGTCGGCGTATAGGCTTCTTGCATGGCCGTTGGGGGTGGGGGGTGGAGGTAGACTTAAAAGTTTTGTACGTAGAAGCTCCGCCCCGATGTTAGAACCCTCACCGTTTAATAAACTAGTCTTTATCGAAGGTGTCTCCTTTTATATACCTAGAACAAAAACGATACTCTTTTGCACCTCAAAAATAAGCCAAAAGCAGCAAATCATCACGGGATTTCAGTCGCTCAAAGGCTCCAAGCTTTGCTTATTTTTGCGTCGCGATTTCTGTCAAACATTTCTCAAACATTTTTAGTACTTAGAGTTAGCCCATTATAGGGAGAATCCCCCGTTCCAAATAGACCCTGCGGTTTCCCTAACTGTTTGCCAATACCCATTTATACGCAACTGCAACACCAGACCACCATGTGTGAACAGATTATACCAAACAGATTAGCAACCTTACCGCAGCACGGAGAATTCATGGTGACACTTCTCGTGTGACTGAACCAAACTGAACCTCTAAAACAGCATGGTTTAACAGATCACACTAGTTTCTCAAGCAAATCTTACCTCAGCACGAAGACTTCATGATGCAACTTCTCGTGTGACTGAGCCACTACAATACCACGGCTTAACAATTTGCACTAGCTTCTCAGGCAAATCATACCTTAGCACGCAGACTTCATGGTAAGACTTATCGTGTGACTGAGCCACTAGAAACCAGGGCTCAACAAATCATTCTAAAAGGTGCACAATGCGAATCTCACCTCAACACTGAGACTTCATGGTGAAACTGCTCTTCTTTAATCTCTTGCTTCACTTCCCATCGATATTTCTTCAAAGTCATGCAGCAACCTCTGAGCCTCCCTTTGATGTAATAACTCTGTGGTTGGTAGGAATACACGTGCTGTTCATATGCCTCGACTTCCAGACTCAGCACTTGAGGTACTGGCGCTCGAAGCCCACTGTCAACCTGAACAGGTTCGTCTACAGAGAAAGAAAAGAAGGTTCAAATCTTTCGTTGGCGATACTAGAATGTAAACGCGTTGCTGTATAGTGTTTAAAGCCCTTGGAGTAGGGATCTGGTGCTGCTGACGATTTGAAACTTTTCCGTAGAGCTGTTTACGGTCATGTTGTACGATGCGGTTTATTGATTCTGTGGACGAAATCCCTCGTAAGTACGAGTGCAACTTACTTTTTTTGGAGACGTCTCGGTTGCCAATATTTGCAAATATATATATTTTTGAAAGTGTAAATTTTGAAAATTTTGCAAGCGCAAAGTTTAAACTGGAACTATATTATTATTATGATGATGATCACAGTCATCACCATCGTCGTCGTCGTCTTCATCGTGCGTCATCATCAACGTGGCTACCATGGACAACATCCTCCTGAAAACCATTTGGTTCTATAGGTTTTTCTTTTACCTAAATTTTTGGCAGTCCTTGTACGTTGACGTTTCAGCGATAAATCTTTCGTTTTTTGTTTTTCTGCAGCTATAAAAATATGGAAAAATATGTTGTAAACACGAACCTCCGAAAAGTGAAAATCCGGCTTGCAAATCCAAGTGTCGTCGGTATTTTAGTAGCATTATACACTGACTATTGAGTATGTTAAGTAGAAAAAAAATCATCATCTAGACTAGCATTGCCTCTATGTATTGTGCCTGTAGATTTAATTATCAAAAGGTCTTCCTAATGGTGCCCAGCTAGTTGTGCCTAGCCAGCCTTCATACAGCTCCTCTCTACTCGCTGTTCAATTAAAATCAAAAACTCACAAGAGATGCGTCAATCTTCCTAGTATGGACGAGAGAAAAAAAAGAGAGTGTCCTTCCACATAGTACTTTCCCTAATTTCCCATGTCAGTTCTCTCGTTCAGAGCTTTTGAATTCACTTCTTGAAATAGGAAAATGGAGTGCATGTGGGTGTACTTGTTACCAGCTTCCTTGAGCAGTGCTTTGGTCCTTTCCTGACCGTATTTATTGATGATACACTGTAAAAGCGTCTGTTGATTGTGATTCTTCGCTTCAAGGTCAGCACCGCGTCCCAACAGTAAAGCCAGGCAGGTCATGTGATCACCTTTTAAAGCTGCGTGAGCTGGTGTCCCATTCTCTGATTGACTATGAAAAAATGTTAGGATAACTGAGTCTATATAGTACCTTTGCGAATAGTTAATTTCTCTAGACTTTAGTTTGACAACATCTCATTTATTTGTTATTCTTGGTTTTTGTACTGAAATTCTACTAAGAAATTACGATTCAGTACACTTTCTCGCGTCTCGCTTGATATGAAATCCGCTTACAAGGTCAGTTATCTAAAGAGCTTCGTGATGTTAAACATCGCCGACACGTTAACATCCCGAGTGTGTTTACTGTGATGGATAGGATACTGTCAGATGCGGTAGGGTTAACCCTTCCTAGCTCGTGTATAATGTCACCGGTTCTCAAGAAAAACGCGCAGATAGGAAACGTCACGCCCGCTTGATGTAAAAAAAAAAAAAACCCTGTCAAATCCCTCCCTTTTTTTACCTTGAAGTTAGTTTACCTGTTAGGATCTGCACCAAGGTCCAAAAGCGCTGCAACACAGGCTTCTTTGCCTCGCTTTGCTGCTAAGTGTAGCGCACTGCAATGGTCCGAATCTTGAACACCAGCATCTGTGACTTGCTTGTTTTGTAAGAGTTTGCACATAGTTTCTACATCGCCCACCTCAGCGCTTTGAAACCAGAGGTCAAGATGTTTTTGACGCTGTTGTTTTTGTTTTCGATCAGTCATAGTTTATTATTTTTGCCCCATTAACAAAACCCATTTGGATGAAGATATTTTTCGACGTGACTGCGATATGTTTTCAAAATGAACCCTGACAACGCAACAGTTGTAAAAAAAAGCTACGTCACAGCTTTCATTGTGATGTCGTTACGTTTCGCGCGCGCCTTACGGCCTGGCTAAACCAGCGAGAAACGTTGCTAAAGTAACATCGTTTTTTTCTAATTGTTTCTCTGTGGCTAAACTTGGAAACGTATGTTTCCGAATAGCAAAGTTTGCTTTCGAGAAGCAACAATGTGTTTGGCTTGATTTAGAAACATTTTCTTGTTTCCAAGAAGCAACTGGCTTTGCTTCAGTTTGCTTCCGCAAAGCAGTACTATGTTTCTCGCGCTGCTAAACTAGGAAACGTTTACAATGCTATTTCCTAGTTTATTTTAGCCAGGTACTTAAGCAAGAAGAAAAATCGACCAGTCCCTGCGTTCTCTTTGAGAACGCAAAACGCTTGATAAGAGCGCACTCTTGTCGAGTTCTTATGAAAATTTGGACCGATTCAGATTTAATTAGGACGCCAGAGTCGACGAGAGAGCATAACACTTCACACTCAGACAAACTCTCGACATCTGTTTCCGACTTCCGTTTTCGTTTGATCCCAGCCTTAATTTAATAATTTTACAAAAGCTGGCACTTGAGTTTCACCTTCATGAAAAGCTGAATGGCATAGTTGAATTACATCTTGATCTAGAAGAACACTTTTAAAAATATTTCTTCCTCTTCAGTATAAGCTATTTCTTGAGATGTGTGTCACTGGGTCTACTTGGTTTAATTGTGCTTCCAAGACTTCGACTTGCATTGCAGTTCTGAAGATTTGGCTCTACATCAAGAAAAAAATCTCCTGTTGACAATTTTTCATTCGTCTTTTTCTCTGCTAGAAATTCGTTTGCACCTGTTTGCCTTGTTATTTTCCTGCAAAAAGACTGGTGAAAATATTGTTGTGTATGCGGAAAAATCAAGTGCGTCTTGGGACATGGACTTGGACCATTTGACTCTAGACATCCCCCGAGCCTAAAACAGGGCAAAGGTCTGTAACCATCTTCTAATATTGTTAACAATTTATTACTAGCAGTGCCATGGGGAATTGCTACTTAATATAGCTGTCATTTGACTTGCCAGAATTGAGAGTTATATCCACAAACACAAAAACTATGACCCAAATTAAGGGAAAAGGTCACTCCAGAAACGGCGTATTTTTTGAAACCGCCAATAAAAAGATAACACTAAGTTGAGTTACTGACCGTGGTTTTAGGTTCTAAAGTGCATCCGATCCCACTGAAATTCCTCTCCAAAGAGGGCCAAAATTCAACACTGCGCGCCGCCATTTTGAATCATACTGAGCAGCCTGGCCGCTTATCCGTGACGTCAATTTGCTTAACGAGACGAGCGGTCGGGTAACGTGGGCTCTGGGAACGAGATTGCGCCGGGGGGTCTTCTCCGCCTCGTCAACATAAACATGGCAGCGCTTGAACCTTATCGTTTTGAGCCAGAACGTGTCCGCGATGTAGCTGATGATGAAAGCAGTGAAGATAATGAATTAAACGAGCAGTTGGAGAGCAAATTCTGGTGTTCTTGCCGAAAGTGTGTAGTAATGTTAACGCCGAAAGAGTGTATTTGTTGTGTTGAGCATCCGGAATCGGAAAACGTCGTTCGATGTCGCATCAGTGGAAGATTTCGGGCCCAACAACGATTTTAGAACCTGTAGATTTCAAAAAGTAGGCACATTTCACAACTTTACGAAAAGCTGCTTTGAGGCATGTTCCGCACGAGGTATTTTTTCCGGCTCTTATTTCAGGTAGAAGACACAGAATTTGCAAAACAATAAACACATAAACTCAAAACAATGAACAGGGGAAAACAATGCCCTACTATACAATAGAGAATACAATACACTAATTGTTTTGCAAAGTCTGAGTCTTCTACTCGAAGTAAGACCCTTTTTTTTCTGAGAAGAAATTTTAAACTTAATTTTATACTGAGAATTTGCTTTTCTTACAAAGTTCATTAGCCTCCAAAGAAATGCGCAAAGAAACGCGACGGGTGGAGGAAAAACGAACCTGTGAACCAAACCCTTTTAGCGCAGAATGATTTCTTTCACGGATATAGGATTTACATGACTTTATTTTACTGCAGATGAGAAAACGCGACTAAAACAAATACTGCTTATTTTTACTTTTAGCATTCCTCCTTTCGCTCTTGTTCAGCTTCGCTGATGTCCGGTACTTTAACAGGCGCCTTCGATTTGAATATTGTTGCAATTGGAACAGAACCAGTTTTCAGAGATCTTATGTGGGTATTTCCACCGAGAAGCTGAAACGGTACTCCGCTTTGAAATAGTCATGAGTGAAATGCTCGCTACATACGAACACATATTTATGCTTCGGCACGCCAAACCTCTTGTCACGGCGAATCTGGTCAAGCCACTACTTAGTCACTAGCAGTTTCTTCACAGGTAAGATGTGAAAACTAACTCCTCTCAATCTATCTTTTTCGGACCTGTTATTGCAACCCGGAACTGAACACGCTGGCATTTTTTCTTCGCGACATAAAAACGAAACACATGCAGGCAATTTGTAACTGTACCAACCACCTATAAGCTATGTTACACCAGCTGGGTTTTAAATTTCCCGCCAGTTTCAAGTTGTTTATGTTGACGAGGCGGAGAGGACCCTCCGGCGCAATCTCGTTCCCAGAGCCCACGTTACCCGACCGCTCGTCTCGTTAAACAAATTGACGTCACAACAACAACAAGCTTTATTTGCAGGACTATGACAAAGTATTACAGTATTGCAAAAGCCACTTAAAATTTAATTTTCAGTTTCTTACTTAATTAAAATAACTAAAAGAGATTACAACCATTTCTTATTTTTAACCATTCAGAGAGGTAGCCATTGTAACTAGTTTGTCTCTCTGTTCAAAGCATGACGAGATGAATGAAATTAATTGAATATTTATGAAATAATCAGTACAATTCATAAGATGTGACAATAAGGTCTCATGTGATAATAGTCGTAGAAATGGGATTTTAGGTTCTATTTTAGAGAAGAACCTGTCTCTTATCGAAGAATAGCTCGGGCAATCTAGTAAAAAATGAGTTTCATCTTCAATTTTGTTACAATTGCAGAGACTACATAACCTCTCATCGCGAGGTATTTTGTCGTATCTACCTGTTTCAATCCGAAGTTGACTGCTAATTCTCAGTTTTACTAAAGATTCTCTAGATGGGTTCTTTCTTGTTAGATCTAGGTAGGCAGAAAGGCTATAATTCTTTTTGAACATGAAATAAAAACTGAGTTTTTGCGAATGTCGAAGGGTTTGGTTCCAGTAAGAGACATATTTCTTTTTCATGAGATCTACATATTGTTTGATTTTACCTTCATTCAATGAATTACAATTAAAGTCACAGAAATTGTAATAGTCAGTCATTTTCATGAGACTAGAGTAAAAACTATTATGACCGTTATAATGAAGGTGAATAGATATTTTTAAAGATTGTTTGACTATAGAGCTTTCTTCCTTTTCTCGGAGGTAGTTTAAGTAATTAAGTATCTTTTTATTTATATCAATGATCAAAGGGGATTTACCCAGTTCAGCTCCACATGCAATATTGGATGCCTTGTTATGAACTTCTAAATAACGTTTACAGAATTGTAAATGAGTTTTTTCAATTGCAGAGCTGTCCCACGACTTAAAATCTGATTTCGCAAAGGCACCCCAAACTTCACTATTGTAGGTTAAAATTGGTGAGATCATTGAGTCAAAAATTTTACACGCAAGAGAAGGTTTCAGTTTATTAAAATCAGTGTGAAATCGTAGACCAAAGAAAGCATGAAGAGCTTTTTGTCGAAGGTGTTCAAGCGAAAGCGTAAAATTTCCGGAAGATGAGATGCGAGTCCCTAGGTAGGTATAGTTTTGGACAATGTCTATTATTTCACTGCCTATGTGAAAAATATAATCACACTTTTTTGTGCATCGTTGAAAAATCATTATCTTGGTTTTCTTGGGGTTTATTCTTAGCATCCAAGAGTTGCAATATGAGGATAACTCGTTTAGACAATTTTGCAATCCTACTTTTGATCGTGATAATATAATTAAGTCGTCTGCATAGAAAAGAAAGTTGAGTTTGGTGCCATTTGGTAGCACGAACGGATCAGATAGAATATTGTTAAACGAGAACGCTAAATCATTGACGTATAGGTTAAAGAGCAAAGGACTTAAACTGATGCAGCCTTGGCGCACACCTCTGGCGTATCGAAAAGACCGCGTTTGGCTATTTCCAATTCTAACAGAGGAGGTAGAATTCGAATATAAACTTTTAATTACATTATAGAAGTTTCCTCGGATATTGATTTTTAACAGCTTGTATAGAAGTCCATCATGCCAGACCGAACCAAATGCTTTCCTAAAGTCCACAAAACATGCATATACTTTCGTTTGGTGACAATTGACATATTTGTCTATTAACGTTCGTAGTGTAAGAACATGGTCTGCTGTTCGATTATTTGCTAGAAAACCATTTTGAGATTTATGAAGTATGTCAAGCGACTGAACGTGTTCAAGAAGTCTTTGATTAAGAATAGAACAAAATAGTTTACCAAGACAACTAGAAATACATATTCCACGATAATTTGAGGGACCATTTTTAGTCCCACTTTTAAAGATTGGTGTAATAAGGCCACCGCACCATGTTTGAGGCATAGTGCCCGAGCTAAGAACCGCGTTAAATAATTTCAAATAAACAGGCATTAAATGGTTTAAGCTGGATTTGATCATTTCGTTTTTGATTTTATCTGAATACGGAGATTTATTGTTTTTGAGTTTTTTGGCCGCTGTGCGTATTTCAAGTTCGGTTATTAGGTAGTCTGAAGAATGCGAATGTGTTGTTGCATCTTCTAGACTTCGTAACTCATTAACAACCGCTTCTTGGTGTAAATAAAGGGGTTCGTTAGAGTGTGGTGATTGGAAATGAGACATCCAATTTTCTTCTGAAATTGGTGGGATGCTAGTTTCCTTCACAGAATCATCCATTGATTTTAAACAGTTCCAAAAGTTTGGACTGTCCGAATTATCTAGGGACTATCCACTGTATTTTCAAGTTCCGAAATCTTAGTCTGATAATATTCATTTTTCTTCCGTGTCAGAAGGCTTTTGTACTGTTTTAAGACGGTATGATATCCTTCCAGAAGGGTAATATTAAGTGGATCTCTGTGTTTTAGATTAGCAAGTTTTCTCAATTCGTGTCTCTTAAGACGACATTCTTTATCAAACCATTTTTTGTTAGAAGATGATTTGATATGTCGTTTCTTAACGACCCCAATTTTTAAACAACGTTTCGCAGTTGTAATAAGAATATTTTCTACTGCATCTAGAGAAGTGTTAACATTCCTGTCTGGCCTGTTATCAATAAGGAAATCATGTAGCAGTCTCTGTATGTCTCTTGACTGCAGTGCGGTTCTAAATTTAAGTGAGGAATCTCTTTCCCAAATAAACTGTTTAGGTAAACGTACTAATGTATCGTTGATATTTGTTGTGGCTGAGTGATCATTAACCGTATTAACATTAAGCCATGTCATTGTGGGATTGTGATCTGATAAACTCAACGGTTCGCTAACAATGAAATTTGCGATATGGCGGAATAAATCTTGATCACATATTGCATAATCAACAATACTAACTCCTGATTTGCCATGAAATGTGGGTCTTCCCAATGAATCGCCACTAGTTCTACCATTCAGAATCCTCAGATCTGCACTCCTACAGATTTCTAAAGGCCGTTTTCCATGGTTATTCAATTCGTTATCAAAGCTGTTCCGCTGAATGGCGCATAACGAGGATTCAGATTGATCATTAGTTATAATCGTGTTGCCCTCTTGACAAACAATGTCAGAATATTGAAAGCGGCCAGGCTGCTCAGCATGATTCAAAATGGCGGTGCACAGTGTTGAATTTTGGCCGCCCTCTTTGGAGAGGAATTTCAGTGGGATCGGATGCACTTTAGAAGCTAAAACCACGGGCCGTAACTCAACTTAGTGTTATCTTTTTATTGGCGATTTCAAAAAATACACTGTTTCTGGAGTGACCTTCTCCTTTAACCCTCGGACGTATAAGGAGGGGGGGGGGGGGAGAACACCCCCACAAGGTTTTTCTTGAAACGATTCTTCACCAGCGCCTGCCGCTTTCAGTCGCTGTACGCATATCCCTTAGACATTTTTTGATATAAGTTTGGTGAGGAGCAGTTGCTATGGTTACGAGATATGAGGTCAAAAGCAGCAGGGCGTCAAGCCATTTTTCGGTAAAAACGTGCCTCACACCTTTTTTTAGGTAAAAAAAAAAGCACAAACATGTATAGCATCAATTTTTGATAGTTACCTATTTTGGGTAAAATTCCCCACGTCACAGACTTCCAGCAGCGTTGCAACCGATAATGTATACCTCAGCTTGTAGAGCACATTGAAGGCCTTCTATCAAAGACAAAATCTTTCCGAAATATTGAAACACAGCAAAAGCCCAGGGGAGGGGTTCCAACAACTCCTCCTTGTACCACGGTGGGGGTGTGTCTTTGCTTGTACGTCCGAGGGTTAATGATTCAATAGTTAATTGAGGGTAATTCTATATCCTTCTTGAATTCACTTCATTGCTTTAAGAGTATAACTGCTCTCTTCTGGTGTGGAAAACGATCACTGTCTTTGAGTAGTGGCTAAGCTTTTTTACTCAACGTTTTAAAGCAGATACAAGAAAAAAAACTGAGTAAGAAATTGAGAGAACTGTTGTAACAGGAAGAAGGCATTGTTTTTCTGATTTTCCATTTGAATCCTTCAGTTTCAATTGCAGTAGTGTGCTTTCTTGATTTTTATCACCAAGTTTGTATCCTCTTTGACCTATCAATTAGCTTGTGCTGAGATGAAGTGATGTCTTTCCTTTCATTGACGTTGGAAGACGATATTATTGTAAACAGCTGAGCATTTTGAAATGGAGAAATTTCTTAGTAAGACAAACAGACACAAAGAGAAGAACATACATTTTCTTTCCCCATTGAAAACTTTTATTGGTTGAACTTCAAACTTTTACTACACATTTTTGCGATAGATTATTACTCTAGCCCTACTAAAACAAGTCAAATCGCCCTGGTAACAAAAATGTCTTAAATGTTTCTTTCGGCAGCAACAGAAACTGAAATAAGGGTATGTGTAGTGGTAATTCATGACCTTTTCGTCAGAGCTGGACACTTCACTTCCCCCATGAACTGCATGGTTACACTTGTAGTTGTAAAATGCGCCCACGGTCTGTCCATTCTTTGTGGCCTTGCCCTGTCTTCCATAGATGGAAACCTCCGCATCACAGTTGCTGAACGCAGTTGTGGCACAAATCTGAGCACAGGTTTTCTTGTCAGGAGCATTCCTCACCATTACCTCGTTGTGCCAACGGGCCCACTTCCTCCTGTGGCGGTGCTTCCTCTGCAGGCAGCAAGCGGCCGCCATGTGGAGAGACTGCCATGCCAAGTCGTACGCCGAGTATTTGTCATAACCTGCCACGAGGAGGTTTTGAGGGAGACGGCCATTGTTGTCGAGCATTGCAAAACCCGAAGGTTTTCCAGCCTTGGCAAGCTCCGCTTTTAAATTGGCGACCTTGAAAGAAATGAAAACAAATAAACCAAAGCAAAGTTAGATTGAAAAGAAATCCAGTTATTCTAGAGGCTCCCTGATGCTATTAAAAAAAAAAAGCTTTGATTATACTACCTTAGCAAAGGAAACATTGAGGAAATATCGCCCAATTTTTCTCAACCAAGCATGTTGTTCAAATATATTTCTGAAAAATTCATTAAGTATACGAGAACGTCCACGGAAAAATTATCAGTAAGTCGATCTTGCATTTTGTTTGGATTCTGACATGAGAAAACAAGCTGAAAAATCTATGATATTATTTACATTTTCAGTATCATATCAAGTAGCATCATACCTTTTTCTCCAACTTTGCCAGTTTTCTTGCATGATCTACAAAACATGTCACAGCAAACGTTAATAAAAATACCTGGTTAATCTACAGTCGCAGCCCTGATAACTACAGATGTATCTGCAGCCTGGAGGAAGATATACATCATTAGGAGCCCACTAAGTATTCGGGGCTCCTGACAGCACTAAGGCCAATTAGATCTTCAACCTTAGAATTTCTAAAAGTTCAAAACACTCGCTTTTCGTAGTTTTGTTTGTATTTTGGTTTCTAAAAGTGATCTCTTCCAAGCAGGTTAACGTTTCTCTGTTACTTTCCTTTGAATGATAAAAAAAAAATGTATTAAGTCTGGATTTTTCTTTATTGAAACATAATTTATTGAAAAAAATATATACAAAAATACAACTAGAAAAGAGGGGTCCGACTGTCATACTACTTTTTTCCAATGCCGTTTTTATCGCAACTACAGTTTTCTTTCACTTTAAAGGCAAAAAGTACGCTCATTCAGTTACGAAAATGTTTTTGATTTTTCATTCACCCTGGTGATGGACATCCCTCCCCTTAGAATACATAAAAACTAGGCCAAAAGACTGTCTTTGCATGTCCCTACTACAAACTCTCATGTAACAAAGAAACCTAATAAAACACATTAAATGGCAGGAAACTGGTCGAAGTTGAAATTTCGCTGCGGGCACGGAAACACTAAACTATTATTCAGCCTCAATTCACCTATCCTTAATCGTTAAATAAATACGTTTTCTTCCATGGTGACTTTCCGCACCTGAGTCGCTAGTGTCGTCAGAGTTTGCTCCAGCAGTAAGACAGGAGATGGCATCGGTCTGAGTAGAGAAAAATATTTTCTTTGAGTTATTGCAAGTGGAAGAAACAGTAAAATGAGAAATCTTTTACTAGAGGTACTTGTTATCAAATCCTCAGTTTTAGTCAGTTGTGGGAAGGCGAAACGTAAAAAGCACAATATTACTCAAGCTTCAAATTCTCTTACCAAACACTGACTCTTAGGGCAGTGTGATAAAATACTCGAAGCCGCCGAGGTTGGTGTCGTGTTCTTGCCGAAGGCTTCGTGCTTGCATGGAAAGGTAAACTTAGCCACCGCGAGGAAAATAAACTTCAAGAAAGCTGTGAACTTCATTGCAGTGTTCCCTCGCAAAACAGTGAAGCACTATGATGTGTATTTAGTATTGCTTGTCACTGATATTTGTACAGTCATCATGTCGGGGGGACAATGGAAAGCAACTTGTTCGATAATCTTGTTCTTTACCACTAAAAATAATACTACAAAGGACACTACTAAAACACAATTTCAACCTTCTCTTTGTTTCTTTGTTTCAATGAGACAGGTTTTGAATATGAAATCAAATTCACGCATCGGATATCATATCACAAGGCTGATACATTGGTAAGGCTGATCAGCATTCAATTTCTCCTTAGCACTTTCCATACCTATACAAACGTTTTCTCGAGAGATTTTCCTTACAATCCTAATAGGATCGATCATCCATTTGTTCGGCCTATATCGAGGTGATAATTGGAAACTTTGCAATGTGTCAAGTCCTAAGTTCAGCATCGAATGACAAAAAAATCTGATAAGCTGTGACGGGGTAAAATTGTCTTTAAAAAAATATTAGCCAGTGAAAAAAACCAGTGCTACAGGAAAGAATAGATGTGTTATTCCAATATTTCTGATAGCAAGCCGTCCTTCTTCAGGGAGTTTCATAAAATGTTAACGTTACAAAGCTTTTGTTAAAACGCTATTCGCTAACGGCGAGAAATTGCACCGTATCACGGAATTGGAACCGATTCTAAGTGGGTTAAACCCGACTCTTCTAAATTTAGAACTACGGGTTATATGGGTAATTTCGTAACCGTTTAACCGTTTCTTTATAGTTAGAAAACCACATTTTAAAATGCCCCTTACCTTTTATCAACACAAAAGATTTGTATTCTACTAAGTCTCCCGAAAATGCTTGATTGTTTTGAAATTAAAATAAGCGACAATCGCTCGGTTTCTTGCAGTTTCAGCGACTTTGGCGACTGTCACTCAGTCTTGCCGTCTTATCAGACGGACGAGGTAAAGTCAGGTACTTATGGATCAATATTTGGTTTGCCACGAGCAGTGAGATGGGAGATGTCGTCGGTCTAATTAGAGACACAAATATTTTCCAAAGGTTATTTCAAATAACAGAAACAGTAAAATACAAAAACTTTCACTCGAGATACCTTTTATCCAGTCCTCAATTATTTATTTGTGAGAATACAAAATCATGCAACGTAGAACACTGCTCAATAAGTGCTCATTTTCTTACCAAACACTGACTCTTAGGGCAGCGTGATAAAACACTCGAAGCTGCCGAGCTTGGTGTGGTATTCGCTCCCGAGGTTTTATGCTTGGATGGAACGGTTAAAGCCACGGCTATGAAAATAAACTTCAAAAACGTTGGGAACTTCATCGCAGTATTCTTTCCGAAAACAGTGAAGAACTATGATGTAGAATGTTTTCAGTTGATTGTCAATACTTCTGTCGTCATCACATTGGAGCAATGGCAAGCAACTTGTTCGATAATCCTGTTCCTTGGAAAATAATGTGTCAAATGGGGTTGACAGGCCTGCATGACTCCCACGCTCGTGTTTTAGCCGTTCTCACAACTTTGCTCTCACGAGTATATCTTTCTTATGTGATATTACTGGCGGTTCCTTGAAGATTTCGTTAAGTAATGATTGTTTTTTAATCAAATGCCATTTAATGATGACGAACTGTTTCAAATTGGGCACTGATGGTTGAGATTGCGTTACAAAAGGCAAGATTCCTCGCGTTTTTGTTGGAGGGCTAGCTTTCTGTCTTCAAAGTTAACTTCTGAAAGTGTATTTTAAATAAAATGTTCTGTGTAACCTCTCCTTAGGAGTTGTTTTTTGTGAAGTTCCCCCCCCCCCGTAATGAAACGTCTTTTGACACCGGGTGGGTGGCATGAGGAAAAATGTGTATACCTCAATGTTTCAGTGGGTTTGAAATGCGTGCGTACATCAAGTACTGCAGCTTTTTTAATCTTCTGCCTTTGTATACGTTAGTATCAAAGAACTTTGTTTCTGTTTCAGATATTTCACCTGTAAATTTGATTGTAGGGTGGTGTTTATTTGCTTGCTCAATGAACTTACTTTTTCTTGTTTCTCTGCTAACGTTCCAGAGTGAAAAAATGTCATCCATGAAACGTTTCGAAACGAGTGGTTTTATCACTTAGCTTTGGCTAAGGATGTCTGTTTCAACTTTCGTCATGAAAATGTTGGCGAAGGTAACTGCCATTTTAGTACCCATGGCGGTTCCGTGTGTCTGTGGATAGTTTTTCCATTTAATTTACCAGTTTTTAATTAACCTTTGAAACATCATAATAAATCGAATTCATTTCAATTTTAGCTAGAAATCAAAACTCTAACAACACGAACGTAACCTGGTAACGGGAACGTAACAAAACAGAAGCTCAGAGTTTAACTTCGCAGTGGTCTGTGAGAGTGCTTAATATTAAGGAAACAAGGAAAACTAGAGGGGGCTTATATCCGGGGGGGGCCTATAACCGGATGTATTTTTTTGTTTACAGGTAGATGGGCCTATAACCGGGGGGCTTATAAGCGGCAGTTTACGGTATTTGCATAAAGGCTGGTGACGTCCATCGAGACAACTAACGCCTTCTGGGGTAACGCAAATAAGACAACAACTTTTGCGCGACTATGAGAAACTCCCAGGGAGGATAAGAGTGCTTTACATTTTTCACGGGCAAAATAGAGAATGTCACCCTTTTCACGTCAAATTAACGTGGAAACTACCAGTCCAACCATCATTAGCCCTTGAAAGCTATTTAGAGGAGGTTAAGACGCAACTAGCAGAGGTAAAACTCACAAAGCCAAAAAATAACCCACCGCCACAAGAACGCGAGGCGCTTAAAGCCTTAAAAAATAACAATGAAATAAATCTAAAAAAAGCGGACAAAGGTTTTTGACCTGACAAGCGAAATACGTACTTTTTTAATGTTAGAATGATCATCGATGTAAAGCAAGAAACTTAAGTACTTGTAAAGAAGCCTGAAAAAACAAACAAACAAAAACAAAAGAAAAAAAAATCAAACAAAAACAAAAACGGGCTTGAACGCGACTCAAATCCTTGACGGTGCGATTGCGCTGCTCACTGCTTTACCAACTAAGCTATCGAGCCAACTGGGAGCATTCACTACCGAAAATACAATTACGTCTTCTTTTCATAACACTGGCAAAACACTGAGAAACAAAACGATACCACTTGCTATTGCTTACATGAAACTTTGAATTTAATACATTCTGGAACGATAACCGAGCGGCAGATTGAAGTCACTAAGTCGGAAACCGTCATTGCTTAAATTTAATTTGATCTAGCTAGTCGTTATGTCTGTTACCAAGCAGATGCGGCGACAGATATGGGGTTAGTCTTTGTAACCTTTTCCCAAGTCAGTAGACAGCAAATGGGTTCTTGACAACGTTTATTCTGGTCTGTCCTCTTCGCTTTCAGATTACAGAGTGACACTTTTAACCTACTGGCGCTATTAATCAGCGCAGAGCGTTCAAAAGCTAAGCTGTGATTGGCTGGATGTCGCGTTTCTTCAAAGTTGTGGTAATATTTTGAGCGGCGGCATCTTTGATGTACAAACCGCCTTTTGCCTTAAACAACACATTTCATAAGTAATTTTGCTGTTAAACGTACAGTTTTCCTCGATATGCTTGCGAGCATTTTGAAAAGATAAAATTCCAATCCAATCACAGCATTACCTGGACAAAATGTGGTATAACCAAGAACGAACGTGACTCCTGTTTTACCTCATGAAAAAAGAAACAAACATTCAAAAACATTGTAAACATTTGATATTGCTAAAATTCTTCACTGCCCTTCAACAGAAAGAAATCAACGGCTCCAGGGTTCGTACGAGCATCTGAGCCAGAAACATACAGATTTATCGGACTGCTTAACAAGATACTTATTTCGGCAAACATTAACCTGGTAGTCACTTTTAGCGATGGTCCTAAAATTGCACAGTTAAAACTTCCAGTTAATTAATTTGTTGTTTTATTGAGAACTATACTTGTTTGCGACTTTGAGTTAAGTAATTAAATTTATCAGTTTCAATTAAGTGACCCACACATCGACAACAAAAGGCAGGGATTTAGTAGGGACTTTAAGCAACCACGACGCCAACGCAAAGGAAAACGTCATTGAAATTGTGGTTTTCGATTTTTTATTCTACCTCGCGATTATTCCAACCCGTTTAACTTGTCTAATGTGGACGAACTGTCCTGAAACTAAATTTGTAGGGTTGGTGCTCAAGTCTAGTAAGAGAAAGAAAAACCCACAGTCGTGTGTTCCCGTGGTCCAAAAAACCTTAAAACTGGTCATTTCGCGTTGTTGTTTTGCAGAGGACGGCAAAGAAATATACCAGAATGTCTAAAGCACGTGCAGAGACATTGTTTTGCTCATTAAAGCCTATTGTTTTTTGACGTTCTCGTTGCCGTAGCCGTCGTGGTTGCTTAAACTCCCTAGTATTTCCATTAAGCCGGGGGAACTTTTCCCAGTCTAAATGAACATGAAATAATTGTACATGAGACACGTGGTTGAAAGTTATGCACACTGATCTGACATGAGTTGTGCGCTGGGTAGTGACAACCAGGTTGCTTTCCTTTCGAAAATAGGCAGGTCACGTTGGTAAATTAAATCACTAATTAAATAATCACTCCCATAAGTTACTCATAACGCTTAAAGTAAGAAAAAGATAGATAATATGTCACAATACTGAAACATAATTCGTAAAAAAAAAGTCCATCGTAAAAATCATCTAATGTACAAAATTATGTGCCAACATGACAATCACTACCATCCATGAGCGCTATTCCAAAATCCGCCATTGTGTTATCACAACAAAAAAGTTACTGATTTAGTTTGCCCTGGATTTTACAGGATACGCGCAAGTCCTCGAACCCCTGGCAAATAATGGAAATCTCATGTCTTTCAAACTTACGTAGATTTGTAAACTGATGTGTTTCGTATGACTAAATCTAAGTTCGCAACATCATGTTAACTATACATTTGCCCTTTGCAGGGTCGAGGCACACCATGAACCAAACACGAGTAAATGTAAAGCAAGTTTGGTAAATGCGACATTTGTACACCATGTCTAAATTCATTGTAAATCAGGGGCAAAAAACAAGGTGGGTTAGCAAAATACTCACAGAGGCGTTTCTTGCGTTCCCGGATCGTTTAATCACCCTTTTAATGGACATAGTGGTCGGAACCTTTCGGATTCTTTCGCTGAATGTGACAATGACAGAGGACTTTAGGGGTTAGAAACTCAGGCACCGAAATCACTAGCTCATGTCGTGCCTCAGAAAATGCCAGCTGGCCACTTTGCATGCAAAATATTTAACCTTCCAAAAAGGGAAGGACTTATGTCCTAATTATGTCCTGTTACAAACGTTCTAGGTACCAGTTCACTTACGAAAATATCAGATTTTTCATAACAGGTCAATCCCAACCTCGTTCATCTCGGAGAAACCCCTGGCCAAGGCTGCTGAAGTACTCCAAGAATCGTGGAGTATTTTGTCACGTGACACATGATGAAATGGCTTTTTCGGAGGTTGTTTCCAGCGTCTGGCGGTCCTATTTGTTTTCCTGCAATCTAAAACCGTTGTTCAAAGAAAACGAAGAGATTTCATCGTGTTTTACGCGACAAAATCCTGATGAAATTTTGGAGGCATCTGGCAGCCTTGGCCAGGGCTTTCACCGACCTGAAAAAGGCCCTGGGGACGTGGTTGAGGTCATCCGATCATCTCAGGTAAGTACAGTGATGATCGCCCTACCGTTGCCACTTTCACTTGTCAACTTTCTGATAGCTTCTTTTTGAACCGGCCAATGAAATTGAACTATTATTGAAGGTGGAGTTGTGTTGGCTTCACGCACTTGCGATTGGCTGAGGAGTGCAAAATAGCTCCGCCTCCGAAGTGGCCTTTCTTTGAATTGGCTAGTTAAGCAGAAAACCACGAGAAATTTGCCAAACGGTTGTCAAAAACTAATCAAAAACTTTATCGAGTGGCAACGGTAGGGCAAACAGCACTGCAAGGCCTCCTACCGGAACAGATGTTTCACAGAAACGATCAGTTGGGTTCCGTTGTGTAAATGGGGCATTTACAAAACATGCCCATGGAGATGGTCAAAGACGTCAAAAAGCAAAAAAGTCAACACAAGTCCTGGAAAAACTGTCTTTAAAATAGAGAACGAATTCTGAAAAATTTACATAATAAAGCCACATATGAGAAATTAACTCAAGCTTTCATTTTTTAAATATCACCATACCAAATCGTGATGGTTTTTGGGCGAAAATAATCAAGAAGGAGTTGTAAGGTCGGTGTTTTATCTCCGCTATTACTTGCAATGATGTCCCACTTGAACAGACCATCCGGAGACTTCAGTTCGCCTCTGAATTCAAAACCAAAATTTTTATCTTTCCATGGCTCTTTGCCTTTTCCAATGCTGTCCAGGGCCGATTCTGCGTTCTTATAAGGCTGATCTTCAGCTGTAACAGAAACACTATGTCACAATAGAGCTCCAATTTATTGCGTATTTATCATTAAATGTTATCATCCATGTAACTAGCCATCCCCCAAACTGATTCGCACAGCTGCGTCGGTGTTAAAGGGAGTGATAATTCTACCTGTGTACTCCGTTATCAGAAGAGATCATCTTCAAAACGGATTCGCAGCAAATCGCTTAAATCAACTAATAAGTCTCAATAGAAAAGAAATAACGGTTCGTCTAGAATAGAAACTTTAGCAATTGACCGACACCATGTTCTACGGCAAACGGAAACTTGCCTTTAGCCTCTGCCACAAAACTGTTTTTCTTGTAAGCCTCGCGTAATACGTCTAACGCCAAAACCGTACCCCTTTGAACAGCCACAGATCAGTGGAAATGTTAGTTAAGACTTAACTAAGAAATCCAGAGTTTGGATAATTAAAGGAAACTTCCGTAATTCACTAATGATGATTGTTTTTTGTCTGTTTTCACGTGCAGCAGTTCTCTCTAGCTTAACATTTCTGGAGATGAATATGGCTCAGACAATTCCAAGCGTGCCCATCCCTCCCCCGCGCAGCTGTCATTTTTTCTTCGGAAAGCTGCAAATGCCACACGGTGTGGCCAGCAGTTTCTCAAAAAAATCTCAAATCCACGCAGTAAATAAATGAAACAAACATTATTAACTTCACAAAGGAAACTTAACAGCAACAGAGTGCTTAATAAATATCAACTATAATCAGGACCGCCCAGGGGTTTTGGGTATACAGTGTCTAGGGTGTTTTATACCAAGGAATTCGGTATTTTTTTGCCAAAAGTTTCAGTCATAGGGTATTCTGTATTACAATAATTTTAGGTATTTGTTATCAATGTTTTTGTATTTTTAAGGGACATTGGTATCCCAGAGGAAAGAAATGAGGTATACTGGTATCCTACTACCCCCCCCCCCCGGCCGGGCCTGTATAATATAGAATACAGCGACTTGAGAGTTTTCCCGCTGTGTCCGACGGACTGAGAAGAAGGATTAAGAAGGAAGAACATTTAAGCCACACACCGCAGACCACCCCCCAAAACACCTGGAGCTTTCCGCTATAACAGAAGTAGGTGCAAAACATGTCCTTTCATTACAGAGGGAACCACGTTTTACACCTTCTTCTCTACTAACGAACAAAGGCAAATTCTACATCACATCTCCTGCTCATCTTCGAATCTCATATATATATGATACAGTGCTCCAGATGCAAGTACATACAATACGTTGGAGAAACTAAACGTCAACTCAGCGACAGATTTGGGGAACACAGACGCGCAATCGAAAAAGCCATCACCCATCGTCACATTGATCAACCTACCGCCGTTTCAGATCACTTCACTCTCATAGGAAAAAATATGAAGATTCCAAGTTGGTTCAACATTGGTACTTATCAGAAAATAATATCCCAACAATGAGAAATCATTGGTAAATTAACAAAAGTTGGTATCTGTTTAGAGGTAGTTGGTAGATTATTGGTAAATTTAAGGAAAATAATCCAATATTGGAAATTGATTGGTTCATTATTGGTAAACCTTGCCCTTATATATACCAGGAAATACCAACATTGGACTTTAATTGGCATACTATTGGTAACTGTTGTCATACCCAATACCAAGAAATACCAATATTGGACTTAAATTGGCAAACTATTGGTAAATTTGTTACACCAAATACCTAGAAATAACAACATTGGTCTTAGATTGGCAAACTGTTGGAAAATGTTGTTACACCAAATGCCAAAAAATACCAATATTGGACTTAAATTGGCAAACTATTGGTAAATGTTGTGACACCAAATACCAAGAAATACCAACATTGGACTAAAATTGGCAAACAATCGGTAAATGTTGTTCCACCAAATGCCAAAAAATACCAACATTGGACTAAGACTGGCAAAACAATCGGTAAATATGGTTACACCAAATGCCAAGAAATACCAATATTGGACTTAAATTGGCAAACTATTGGTAAATGTTGTTACACCAAATGCCAAGAAATACCAAAATTGGACTTAAATTGGCAAAATATTGGTAACTGAACTTATCGGGGAAGGAGACGACAAAGTGTTGTCGCAAAAATTGTCTACAGAATAAACCTCCATTTCCTCAAAATCTCCATCTGAGTGCAAATCGAGCTCCGGATCCTCGCCAACATTACACAGTGACTTTTTAGCGATATCACTAGTACTAACACGATCGTTGGGTCGCATGTGCCTCCATGCTGTCATTCGCCATGTTGCCTTCCCTTGACATTTTTCACAAGGGCAATGAACATAGGGGTCACCGTACTTTGAAATATATATCGATGGCTTCCGAAGAATCTCGACAAAAGCATGCCAAACCAACAACATCGGCTACAACATCGTCCATGTTCTGTAGCTGTGTGTCTTGTCTTCGAATGGCGAATCGAAAGGCGAATCCAAATTACCTGTGGTCAGCGGCAAGGTGTCGGGCCCGCAAGAGTTGTCGGGAAAAGGGCGCCATTGTAACCCGTGGACTTGCTAAAAAGTTATCTGGTTACATCTATTTTTAAATTTTGACGGGTTACATTGGTAACCCGTAAACACGCGCTGCAAATGTCCTCAGCTCTTTGATTATTATGTCCAGATCGTAGTAGAAATAGCTCGTTTCCTTTATTTTATATGAGACCGGTGCAAAAAAGGCATTGCGCTGTTATTAAAAAAAGCGTTAGGAATAAGTTGAGCTGGATTTTAGTGTCTGCTGGAGTATAAGTATGGCGCCTCCATTTACTCTGGTATTTTACAAGCCGTCTAAAGTTCGTGATGGTATTTGATTTTAGCGCTGTGCATATCTTATTTTGGAATTTTCAAACGCTTCTTTTCTTGCCACATCGCATCACATCAAATGATAAGCGTTTTCTGTTGGCTTAAGGCTTGGACATCTAGCAAAATGGTTACACACAGTTGTATGGGAGCGATTTTGGTGTCCTCTCTTCACCGGTACATGTTGGTCTGTCGCCAATGCCAGTTTTCTGGCGTAGCCAGGCGTAAACGAAAGGTTTGGCTTCTCCTCTCTCCATTTTGGAAAACTTCAGAGCCGTCTGAGACACCACGCATTTTTTCCCAACCATATATACTTGTCAATTTTCAAGAAGTAGTTTGCGATCAAAGACCGGTATGCCTTGACACGTAATTTAAAAAGCCTTTTCCGTTCGACACTGTCGGTACAATTGTGTCTCCCTCCCTGTCTCACTAGGCAATGTTGGAAAAAAGTTTCAACCAAATTGATGAAGACAAGCGCTCACAACACTATGCAACATTGAATAGGGGAAGGAGGGGAGGGTGTTTCAACGACTTGTGTCACCGGTTGTAGCCCTTCCTGGCAACACAACGCTGATAATGATAATGTGAGTTGAACCTACACAGGCATCAAGCTTGCGCTTATCTACAATTTAAGTCGTTTAGGGGGCATATTTGAACAATCTTCAGTCATGTATATATACGTAGCATGCAAAGGCAATGGATAAAATTTGAAGCAGGAAAACACAGTTAAAATTTGAAAGAGAAAGTAGGCTTATAGTGTAAAGCATCAGTGGTCAATCCCTTGCAGAAGTATATATGGTCTTCAATTTCTCAAGAACCTTTTCACAATATCTTAACAGTTTTTCAGTCAGAATAACCTGACATACAGGGAAACAAACTATGAGATATTAACAGAGAACACTATTTATAGGTATAATTTGGGTATTCACAGAAAAAGGAAAAAACAACACTGTACTTAATTTAGAAAGCTTACTCCGGATCGGAGCCTGGATTGAGATTTTGAGATCAGACCTGGAACACTGCATGTATTAAAAGTCAGTTATTGTTAATACACAGCCTGCACAGTGATTAGTCACCGTAGAACATTCTGTTTAAGCGTAGCAGTTAAGATTCTTTATTTCTTCTTCATTCGTTATTTTTGAAACTGAAAATCTACATGAAACAGATTGGACTCCTGCAGATGTTCGTAAGTGATTTAACGAGCAGGATGGATCAGTAACGAAGAAGGGGCAATGTTTGAAGGTTTGTAGACAAATACATTTCTTTTTTACTTACTGTTTATTTTTTCCTAGTCTTACTCAAATAAACAATAATTTGAATAAACTCCGTTGAGACAAGTTGTGCTCATTTCAGTTACAACAGATAAAGAAATTTGCAGTTTGCTTTGAAGCCTTCAAATAAGCCATTGCCGGTGATGCAAAACCACTGTTTATAACGTCAGACCGGGCAATGCTATTTCAAGATGTTTTTACATAATTTTTTTAAAATACAGTTCATCTTATGCAGCTGCAGAGATTTCTGGTCTAGGTCTGAAATTGATAGACAGAGTTTGTCTCAAAGAGATGGGTATACAAACTCTGGGGAAACAACTTTCAGTCCTTAGCCGTGTTAAGGATTTGATAGATAAGTGCAAATCAATCTAAATGCATTCTTATGACATATTTAACTTGAATATTTTGGAATGCTTGAATAGTCATAGACATTTTATATATTTTAAACAACTGCCTTGTATAATGATGGATGGGTGCCTGGGATATCAAGGGGCCCCCACTCTGGTCCGCCGGCATGAGAGCATATCAGGATTGCCTTTTTTCCAGCAACAGTGAATCCATGGAACAAACTACCTACCAGTATTATAGAATAGACTACAAAGACTCTTATTTTTCTCAGAGATAGTGGAGCGGAAGTGAAATTCACTTCCTGCGAGGAGATGTGAGGCAAAATCTTTTTTCCTCTCATGGGATTAAGCAAGCCCTGACTAACTAGTTTTCTTCTTGTATTCATGTTTTGTAATTTGCACAGCACGTCATTTTCATGGTATCCTGGAAAAAACAATTCAGGATTGGCTATATGGGTTAAACGATTTTTACTTAAAAGTGCTTTTCTCACTGAAAGATATGTACTATCCATGTAACAGTTGTCATTATCAACAACAGAAAAAAGAAAATAAATCACGGCAATTTAACCCTTTAAGCCCTGATATAAAAATGCATATTCTCCTTACTGTTATCCATACATTTCTTATGAAACTAGTTATGAAAATTTGTCTAATATAACAAAACATTTTATCCTTGGTGATCACTTTCTTTATTCTCATCACTTGAATGTTTGAACAAGTGATGATTTAAATGCAAAGATAAACTTCATTTTTGTCACTGTTAGGGCGGCTTAAAGGGTTAACACACAAGATAGGTTCTCAAGACTTCAATAAGGCATGAATCTTCTACTGAATGAAGTTTGATACCAGGCTTTCTCAGTCAACATCAAATTTCTCCACCCCGGGCAGCTGTTAACGATCAAAGTCCCGACCATTTCTGCCTCAAATCCCCACCCTTTGCCCGCACCCCCTCCCCATGGGATTTACATTGATAAGTGCATAAACTGTAGGCGGCAACATCTTTTGATAATTTGTTTCAATAGCTGTTCCCAATTCAGTCACAGCTGAGACCAGCAACCTCCCTTAAACCCTTCACTGGCCAGACGGGCAATGCGAAAAGCAAAATAACATTAAAAGACAAACAAGACATGATTCCTCAACAAAGAAGGCTGTACAATGAAAAGTAAGTAATTAAGACAACTGAACCACAGCGTTGACTTAGAGTGCACTGCATAATTGAATTACAATAACATAATTATGATGAAGAGGTTTATTAAGAAGCAAGAAAAATAGAAATACTGTACAAATTTATGTATTTATCTCCAGTGTACGTTTTTGTAGAAGGGGGCTTAATTAACAAAGGGAGGGGGATTATTAAATATTTCGAAGTCACACTATCATGCTCATGCAAAGTAAATATATGTAGAACTAGATAATGATCCAGTTTAACAAAAAAATATAGAAGCTTAAACACATGCATAGCAGGTGGACTTGTCAATGATGACTTATTTTTTTAGAGTCAAGCTCATCAGACCAGAGTGCTCAAAGAGGTGGCCATGCAGGGAACACCAAAGTTTATTTCAAGGGCAATGAGAAAAACAGCCTTATTCTTTCAGAGTTGGTTCTGCTCATAGAACCACAGGCAGCCATAGAAGAGATTGGATTTGACAAAAGTAGGTTACCTGTCTCGCCATTATTGTGGATTAAACAGTTTTTGCATTTTTTTGTATTCTTGAAGGTTGACCTATTTGAGAGCTTGTATCCTTACCTCCACTATTACAGCTGTAGTATAATCTCTTGACTTATCAAGTTACCTCTCATTTTAAAGGTGCAATTAGAAGTCATATACTACAATGGGCTTTCGAGAAGAATCGAAGAATTTCTGATGGTTACAACTTTGAGGTGAGCTACCGTATTTACCCGTGTATAAGTCGACCTTTCAGAACCTAAAAATCGGTCTAAAAAATCGCCCTCAACTTATACATGGGTAAAAAATTGAGAGCCAAGCACCAGTTCAATTACTTCTTCACAATTAACATAACATTGTCTTTACTTGTTAACAAACCGGAGGGTGTAAACTGCAGGTTGCAGGTTGCAGGTTGCAGTTGCAGGTTGCAGGTTGCAGGTGCAGGTTGCAGGCTGCGATTATATATTTTTTTCAAACAGAAGATGTATGATCTTTATATGGTACGTTTCTACTTAAATTTCTTCAAGAAAATCAGAATTGTTTCATTTGTAAAGAAACCTTGGTAATGAGAAACTTGAACTGGACTAGACTCTTGGTATGTAAGTTTGCGGAACCGTTTCAATGTGTTCTCGCAGATACGCCACACTCCCAATTTGGAATGGAAATATTAGGTGAAAGGTGCGGTTTAATCGTTAACTATTAGCGATGATCCATCGAGGCCTTAATGGAGATCAGCCGCCACCCACTTTAAATTTCCCGAAGATGCTGAGATTTTTAAGTCCGTGGAGTTGACAATTTTAGGAAAAATCACGATAGTTGTAAGTTTCGAAAACATGTTTCGACAAACTGCTGTCATCTTCAGTTCTCCAATTACCATTACATTTTCAATTGGTGTAATACATACATGTATTAAGACAGGCGGTTTTAATAATAACAATAGAATGACTCGATCACAGGATTGTAAAGATTACAGGATCAGGCATTAATTGAACTGCTAATATATAATGTGAACTTATTGAAATTATCAGTAAGCTTGCATCATAAATGCAAACAAAATCCAGTTATATTAACCAGCCAAAAACCAGTTACCTTGCAGAACTGAAATTAATTAACATTTCAACTTAATTTCAATTCGATATGTTGTGCAAAGTGCAAGTAATCAAACATGCTGCACATTATTGTGTATTCGCACATTCTTGCTTAGTAGACTATAGGAACATGAAAACTACAACCTTGAACTTTGAAATGTTTCTTTTCAGAATGTTCTTCAAACACTATTGTAAAGTAGAGCTTGAGGCCAAATTTGGGGCCAAATTCTTTTCTCGTTTGGCAATTTTGCAGCCCGTCAAGCTAGCTTTCGATTGCCATTGATACTTCGACACTGGTTCCGAAAACATCTGAGTGGTTTTTTTTTGTCTGAGGCATTTCATTCGCTTTTATACAAGCGCAACGTGTACATTTTTAACCACAACCGTGTGAAAGTATTAGCACTTTCACTTTTTATCCGCCACAAATTTATGCTTATTAAAGCAAGACACAGAAACGCTCGTGAAAAAATAAAATTCTTGAAACTCGTTGCTTTTGACGATGTTATTGGCTTTTCACGTGTTAATTATGGGTTTTAATTGGTTCGGATTGGTGATGATATACAACAAAAATGCTGCTCTCGAACCTACAAACATGCAAAATTAAACCTGCTGAACAAAACCTGGTAAAACTGTATGACCCCATCGGCATGTCACCTCTGTCTTTGCCAAGTCTCTTTTGTTCAACGTTTGATATTCCTTCGTCCTAACTAAGCTACTTGGGAGACCTTTTTTATGGCATGCCTTTTCATATAAAAAGGACAATTTTTACAAATAATTGAAGCCATTCTTACTCCTTTAATTTTGTTATCCTTTAATTAACTGCTTTTTACTTTGTAATTAACCTGCAACCCGCAACTTGCAACCCGCTACCTACAACCCGCAACCTGCAACCTGCACCTGCAACCTGCAACCCGCAACCTGCAACCTGTAACCTGCACCTGCAACCTGCAACCTGCAACCTGCAACCTGCAACCTGCTCCTGCAACCTGCAACCTGCAACCTGCAGTTTACACCCTCCGTTAACAAACATCTCATAAATGACACCACAGGTTACGATGTCATTTCGTTTGGCGACTTGTGTCTTAAAATGTTAGGAGATGAAGTTGAAATGCATACTCCTCAGAATAAGATGTCTGAAGCACAAGTGATAATTCAGTTAACCATATTTTAACTACCAGTAAATGATGCAGTTTAAGTGATATCATTAGTTTCTTTTTATCAGGTCCATTTGCCTCCGGCAAAGCGAGCTCGCAAAGGTGGTAACTCGAGCTCAAATGGTGAGTTTACCAAAAAAATTTAATAGCATTACTATGAAATATATGCTGGCATGACTGTTTCAGCTTTATGTTTAGTCTTCTTTGTACAAATGTTAAGTCATCTAGGCATCACAGCTCAGTTGTAAGTGTACATACATTCATCAAAACCATAAACCAACCATGAATTCAAACGTTGATACCTTTTTATTGTAGAAATTTGTCAAAGGGAGAAGAGGGGAAGCATGACTACAAGACATGCACAGTTGCCATGGAACACTTGTAACCATCATAGCAAATTTTACAAAATTGTTAGCCATTTTTTTCGCAGTTGCCTTTTTACCTTTTTTTAGCATTTCACTTTTATCATTGTACTAATAATACCTGAAAAGCCCTTTTGGGAGTTAATAATTTTTTTTAAGGGAGAAGAGGGGAAGCATGACAACAAGCAAGACATGTACAGTTGCTATGGAACACTTGTAACCATCATATCATACCAGGCTGACCCTAACTTCCATGGTTTTGCTTTTTGGTCATGTTAATGTTCTGTTGACGGTTTCCTTTATGAAGTTATGAATATATGAAATTCATATATTTGAACTGCGGAATGAAGAAATAAATGTAGTTGGCTTGCTAGCTCAATTGGTTAGAGCGCTGCACCGGTATCGCAGAGGTCAGGGCTCGAATCCCGGCAAGCCTGATTTTTTCAGGCTTTCTTTTCGCAACTGCATAAGTTGCGTTAATAACTGCGAGGATCTTCTTTACATTTATTTGGTTTCTTTTATCCTGCTGGAGTTGGGGCTCACTCCCCTTAGAGAAAATATAGTTGTTATGTTGCATTTAAGCTGTCTTGTCATAATTTTCTTAATTATACTTCTACTGTAGATTGCTGTACAGATGCTGAAAAACCTGAACAAAATGGGGATGATTCATCATCTTCCTCAGATGGACTTTCACCTTACAGCTCCCAATTACTGTTAACAATGTTTCTAGATGCCCCATGGTTCAGGAACCTGTCACTGAAAAAAGATCTTTGCCCTGCAGCCAAGGCATTACATGTAAAAGTACGGGGCCTGGGAAAGAATGAATTAGCCAACAAACTGGCTAAAGCCCTTATAGAAAAGGGCTTTGTAACAGTCAGTGACGGGGCAAATGGAAACTGTCTGAAAAAGGAGGAAATTAAAGTTTTGAAGACCCTTGGAGAGCACAATGTGATAGATGTAACTGTAGCAAATGAGAGCTCTAGTGTAGGCACACCAATCTCGGCATCTTTGCTTGATTCAGATTCTGCCGAATCGGATATGGATTGAGGCCTCCCCAAGCATTCCATTATTTCCCTTAACAACTGATTATGTACATGCCATGTCAAAGTTATGACAAATAAAACTTTGTTGAGATGAAAAAATTTGAAGGCTGCTTCACTGCTTTGATATTCTAGTATCCTTCCATGCATTAAATTTTAATAAACAACCATTTCAGTAAATCAGTAGTTATTCCAATGTTGGGTATAAAGGCTAGTCATAACCCAATTTGGCAAACTATTTGCGCTTACACCAATTTTGGTATTTTTTGCTAGAATACCAGTGATAGTACAATATGACCTACAATACGAAACACCTTGGTAAATTACATTTCTGATATCCCAATGTTGGCTTTTCTGAGGATAGGATACCGGTACCAGTTTTCACTGTACCAATGTTGGTACTTCCATATAGATACCAAAAAAATCACAACAAAAACCCAGTTTGGTAAATTGTGTGCTACTATACCAATGTTGGTATTTCTGTATAGGATACCAATGAAATCACAACAATTACCCAGTTTGGTGTTACTAAGTTTCACTATACCAGTGTTGGTATTTCTTAATAGGATACCGATAAAATCACAACAAAAATTCAATTTGGTAAACCAAATTTAATATTCCAACATTGGATTTTCAAAAAATAGAATACCAACATGGAAAATGTCACCCAATTACCAAGGTTGGGAATCTATTTTGATTAACAATGAATTACCAATGATTTCACAATAATACTCCCATGAAGAACCAACTTGGAATCTTCATATTTTTTCCTGTGGATCTCCCAGGCCACTCCATCAACGACATAGAAGTCATTCCCCTAGAACTCATTCACTCGAACAGGGACAGCATTCGTAAAGCCAGAGAAGCATTTTTGATTTCAAAGGGCAAGACTCTTGAACCCCAGAAAATAAACAGACGAGATGAAACTTAATCTATTTCTATTTTTATAGTAGCTGTTAGTCACTTTTCCGCTTTCTAGGTTTGTCAACCAATCACATCTAATCTTTTCATTTTAAATCTTGTAACCGTTTCATTCCATTTTTACTTAGCTTTTGCAGCCCCTGGTGAAGGTAAGTTTTGTCTCACCGAAATATTGGGCAATAAAGTTTACCCTTCCTAGCTGTCCGATCAGCCTTGCAATTGGTTTTTTGAAGAAAATTTACCACGACGAGAAAATGAACTTTTTCAAAACTGTCACTTTATAAGATAAACCGTCCCATAACAATCTTTTCAAATAGTGACAATTTCTCTTTCTAATTCTTCGTACAGCTTCCCAAAACCTTCCATGGCCTTTTCTCCACAGTAATTTTAAAGTTGCCTCAAAATATTCTGCAGTGGCTGTGCTTACACTTTCTGCTGGTTTGCATTCTGTAAAGGCGATGGTATTTTAATACAAGAAAGCCCAATGAGCATTTTAACCGGCCGTTCTGACCCTCCCCACCCCTATAGGTTTCACAAATGTTAGCGCGATCCTCTATTTATACGAACCGGCGTGACGAAAAGTGTGATTGTGGGACACAATATTTTGACTATAGCGTTACTGGATGACGTAATGTTTAAACTCTGATGACTCAGCTTATCTTTCTTATCGCTTTTATTTCTGCTGAAAAACGCAAATTCACTCAAACGTTGAATGTCGGTATAAATTCGTCGAAAACTGAGAATGCTCACACAGGGACGAAGAAGTATTTACTGTTGTGCCTAGACCGTAAATACAAACAGTGAACATAGAAGTAGAATCAAAATATAACGCTTGATGAACACGAGCTCGAGCAGATCGTCAAAGTCTGGGGCACGTTAAGGCATATCTCATGACGTGATGTTTAAATCCGGTTTGCTAACCCGGGAATCCCCTTGCAAAAGTAAACAAGTTGACTCGGAATTCGTAACGTAAACGAATTACCTCAAACCCAACCAAGGCAACATCGAACACCACACGCAAACCACACACATCGCTCAATAATATTCAGTTATTTTCTATCTTAAAGACTCGTAACAGCTACCTTATTAATCGATCTCCTTATTAATGACCGATTTCTTCGTCTTTATGCAATTCAAATCAACTTCTTCCCTAAAAAAAAAACCATTCATCTCTCTCCCTTCTCAAGAACTGTGATGTATCGATGGTGCAATCCACTAATTGCATCATCATACTAGTGCCAATCCCTTCTCTTCCTAAGCCACCGTTCCTTATCGCGCTGATAAGCTGCAAACACAGCTGTCGTTGCTCTCCTCTGCGAAATAAAGGTTACCCAATGAGAAAACTTACAATCCACTGCGGAAACCGTCCCCCCATAAAACGCCACGGGAAACTGCCTCTCACCCAGCACAATATTACACCGCTGCTATACAAAACACAACTTTCAAAGCAAATTACATTCACAGAAACGTGATATGCTCCTCATATTCACAAATCCTTCCACTCCCACATTTTTACATCCCTCAAAATGTCAATCCCCATAACAAAACTCCTGCGCTAAAAAAATTCACCATAACCACTAACTAGATCAGACAACACCGCCAGTTTCGCATTCAATCCTATTAGCTGATTTACTTAGTTGCGCATGCGTTATACAAGACAAATACTGAAACCTCATACTTAACAACCCTTCGCCGTTCATATCTTAAACACTGTAAATTAAAAGACAAGAACACACGAAGGTAACATTCAGCAGACTAAGATGCGCATGCGTCTTATAGAAGACAGTACCACTCCTGAGTACCCGTACCACAATCTTTACAGCACTTTGTTCGTATGTTAAGCCAACTGACCCGTATGCCAACTGACCCATATGGCGACGGCCAGTTAAAAATCCGAAGTTTTGAGTTATTAAAAATTTCTTTAAAAATCTTGTGCTTGTATACTCTTCATATGCCATAGATTTTCCTTAATAAAATGGTAGAAACTAGGATACGAGATTCCTGCAGTTATTTAGGTATGTATTCTGCTTATTAGAATGAAGGGTTCGACGTTATAAACGATAAATGCAAATTAAGAAACATGGTTCAGCTCTCGACTTTTGAATACTAGCTTACGCCCCTGAAAGGATAACTTAATTTGCTCCTGGATGCACCCTAACTGAAAGCACAGGCCTTAGTATAGGGTTCATTGGCCGTGTATTTTTCCTATGGCCTAGCAGGAAACAGTCAGGAACGAAGAGGAATAGTTAGGTAGTATGCATAGATAATCTCAAACATTGAATAGAAATTGTTTCGTTGTGACCATATTATAAGACATCACTTTCTCGTTCACATGTCTGAAAATCACTACTTTACTGAAGTAAAACGTTAGACATGAACAGATTAATAGATCAAACGTTCATCCAATATTACGATGCAAATTCTAAAATATTAGCGATTCAAGTCATTAAAATACTTTTGGTATTTTATTGCGAATGTGTCGAAGCCGCCATGTGCTTCTTGCTGGATTTTGTACCTCAGCTGCATAAATGAATCTCCACGATCTAAATTTGACAAGCACAAAACGACAATTCTATCGGATATTTTATACTGGTCGAAAGCGCGGTGCATTCTGGTGAAAAGGCAGCAAAACCGATGAAATAGATTTCTTTAATATTCTGATTATGAATGCAATTTAACAATGACAAATTCCCTACTCCCGTGCCAGACCTTGATGACAAATGCCCCACCATGGGAACACACATCTCGCCCGACAAATTCCTGGGAGGGGAGGGGCACGACTGGAACTGTCTGAGCCATTAGCTTGCCAAACTGGTTAAATTAATCACGTGTTTTCACGGCTTCATTGGTTTTTCTTGTCATTTGATATTTGTTATACGTGTATGTAAATTAAAGGAAACAAAGTGACAGCGGGAAAAAACAAAGACGCTATTTTCCTAATTATCAATGCTGTATTATCACATTTGCTCCAAGATAGGAGAAGATGGTGCTTGCTGTTCAAATCTGGAGAGGAAGAAATGAGACAAGTATCTTTCGGAACATGTTAGAAGATAATCATTCGCAAGATGTTAGAATATTCAAACGTCGCTGTTGTTTTGTGGCGCCTTGCAACCGAAAATGCAACTGGAAATGTTTTCATCGAACAGCTTCCTCTGAACATAGGCTTATTCGCGGCAAAAGCAAATTGCGGGCTGAAATCCCCTTGAGGTTATGAGCAGTTGTCCGCAAAGGATATGACAAAGTCACACCCCTACCGTGGCAGAAGGGGGGGGGGGGGGTTGACAGTGTTTCGTTCTAACGAGAAATTATAATTATGCTTGACATTTAATACATGATGACGTCACAATGCCTTACGAAATTAATTAATAAGATCATTGAAGAAAAACTGCCTAGTCGCAGACTTTGAGACACCAATGGGTACGTAAATATTGTTCTGTATTTAAGTATACTGAACCCTGGCATTTATTAACCATAAATTCTGACCTGTTAACAGATTTCGAATTTACTCTTCTGTGAATGAGATGATTAAATAAAGAGTGAGTAATTTGGAACCTTGGCAATTGATGCGACTAGCGAAACATTCGAAATCCAAGTACAATGGCAGAAGACGCCCTGAAAGTACGTAGAAGTGCGAAGACCAGATTTACGAGAAAAAAGAACGATTTCTTCCAAGCAATAGCTGAAGATAAAGACACTGAGATTCTGAGAACAAAATTTAGAGAGCTTACTGAAGCATGGTCCATAGTGGAAGGTAAGCATGACATTTATTTAATGTACCTTTCCGAGGAGGAGATTGAGACAAGTGAAAAATGGATCAATGAACTACAAGACGAATACAATAGAGCATCGGCGGTATATACGAAGTATGAAAATGAAATAAAATCGACTGAACAGAAGGAAAAGGAAGAATTGAACCGCCAGCATATGACTAAACTTCGAGAAGAAGAGTTTCAAAGGATACTTCAACAGACTATCGTAAAGAAGAAATCCGCGGAAGCAATCTTTGAAGCACTTATCGAACATGTTGAAAATGTGATTGAAACAAGAGCGGATAACGAAAACGCTGGAGCAACTTTGCGCAAAACTGAAAGGGATATAGAGCTCGCGCTAGCAGATTGCAAGCGCGCGCACGACAAAATGCTCGAAATTCTAAATGAAGCTTCCACAGAAAATGAAATCGAATGGATTCGAACAATCCAAACACGTTACAACGAGACAATTGAAAAAATTCAAACTCTCACCACCATGACAGAAAGCAAAAACAACGCCAAACAAAATTGTGCACTTCGCATGGAGAAAGTTAAAATGCCATCCTTTGATGGGACGATCAGAGAGTATCCCCAATTTAAACAGGATTTTCAAAGGCAAGTGATGCCAACATTGGACAAAGACAGCGCGTGCTACATCCTACGTTCCTGCCTAGGAAGGGAACCAACGGATGCGATCAAAGGCGTAGAGGATGATATCCAGGAGATGTGGAAACGACTAGACGAGAAATACGGGGACCCCGCTAAAGTAGCCGACGCCATTATTGATACAATTCAAAGTGTAAGACCCATCAAAGAAGGCGAGAACAAAAGATTCGTGGGATTTGTTGACACAGTAGAGAATGGACATAAAGACCTGAAGAGACTTGGACTAGAAAGAGAGATTACCACAACCAGTTCAGTGAGCATAATTGAAAGAAAACTGCCTGCCGAGATAAAAAAGGAATGGGCCAAACTGGTCAGCGCAGATATCAGTACAGTGGATAAAACCAACAAGTTCCCAAGTCTGCTAAACTTTCTTCTTAGCCAGAAAAGAGCGATAGAGTATGAAACTGCAGAACTACGATTTACCCGCGATCCGGCAATTAAAGGCTCGGCACACTATACAGGGACAAATAAAGATGCAAATGAAGCCAGTAGATACACTAGACCACAGAACAGCAAGTGTCTATTCCATAAAGAGGCAGATCACTGGACAAACGAATGCAAACTATATCTATCAAAACCAACCGAAGAGAGAATGAAAATGCTAAAGGAAAAAGGAGCTTGTTGGTCACATTTGAGAAGAGGACACAGAGTTCTGGAGCGTTGGAGAAAGAGACCATGCGGTGTGAAAGAATGTACCAAATGGCACCATAAGACACTTCACCAAGATGAAAAACGACCGGAAGACGCCTCCGGATCGGCGAGCTTATGCAATAACTCGATAATAGATTCTTGTCTTCTACAGTTGCAGAAAATTCCTACGAAGCGCGGTTGGGCCAACGTCCTTTGGGACAGCGGAGCATCACTCTGTTTCATTACGAATAGCAAGGCAAAAGCAGAACGTTTAAAAGGGACAAAGATAGAACTTACAGTGATTAAAGTAGGCGGCGACAACGAAAGGATTTCATCTAACAGATACACGCTTTCGCTTATTGACAAACGAGGGCAAGAAGTTCAGTTTGAAGTATACGGCATTGATAAAATCACTTCTGAAATACAGAGCGTGAATATAGATGGAGTAATTAAATTATTTAAGAATATACCAAGAGAAGACATATTACGACCATCAGGAGCAGTCGATGTATTAATCGGTTACGAATATGCCGCGTACCACCCACAGAATGAACAAAGTTCAGGACATCTCCTCTTGCTAAAAAATCGATTCGGGAGATGCATAGGCGGAACACATCCTTCAATCAAAGAGACCACTACGAGCCATAATCTTGGCCACGCCAGAATAAATACCATGATCGCCAAAGTTGAGGATTTCTATAAGATAGAAAACCTGGGAATAGAATGTACGCCCCGCTGCGGAGGATGCAAGTGTGGAAAATGCTCGTTGGGAAGCAAAAACTTCACAATAAAGGAAGAGAAGGAACTGAAACTGATCGAAACCAAGCTAGAATACAACAAAGACGAAAAAACATGGATTACAGAGTATCCATGGATCAAAGACCCATCCCAACTACCTAATAACAAGAAAGCCGCTATGGGGATGCTAATATCTACAGAAAAAAGACTAGCGAAAAATGCGAAACACGCTGAAGTCTATCAGAAACAGATAGAAGATATGATCGAGCGAGAAGTCGCACGAAAGCTCTCTCATACAGAACTGGAAAACTACAAAGGGCCAATTCACTACATTTCTCATCATGAGGTTTTGAAACCAGACTCAAAATCAACTCCGGTGAGAATCGTATTCAATAGCAGCGCACGTTATATGAACCACTCTTTAAACGATTACTGGGCAAAAGGACCGCATCTGCTCAATGATCTTCTGGGAATACTGATAAGATTCAGAGAAAATAGAATAGCATTGATCGGCGATATAAAGAAAATGTATCATACAGTGAAGACGAAAACGATAGAACAGCATACACATCGTTTTTTGTGGAGAGACATGAACACTGAAACATAACCAGACACATACGTGATACAGAGAGTGTCATTCGGTGACAAGCCTTCAGGCGCAATCGCCACAGTAGCATTGCGGAAGACAGCTGAAATGGGACAAGACAAATATCCCAAAGCTGCACATGTGATCAAGGAAAACACATACATGGACGATATAATAGAGAGCGTATCTGATAAAGAAAAAGCAAAGAAACTTGCGAAAGATATAGAAAATTTACTCGAGGAAGGAAGTTTCAAAATAAAAGAATGGATTTTCACCCATGATGGCACAGACCAAATTAAAACCCTGACTTTACCCAATGACGCATCGACAGCAACAGAAAAGGTTCTTGGAGTCGTTTGGAATCCAATGCAAGACGAATTTGAATATAAAGTTCAATTAAAAATTGCTGCTAAGAAAAACAAGAAAACCCATGTGCAGTCTGATACACAGGACCAAAGGTTCTTAGATAATACAAATACAACAAAGAGAATCATTTTATCACAAGTGAACAGTATTTACGATCCACTCGGATTGGCAGGACCATTTACGATCAGAGCAAAGATCTTAATGAGACAACTCTGGGGAATTGAAGAGAAGCTACATTGGGATGACCCAATCCCGGACAAGTACAAACGAGAATGGATACAATTCTGCCAAGACCTAATAGAGATGAATAACGTCAAATTCAAAAGATGTTTAAAGCCCAAAAATGCAACAGGTGAACCGATATTGATAATTTTCAGTGACGGTTCCAGTAACGCCTACGGCGCATGTGCCTATATGAGATGGAAAACAAGCGACGGACAGTTTAATTGCAGGCTCGTACTGTCAAAAAATCGACTAGCACCCATAAAAAGAATGTCAATAGACAGAATTGAACTCTGTGGAGCTGTACTTAACTCCAGACTGAAAACATTCCTACAACGACATTGCAGATACAAGTTTATAAAGTGCTACCATATCGTGGACTCCCAAATAGTGCATGGCATGATACAAAAGGAATCGTACGGATTTAATACCTTTGCTGCAACACTTGTAGGAGAGATACAACAGAATACAAGCCCCAAAGAATGGTTTTGGATGGAAAGCAAATATAACATCGCAGATTGGTTAACTCGTGGTAAAAAACCTAACGAAATAAATTTGGACAGTATCTGGCAAAATGGACCCAGCTTCCTTGAATTACCAGAATCTGAATGGCCAATACACGAAACATTGACCAAGGAGCAACTTCCTGAGTTAATTAAAATAGCATCCACTGTAACCAAATATTTCAAAAAAGAAGTCAAAGACACGTTAGCGTCAAAAATCAACATCGACAGATACTCAGATATTGGAAAACTAATAAGAGTGACAGCCAGAATCTTAGCGATGTACCAAAGAAAGCCAAAATCATCCTTCAAGCACGCAACAAAGTCACTAACTCCAAGTGATATTACAAAGGCAGAAAATTTCTGGATTATGGAAGCACAGAAAAACATGTACGAAGACATTGAAAAAGGAAGATACAAACGCCTATGCAACAGAAAGAATACAGACGGAATATACGTGGTTGGAGGCCGAGGAGAAAGGTGGATTGAGATGAGTCACAACAAAAATAAAGTTATATTTCTTCCTTATGATCATCGATTTTCACGTCTATATGCTGAACATATCCATAAAAGAGGACATCTCGGTGTTCTCTCTACAGCCAGTAAAATACGCGCGAGGTTCTGGATTGTCAAGTTGCTGAAGATGATTAAGTCCATTAGATACAACTGCGTGATATGCAAGAAACTAGACAAAAAACTGAGTGAACAAATTATGGGAAAATTACCAGTGGAAAGATTGAAGCCATCTCCCGCCTGGACTTGTACCGCTATTGATCTATTTGGACCATTCAAAATTCGTGACGAAGTAAAGAAAAGAACGACTGGGAAAACGTATGGGGTGATATTTAACTGCTTAAGCACCCATGCAGTACACGTAGATCTAGCCTCAGATTATAGCACCGAAAAATTCCTCATGGTTCTGAGAAGATTTGCATCTATTCGAGGGTATTCTTCAAAACTATATTCCGACAACGGGCCTCAACTAGTTGCGGCAAATGAAGAATTGAAAAATATAGTAAAAGGTTGGAATCAAGAAGAGCTAAAAGAATTTGGTGTGATGGAAGGATTCAAGTGGGATTTTGCCCCAGCTGACGCACCTTGGCAAAATGGAGTGTCAGAAGCATTAGTGAAATCGGTGAAGCGAGCGATAACAGCAGCTATAAGTGATCATGTCATGACATTCTCAGAACTCCAAACAGTTTGCTTCGAGGTAGCAAACCTTCTAAATGAAAGACCGATAGGAAGACACCCTACGTCACCGGATGATGGAACTTATCTCTGCCCCAATGACTTGCTACTAGGCAGAGCAACATCACGAATACCAAGTGGACCCTTTAGAGAGACGTCCAATCCTCGTCAGCGGTTTGAATTCGTCCAGAATGTTGTGAACTACTTCTGGAAGAAATGGACAAGGGACTACTTCCCAAGTTTACTAATACAGCCAAAATGGCACACCGCTCAACGCAATCTTAGGGAAGGTGACGTAGTGCTCATCCAAGATGCTAACCAAATCAGAGGACAATGGAAACTTGGTGTCGTCGTCAAGACATTTCCTGGGGAAGATGGAAGAGTAAGGAGAGTACAAGTACAGTACAAAAATCCCAAACCGGGGGAAGCCGTCAACAAGTATCACGGAAGAGGCTTTGTTACCGTTGAACGAGCAGTGAATAAGTTGGTTGTTCTTATCCCGAAAGAGGAAACTTAAAAAAAAAAACTGATTGAATAACTCCTTAAGATAAATTCAGTGTAATTTGACTTTTGACTTTACTAATCATGATTTTTCCGTGCCCGGGGGAGTGTTTCGTTCTAACGAGAAATTATAATTATGCTTGACATTTAATACATGATGACGTCACAATGCCTTACGAAATTAATTAATAAGATCATTGAAGAAAAACTGCCTAGTCGCAGACTTTGAGACACCAGTGGGTACGTAAATATTGTTCTGTATTTAAGTATACTGAACCCTGGCATTTATTAACCATAAATTCTGACCTGTTAACAGATTTCGAATTTACTCTTCTGTGAATGAGATGATTAAATAAAGAGTGAGTAATTTGGAACCTTGGCAATTGATGCGACTAGCGAAACAGACAGAACCTCTCCACTGGGTTTTTGCTGTGTTTCAATATTTCGGAGAGATTTTGCCTTTGGTAGAAAGCCTTTGATGTGCTCTACAAGATGAGGTACATATTATGGGTTGCAACGTTGATGGGAGGACCTTTGACGTCATCCAAGATGGCGGCCACCTTATATTTTTACCAATAATTAGAAATCATCAAAAGGTGGAGCTCTGTGAGCTCTGTGAGCTCTGTGAGCTCTGTGAGCTCTGTGAGCTCTGTGAGCTCTGTGGGCTCAAAATAAGGACCCAGACCTCTACCGGTTTTGGAACGCCTGGGAGATAGTAAAACAAGGTTTTGAAACGATTTTCACCATGTTCTTCGGCAAATTACTGTTGGAAACTCAACTTTCCTGCAAAGATTTTTCGGGCACAAGGCCGTGTGTTCAGCTGATCATCGATTAGAGCAAGTTTAGAGCGAGTTTGAAGGAAAATGAGCTAACATTCTTATGATTATGGATCGATCGAAGTTGCCTTCGTGGATGAAGATGATCTGCTATTTTGATTTAAATATTCTGATGGTTGGGGTTATGTTGACCGTTCTTCAGATGAAGAAGTTGACTCGGACTTGGTATGTGCCATACATTTAAAACTCGTGGTGAACATGAGATTCAATTTACTTTTGTAAGATAGAAAATTAAATAAACTTCAAAATGATACCAAGCATGGGGTTTACTGAGATATGTAGCGGCGCTCAAAAATGTCAGGAAAGCAACAGAGAAAACTTGAAGAAAAATACGTTTGATGGCCTAAATTTAATGAAAATTTCATTGCTTTCGGTGTCAAGTTCCCTGACTCGCTTAACTTTAAGCGAGTTGGACAAGCAGCTGTTTTCACGATATTTTTTTATTTTCCATCGTTTGACGACTGGCAAAATCACCTATAGAAACACACCCGATAACGTTCACACTAATACAAGAAACTGATAACGGAATACCGCTCGCAAATATTCCCAGTTAAAATAAATGTTATCGATGTGCCCGATGTCAGGGCCTAAACTGGGGAACATTGTTGCCGAAGTTAATGTTTCCCAGTTTAGCCACACTGGGAACATAGGTTGCGGCAACGAGTTTTGTGTTGTCAACAAAAAATATTTCTGACTCAGAGTAAAAGACATCTTTGTTTCCCGGACCCAAATTTTGGTGCCGCAAGATATTAGCCACTTCGGAAATAATGTCTCCACAGCAATGTTTCCTAGTTTAGCCAGGGCTTCATAAGCAACATAAGGTGAGTGAGTGAACTGAAACGGAAGCATAACTTGCGCGAAAATAGCGTGAAGTTCCTCGCATAAAAGAAAAAAAAACCATTGTCATCATCCTCTCCCCGTTTCCCCAATGTGTATATTTCTGTATAGACACATCGTTTTGTTCCTGTAATTTTTTCTGTCTTACAAATGATGCGGCAGGTGAAAAACTCGTGCACGTGCACATTTGAATGTAACAGGTTGGTTGTAAAAGTTTAAATCGCTTTTAACTTCCATACAAACCTTTGACTTTCCCTCCATATTGCATTGATTACCCATGATACACTTCATAGAGTGAACGGGTTCTACAGCGTAATTAAAATCAAATTGGCCTTGTTTTGGCACTTTCTGCTACCTAACCAGGTACCGACTGATAGCTTTCTTGCTGTACCACTCTCAGGCTTTGAGGCGGAATCAAAGTAAGCCCTTGCTTAGGGGAAACGAATAGGTTGCTTTTGTCCCAATATGACCGTCGTTGCAGAAATAATAAAATGAAAACTATCGACTAAGATATGAAGGAAATCTTGAGGTGAAAAAGCCCTGAAGGTCTTGAAGTGCAATATAATCCAGAGAAACGATCATAAGAGACAAAGACCTCACTGCCCTAATCGACGACCCGCGTTCTTATTGCGCCACATGTGCTACTTGAGATCTGACAATTTATTCAACTTATCACTTCTTTTATTTTTATCTTTTTAATTGTTCCTTAGTTAAGTATAATAACGTATTTGTGAGTTTAGAAACCGTTTTTTTAAACGACCTCTCCCTATTCTTGTTCATTCCCCCTAAGTTTAATATAGTGAAATATTGTAATTTTTAATTGTATATTGTAAGTTTGAATTTATTTTAAGTAGTAAAGTGTCCCCAATTAGCTGTCAAAGGCTAAATACTCAGCCTGACACTTGAATAAAGTTATTCATTCATTCATTCATTCATTCATTCATTCATTCATTCATTCATTCATTCATTCATTCATTCATTCATTCAGGTGGTATATCCAAGTGGCACGCTACTAACCTAGATGTGATTCGCATATATATAGTGGTGTATTTCATACTTGCCTTTTGCCCATTCTTCACCTGGTGGGATGAGCTTAAGGAAATCATACAAAAGGGTCTCTTCTGCGTTTCGGCCTGGCCCGCAGCGTCGCTGATACTGGCTGAATTTTGGGTGGTTTTTTCCTTTTCGAATGCAGTTTTTCTCAGTTAAGTCCAATATTTTCTTCATCCTTTCAACTTCCTGCTTCATCAAATTACCTCCACCATCACCTGTAAGCATGTAAAACGCACTGATAGTTTGTTTTGTAGAAAATTTTAAAATTCAAAAAGGTTTTGACATTTTAGTTTTCACCAAACATATACTTTGCCAAAATGAAGTTAGTGCTACTGAGCACCTTCAGGGGAGTCTCCAGCGTAGCACAAGTAGTGCATGCAATTTACAATACAATACAATACAACACAACAACACAACACAACGGAACGCAACGCAACGCAACACAACGCAACGCAACGCAGCGCAGCGCAGCGCAGCTGTGCAATTTTTTTGGATCCTAACCACACGAGTGCAGGCTACTTGCAACCTCTTGTTATAACAGCAATGCCATTGTCGTTCAAAGGTCTATTTTCATGTTGAACATTTAATTAGCCTCATCACTGAAGGCAGCGAAGTTCAGATTTCACGGGAATCCAGTGAATTTTTTTCCGAAATCGAGAAAATGGACACTATAAAAAGAGAAAATTGTCTTGAAGATTCAAAGCTAGCAAAAAAGCTAATGTCGTAAACTATTCACTTAGTAAGCCTGAAGTGCAATTGTGTCTGTTGGCCGCGCGACACCAAGAGGATTAAGTCCAGTGACTGACGACGACGACGACGACGACGACGAAAATGAAAAACAAAAAAACGACCATTTTATGAGTCGGCGACGTGCTTGTGCGCACGACATCCGCCTAACAAGAAATTCTGAAGAATTTACAGGCGGCCGATAGTCTCTCAACACCCCTCCCCCCTCGCCTTTTCCCCTACTAAGGAAAAAAGATTTCTTAAATTAGTATTTCTTGGTACCGGTTTCCGGAGACAGATAAACCGTGTTTTCGTCTTACCGGTGATAGATGATGAGTTGTGCGCTGCGTAATCAAAATTGTGACAGGTAATGGGCTCCTGATCGTGACTATTCACGAGGAGAATGTCCGGTATTTGACAGATTGGTTTTGAAAACTGATAAAATCGATTCGGTTTCTAAGGTGTGTTAAGTAAAAATGCAACTGTTTACGTCAATACTCGTGACGTGTATACGGCGACAGTCAAGGAATACCAGCCGTTTTTTCTTATTATTTTTGCCGCTATCGTGCACAAGAAAAGAGATTTTTTGAGCCCACGATACTTGACCTTCCATAGCATGGTGATGAAATGACCCTGAATGACGCACGGATTATTTTTGTGTTACCCACGATACTTGACCTTTCATAGCGTGATACATGCATTGATGTTATGTAACTAGTGAACCAAAAAGAATCAATTCAATCAATCAATTCATCAATTCTCGGGCCGTGTATACGGCGACGAGCCGTTTTTCTTATTATTTTTATTTTTATTTTTTTCGTGTCTAACATCTTCTAGGAAGGAACAGGATCACTGAGATTCCAAAAACACTCAGAGTTGCGGCTTTCAAAAGGTGATTTGCACGTTCGAGACTTGTAGTGTCTCGAAAAATCTAAGAATGAGAATAAAGTGTTAATAGCATATCATAAGCGATTTTTATGAGCTTCAAGTGAGGGCTACTTTTTCTAAGATCTTCCAGGAAGGAACAGGATCACTGAGATTTCACAATCGCCCAGAGTTGCGGCTTTGAAAAGGTGATTTGCACGTTCGAATTGTAAAATCTCGAAATATCTAAAAATCAGTTCAAATAGAGAGTTTTAATAGCATGCCATAAATGATTTTTATGAGCTTCAATTTGATATACTGGGCTTTCGACGAGTGAGGGTTACTTGGTTATCAATAGCCAGCATTACTGTCATAAATAATGTTTATTATTTATTATTATTATTTATTATTAGTAAAGTTTATTGTGTTGTGTTGTCTTGTCTTGCATTGCACTGCACTGCACTGTTCTGTATTGTATTGTACTGTACTGTACTGTATTGTACTGCACTGGCTGCACTGCACTGCACTGCACTGCACTGCACTGCACTGCACTGCACTGCACTGCACTGTACTGTACTGTACTGTACTGTATTGTATCGCATTGCATTGTAGTGTATTGTATTTTCAGTGTATAAATGGGTACCGGCGACATACTGCGCTGGGTAACCCAAGTGTATAAATGGGTACCGGCGACATTCTGCTGTGAGTAACCCTGCGATGGACTAGCATCCCGACCAGGGGGAGGGGTGGTAGCAATACTCTCAGTCGCTTCATCCTACAGAAATTGGGTTAAACTCCTGCTCGTGTGCGACTACCTACCTACCTAAGCTTATGTTCAGTCCACTTGGTGCTAAAGTCTTGTAATTGAAGATACATCTTGCTTCTATGCGGCGTCGCGCCTTTCTTGTCTTGACATCCTTACAGATTACGGACACCTGCATATCTTTGACACTGTGTCCTTTGGACGAGAAGTGTTTAGCAACAGGGCTGTCTGCCTTCGCGACAACTGATCGTTTGTGCTCCTGGAATCTGACACCGAGGAGTCTCGCAGTTTCCCCGATGTAGAGCATAGGACATTTGACACAAGAAATGACGTAAACCACATTTTTGTCCGTGCAAGTGAACTTTTCCTCGAATTTCAGTTGACCACCCGGGGTGTCGAGAGTCTCCGAAGGGTTGGTATGGGGGCAGGTTACGCATTGGGGTCGGCCACAAGGGAAAGTCCCTGATTCTCCATCAGTAGGTCCTGTTAATGAGCAAATACCTGTCATGTTGCATCGTTTTGAAATAAGTGCTATGCTCGTAAAAAGTGGTCAAGAAAACAGCAATTGGAATAACGTAAGCTCAGCTCCCAAGAAAGCTGAGAGTGCAGGGATTGTCGTAGCGTAAAAACACAGTTAACGCTAAAAAACTTGTCATTTGAAGATCTACAGTAATTAACATTTGGTGAAATTAATGGCCATATATTGAAGATAGATATCAACATTAGAGAACTGAAGTAACAAAGCCACTAATGACAAAGAGAACGTTGCTTCGAAAATGAATTCAGGTTTTCTCGGACGAAACCTTTATTACCCTGATTTGTTCAAATTTTCAAATATATTGCAACCGTCCAGGAACTGAATTTGTAGGGACGCCGTATGACCGTGTTCTATGTGTAACTTACAGTTGTGTCACTTTTGGATGATATTTTGCTGGGGCGGCTGAGAAATGTACCAGAATTTATAACGAAAGTGCAAAGCTATTGTTCCGCTCATTAATCCTTGTGGTTGGCGACGTTCGTGTTGCCGTCACCTGGGACAAAGTTTCCTCAAGCTCTTTACGATATTTTTCAATAATTTTACCTCCTTTTCCTGAAAGATTACCACGACTTCCGCAGTCCGCACTGTCACTTGAAGACGAACTGCCGCCAGAGTCGCCACCAGGTGGACCGGTCGTGGAGCCAACGCCTTTTGTTATAAGCACTTTCCTTCCATAGGTTCGTGGAGGATTGAATGGTTTTACTGGTGGTTGTTTCAAGGGCTCATGACATTTTAAAAAATTGGGAGTGAGGGGCACCTTGCTGAAATCCCTTCCCACCCTGAGAGTGACTTTGCATGGGCTTGGCATCAGTAACACTCCTCCGTAGATGCATTTTCCGTCTTCACAGTGGCAGACAGCCGGCACCCAACAGCATCCATTGGCCAACTCAGTGGACGGAAGGCATTTTTTGCAGCTCTTCTTCAAAGTAGAAAGTGACCTTCGATATTGCCTTAGTTTCGTTGCATGCTCATTGATCAATTTCCGTTTAATCTGCGAGACGGATGGGACTCGTTTACGTGCCATTTGTTGTGCAATCACACTCGAATCCCCAAAACGCACCCACTTATAAATCTCGTGATATGACGCTGGAAGGCCGGCCTTTTGATAAATCTCTTGAACCACTTCGTTGCTGATAAACGATGTTTGGCGCCTTATTTTAAGCAACATATGATCCAGTTTTTCTCGGCTATCTTTCTGAGCCTCTCGCACCGCTGACGCATACATTTCGTCATACTTTGCATCCATTACCTCACTATCGAGCCGTCTGCTTTGTTCCTCCAAACTCTCTTGAATGCTGGCGACGAACTGTCCCAGCCATTGAACTTTGCAAAGTTCCTTCAAGCGGAGGAATTCGGGAAAATACTTTCCGATCTGATCGTAATGTTTGGTGAAGTCCGCAATGAAACTTCCTTCCGGGCTGTCAGGATCTGGGCCTAGAACATCTTGGTCTTGCAGTCCTCCATCCTGTGTGTGAAGCATGGGCTTGCAGCGAACGCTCATGTTGACATCTCCAAACAACCAACGTATTGAATCGTCGTTTTCTTGGACATCGTACTCCATGACATCTGCTTGTATCCAGAATCGATGAACTCGGCTGAAAGAAGGACCGCGACTTGGTATGGACAAAAGAGTTTTTTGTAACTCATTAGGGAGACCCTTCAGTAAACCCTGATGGACCGGACGCTTGTGAAAAGGTGGATAGGATGAAATCTCAAGACCTGTGCTTAACTGCTTCAGGAGGTAGTCGGTGTGGAACAATGTGCTGAGGAATCTGCTTGCTTGCAATTCTTTTGGCTCAAATATCTGCTTATTGAAAGGATGATACAGCGTCTCCTGGGGAGCAACTGCTTCCAAGCTGAAGAAACATCCTGGCTGATCTCTAGTTAACCCAACGGCAATATCTTCCCAGCATAAAAGTGAGGGTGACTGCCTGGTTTGCTTTCTTATTAACAGCTGGATGCTGAAGTCATTCTTGTTGACTTCTAAGCCGACAAGTTGATGGATACCACTTGAAGCAACAGGTTCTAACAGTCGGTGGCTACCAACACGCCATCCTTCGCTATCCAGTGGAACCATATTACACTGGAGAAGTTGTTGGACACCATCCCATGACCAGTCTTCCGCGTACAACAGCTCAGTCATAGCAGTCAAGCGGAGGCCATCCCCAGTTGGATCTTGCAGTTGACACCGCTTGCGCCAGTGATTCTCATAAATGTGGTAGCGCAGTATAGCTTCTGACATAGGTCTCATCTGCGGTGGTGGTTCATCTTGGAGCTTTAACAAATAGTCAGAGTAGAGGTCTTGTGATATTATGTGCAAAACAACAGATTCGGTTGGAGAGAGAATTGGCATATTGTGCAATGGACAAAGACGCCCAGCGGCGACCAGCCAGTTCAAATGCTCTCCAATGGTTTTTGCGTCATCTTGACTTCCACAGGGTGTCTTGGAGGAAGCATAAAATTGGAGCCCCAACACCATTCTTGCCACATAGTACTGCATATGTGGGTGGATGCCAAAATCGAAGGACAGTGCAGCTGCCAGGTTGGTGAGTTTCAGAATCATCTTTTTGCACGAATACTGCAATGCGTCGTTAGAATTGGGCAATGCCATTTGTCTTGCAAACCACTGTGCTGAAGTAATCAATGTCACCAAAAGTTGAGAAGGATGGTTACAAGCAGTGGTGAGGTCGTAGTAGCAAAGGGCAACTTTGACTGGAGACCAGTTTTTGGTCTCCGAGAGCTTCTTTACAGCCAATTCGTATTTCAGGAACATCTTCATGTCGCAGCCTTCCACACTAACGTTTTCCCACCATCTGTTCTCTATGTCTGGTGGCGAAAAGATGTCATCTTCAGTAAGATAAAGACATTGCATAAAGTTGGTGGGTGTAATTTCATGCAATGTCTCCAGGAGCAATTTATGTCCTCCTTTCAATAACTGGCATGTGAAATGGTTTACAAAGTCGAATATGTGCTCCCGGCTACCGTTCTCCAAAAAGAGAGAATAGTTAGTCCAAAAGATGTCGGCGATTTGTCTAACAGCACTTGTGGGGTCCTGCTTAAATGTTAGCGTCGTTTTCGCAAGTCGCAACAACAGTTTACCGTATTGACTGTAAGTCTCTGGTGACTCTGTTGACAGCTGCTTTAAACACGCATCCTTGGCCTCTTCATCCATGTGTTGTAAAATGGTGAACACCTTCAGCAAGGAACCCTCTCTTATGGCAGCAATCAGGTGTGAGAATAGCGCCTTTACTCTTTGCTTGGTGACTCTTTCATGGACCTCAATGCAATGCCGTCGCCTCCTCATTGCCTCTACCTTTAAATCACGGACCGTAGCTTCACTTTCTTCAGTAAACTGAGCAGTCCATTGGATTGCTTCCTCATACTTGTCAGCTTTCCTTAACAAATCGGAGTCGTCAGCATCATGAGCTAGTTTCAAAAGGGACTCAGCGACCAGTTTCTGCAGCTCCAGAGTAACTTCCCGTTCAAACGTAGTTGTGCGAAGTACGTCTTTGCCATAGCGGACCAACCGTTCAAGCTTTTTACAATAGAAGAGTGCCCGAGCTTGTTTCATGGTGGCAATTTCCGATGGATACAGCTCATTGAACAGGTTGTACATCGCTAAAACGGCTTCCAAGTACTTTTTATCTGTTGCGAGCAAGGCCTGACCATGTGTCAACCATGTTGCTGCCTCTCTTGAGTTAAAAGTTGTCAGACAAGTCTTACATAGTGACCTTAAATCGTATGAACCACTTGTGGGAATTTTTCTCCTGGGGCTGGACAGACATTCACGACAGAATACGTTTTTACAGGCGAAACAGGTATCAAAAGATCTTAAAAAGGAAAACAAGAAGAAACCTGTTCTTCCACACTGCTGGCAGACAAGCCTTTTGCCTGCAGACAAGCTCTCTTGGTTGCCACCAGATTGCCTGGGCAAAACAGTACATTTTGGAATGAATAAGCTCAGTTCCTTAACAACCGAGTCTCGAGAGAAGGGCTTTACACTCGGACGGCCAAAGTATTGAAGAATCTGTTCCAACTCCCTACCAGACAAGCTTGAAAGGTCATAAATTGGAATGTCCATGGAAGGTGGATGCACTGGAGCACTTCCCTTCGACTCACGAACGAGAGATAGGTTAAGGATCTCGACAACATCCGCGGCTGAGGGAAAAGACGACTTTTGGCTGCTGATTCCACTTGCAGAGAAGCACGTACCAGGATCAGTTGGTGCTGGAAAAACTTTTTCTTTGGAACAAGGCCTCTGCTTTCGATTTGCGGCTAATGGATACAACCTGGGTAAATCGGTAATGACGAATTTCTTGAGCACCTTTTGAAGGGTAACTGAAAATGTATTTCTACCTGGCGATGTTTTTGATTTCGTCTTCGCGGTCTTCATTCTGTCCTTGTACTCTTTTGTAGCTGAGTTAATTTCGTCTATTAGAGGATTTATGTGACCCATTCCTTTCAGACATCTTGATCCTACTCTGGATTTAGCGTTGGTACAAATACTGCACAAAAGGGGTAAGGCATTCCAGTTGCGTGCATTGTTGTCAATCAAACTTTCATCTAGATTTCGTCGCTTTTCAGGATCCAAGAGAACAATTTTGGCTTCTGTTAAAAGCTGGAACTCTTTGGTGGCCCTGACCTTATCCTCTGGGTTCTTGTCTGGGTGCAGTTCAAGTGCACGTACGCGGAAAGCACGGTAAACTTCTTCGCTCGAGGCATGTTCACTTACACCTAAAAGCTTTGTTTATGTAAAGGAAATAAACAGAGTAAAGGAAGACATAATAAGATAAGAAGAATTTCTGCACTGCTTAACATCTTAAAGGTTAGAATGTGTAGCTTTTAAAGCTGCGTTGTGCTCTCTGACAAGAACAAGTTCGGACTCTGCTTCACTTCTGCTGCTCTGAAGCTTTACGTTTCTTCGCTACTTGTTAGAAGGTTCTTTGTTGTTCACCGGTAGGTTTGCGAATTTGCTAACTGTTGTGTTAATTTTGGGAAATCATGTGATTTCATGTCATGTCCAACATTAAAAGAACTGTAGTTTGCTTAAAACTTTGTAAGTGTACTCAGCACCAATATGAGTTTGACTGACAGCTTCGAACCCATTCAGGTGGCCCATGTTTTAAGCCCCGTCCACACGTATCCGCATACTTTAGGAAACGTATAAATTTTTATGCGTTTTGGCCCTCCGTCCACACGAGGACGGTGGAAACGCTCACCGAAAACGCATCTTTTTGAAAACACTCTCCAAAGGGGATATTTTTGAAAACACCATTTTCCTGTGCTCATGTGGACGGATGAAAAATGCAACTTATCGAAAACGATGCCGTCATAGTATCGGATTCAGTCTTGCCCCTCGCGAAAGATAAATTTACACAGCTGCATGCAGGCGCATCGCCGTTGTTTCGCTGCTAATTGGGATTCTTTCAAGCTAAGTATCATGTTGTCAGTTGAATTGCGCGTTGTTAAATGTTCAAGCTAATTAAGCGAGAAGACGCCTTCACTTAAAAAGTACTTTCACAGCCGGTTCGAAAGTCGGAAGCCTTAAACGAAGAAACATAGGTCGACAAGTAAGACCTCGAAGGTCCTGGGTTAGAGCAAGACGTACAAGTCATTCCGGTGAAGTGGAGGGAGAATTTCAGGATGAGTCGAGTCATGTTACTGATAAATGCGCATGCTCAATCAAGGAAGTTGGCGTTTCTGATCGTTTCAGCGTTTTCAGGTGGACGGGCGATAACGATTCAAAAACGCAAAGTGTCGACGAGGTTTTCTCGACAAGGGAGAAAAAATTCGTTTTCAAACGAAAACGGTTACGTGTGGAAGAGGCCTTAGTGCTATAACGAGAACTAAATACAGAAGAAAAACATTCTGTGGTTTCTAGTTATATTATTTGCATTTCCTTTCATTACCTAACTCAAATTTTATCTAATGAGTTTAATTTTACCTAATCGGATCTGAGTTGTTGAGAGATGTCATAATAGATGTACCTGATAGTAGTTAAGCACATGAGAGGAGTCATTCGGTCTTGCAGATGCCATTGGGAAGCTTTCCTCGCGATCTTTCTCTTCAGCTCATCCACAGTTCGGTCATCACGAAATGGAACTGAAATCAAGAAGAACAGTAGCTCACAGTTCGGTTGCTCAAAATTGGGCTGCAGTGGCTAACCCGGGTTAATGGTTTAAAACAAGCAGTTAGTACCCAACCTTGGCGTCATACAGCGGTCAAACTTGACTCCGATACGCAGCTCTATCCCAAAATAATATTACTGTATATAGTCAACAACATAGAGCGGATGACTGTAGACATGCACAAAAGATAAAGCCGTTTGAAAATATATAAGGGTTTTACTTTGGGAGTAAATTTCTTATTTCATAAGTTTTATTTACCGGCTTTACCCACACAAATTTTAAGGCCATAAAAACCGGAAGTGGGGACATACGTTTTCGTTTGACCGAAGTGTGGGTAAGCGCTAGTCCACTTTTAAGTAACCGGGCCCAGGAGTTTATTTACTCATCATTCAGGAAATTAATGTTTTAATTGGCTTGGATTTTTAACCTAGGCCTAAACTTGTGCAGTAGCATTACACTACAGTATAGCCCGTCCTTCTGCGTCGATTTGATTGGGATACCTTACCACATCTTTGTCTAAAAAACCTCGTGATCTGATTATTTCACATCAAGGTAAAAAATTTCATTAAACAACAGCATGCAGTGATTACTCAGGTTTGTTCTTTTCCGTGCCTGAAATATTGGTGAGTTGTATCCGACAGATGTGATCACAGCAGTTAAAATATGCGCAGAATAAATAATCCTGTTGAGTACGACAGTCTTAAAAGGTTGCAGAGTACTCGTTTGAGGCCAGAGGAGAGACTTTCTCACTTAAAAGTATCGTATTGCCTCTCTTATCGTTTTCTTAACAACAAGACGCTGTCAAAGCGTTCACTTACTCCTTACGACAGAGCTGAATAACGCACTGCGCATGTTCGTTACGTCACTGCTCTCCTCGTAGTGGAAATTTGTGAATGAGTCAGTTTCTTGTTCATAATGTGCTCCAAAAGGACAATAAATTGTGGGATATTTCGTTCTGAATGCCGATTTAGTGCTGGGAGATGTTACAAGAAGAATTCGGTGTTCTTTGATATCAAGGTAAGTTAAGTTCTCGTTCAATAGAAATTGTGGTTGAAAAGCTTTTTATTTAAGCTTAAATTCGTAAAATCTCGTTTCAGCCAAAACTTTACAACTTTACCGATGAAAACAAAATTTCTTCCAACTGACATAAGATACAATATGGTATTGGCTGTCCAAAAACACACAAACTTTTCTTAACCTTGCAACACTGTGCTCAACCAACGGGTTTGTTTACGGTACGGGAAAAGCCCACAAATACCGGTCATTTTAAATAGCCCACCAGGCCTGTCAAGTCGTGTCGCGCGCGGTCGCCCCGCTGACCTGTCAGCGTTATTCAGCTCTGTCACTCCTTATTCTTTTTATTTATACTCGGGCCCACTGTGCTTTTTTGCGCTCGCCCCAATTTTCGCGCGTTCAAAAAGCAAAACATGCTTCAAATCTGCGAAAACCCTACGGAAACGCTTACTACACAGGCTACCTCAGCTGTTGCAGTGTCATTCTCAACCCCCTTCTTTAGTTTAGTTACGCTGTATGTTTCTTGCTTTATTCATTTTCTTTGGCGAAGCTAATGAAAGAAAATAAAACAAAACAAGAAATTCCAAAGAATTTACAGGCGGCCGATAGTCCCTCTCCCCCCTCCCCTTTTCCTAAGGAAAACAAAAACTTTAGTAGTTCTTGGTTTCCGGTGACCTGTTATGGACAATTTGCACTTCCGGTATGTAAGGAATTAAGAGCAAATGTCGCTAAGGTTTGAGCAAAATTGGAAATGGTCAAAACAAACTTCCCTTCATTTTTTGTGGGAAGTTAGTCCTTCGGGTGGAAGTAATCATGATGGTATTTTTTCATTTCTCGTGATAAACCGAACTTGGTATCAGGGGGGGGGGGGAAGTTCATGCCCAAAAATGCATTTTTTTGGATGTTTTAATCCCCGAAAATGGACTCTTTGTTAGCTAATACTATCAAAGCACAAGAGACTGGTTGAAATTCTTTTCACATCCTAGCAACCTATCATCCTTCGACTTTACAAAAATGTTATTAGATTTTTTCTTTGTTCCCGGGGGGACTCCTGGCCCTGCATTCTTTGTAAGGGGGAGGGAACTCCACTTTTGAAAAACTGAAAATGAGACATCTTTGACTAAAACAAAATCTAACTGGTATTCACATTTTGATCAAATTCGAAGTTATAAATAAATATTTGATCCTTTCTTAATCTTTTGATGCTTAAAAGTCCGCGGGCACTCAAGTGGTTTTTGCAGGGCATGTGATTTAAAACAGGCACCTTAGGTAACATGACAATTTTCTACTATTTTAAGTGGCCACTTGTTAGAACTTAACGAATGCTACAGCAGTTATATACCATCATGCTGTTTCTTTATCATCTATAGATTGCTATTATTTCCCTTTTGTAGGATAATATTACGCGAATTGAGAAATATTACTTTTTCAACATCACACTCACGTTGGGGACTGTTAATTTATGCAAAAACAGTACTCAGTTAACCGGTTGGGAAAACTGTAAATATAAACTGGATAATCAACTAAACTAAATAAATAAGCTTTATAAGAAACAATTGTTGTCTGACATACCATTTCGTAAAGTAATCAGTTCAAGAGCGGCCTTAGAGCCAACCTCAAGTCGCGCCGAATTCAGAGATTTTTCAAGGTTCCATTTCGGTCACGACGGTTATTATCGCCGGATCAAGAGTTCAGTTCTCATCCTTGCAGCAGCTGCAAATGGTTTCGTTTACAAGGATCTTCTATCCAGTTTGCTGCAACCGCCAACAGATCAACCAAAACGCTACAAACAGGTCCCAGAGAAGCAAACATCACTCGATACTCAACCAATCCTGCTCTCGCCGCCATGTTGGATTTCGTGACATGAGTACTTCGAGTCTCTTGCCGGTATCTATTTTTGTCAGGCTGCTCAGAAATACAGTTTAAAGTCAACTGGCTTGTTCTTTCGAATTTTAAGGAAGTTCAAAGTATTTAACTATCACATTATTTCATAACATTCTTCTTACTTGTACACGAGAATTGAAAGATTGAATGTTTACGATTGTTTGGTGTACCGCTGACCGGAATCTTATTGCTTATCGCAGCAGCTGGAGGCGTGCTCAACTGCGGCTTCTACGAAGTCATTTTTCATCCAAGTCTTAAGTCTGACGCAATCTCTCCCAACTCTCTTCATTCGTCATTAAATGGAGACATTGTTTTTTTTTGCAAGTTGGGCATTCTGCTAAAATAGGAGGCCACTTGCTGGGGAGTTAAAAAATCAGATAGTTGAAACACGCGCTCATTATCTTCATTTTGTAGAGTTCCCGTCATCGCCTTTGCAACATTTTCTGGGTTTGCTTTCGTGTCTGTCTTCTCCTCCTCTTCGTAATATTCTATTTAGAAAATCTTTCTGCTTTTCGTTAGAGGATGATCTTGACTTATTAGACTTAAGAGCCCATCCCTGTGCCAACGTATGTTGGCCTGGTTGGGTTTCATTGGGGTTTTAAGGATGGGTTTGCTTTAAGACCAGTTCCTGCAGCCTGCGTGCGTAGCACTGTTTCGCTTTATCATACAATGATTTCCCATCAGGTCGGATCTTGTGATCTCCGGTTTCAATATGTTCAGTGCCGTTGCCTCGGTAAGGAAGATCGGAAGTACGTTTTCACACACATCCATCCACTGGGCACGAGAACAATGAGGCGACCTCAGTGGGATTACTCTTCTGAAGTTGTACCTATTGTGGTGGTCACTGTCCTCTCCATGTTATTATTCATTCTCATCTTCAGGATCGGCTTCTTCATGATTTTTCCTTTGTTTTGAGAAGGGCACAAAATCCCCACTTGTTGGAGAGTTACCTCGATGATGGCGGAGTTCTCTGCGGTCTTCTTACCTTATTCTTAACTGATCAAAGCACAATTTTAAATCATAAGCGAGAGTAAGCATGCTTCCCAAGTGGTCCCCTTACCAGGCTTGCTTGTATACGTACAATAGCCAACATAAATAGATAACTCCACTTAAAAAGGAGATTAGGATAGGAGTTTTGTAGGGCCTGGTTAAGTTACCGGCTACACATGTAGTATCCCTTGTTATAAGTTTTCAAAGTGGCAGAAGAACCTTGTGTTGCATACAAGCAGTGTTATTAAAAACATTACCATCTTAACATTTTGGGGAAGTCGGAGATATGTATACTAATTTACATTCCTTGAGACAATCCCTACGGGTTCTTAGTCCCGGAGAGGTTCAGCACGGAGGTTCAAACGCTCACCCTTTAATATACTCATTTTTACCAAAATGGTACCCCTTTCATATACCTTATCCTTTCGTATACCTCAAGGATAAGCCAGAACTATATAATTTCCGACAATTGCCACGTTTTTCTCGGACTTTCAGTCATTCTGATCAGTTGCTCAAAGGGTGCAAGCTTTTATGTGTCATTTCTGCCAAAATTTGGCACCCTTTTAGCCACCATTTCTTCCACTTTGCAGCCGGTTTTGTGAACCTTTCATATACTAAAATGGCAATTTTCCCAACCCTTTAGTATACTGCGAGCTTAGAAAGGCACCACTTTCCGGCCAGGACTCCCCGTGTAGCCCACCATAGGAAGTCCCCCCCCTCCCCCCAGGCCCTAGTTCAAAGTTAAAGAGCCGAAGATTAAGTTCCGGTCAGCGATACACCAAACAATCGTAAACATTCAATCTTTCAATTCTCGTGTACGAGTAAGAAGAATGTTATGAAATAATGTGATAGTTAAATACTTTGAAATTCCTTAAAAATTTGAAAGAACAAGCCAGTTGAATTTAAACTGTATTTCTGAGCAGCGTGACAAAAATGGATACCGGAAAGACTCGAAGTACTCATGTCACGAAATCCAACATGGCGGCGAGAGCAGGATTGGTTGAGTATCGAGTGATGTTTGCTTCTTTGGGAGCTGTTTGTAGCGTTTTGGTTGATCTGTTGGCGGTTGCAGCAAACTGGATAGAAGATCCTTGTAAACGAAACCATTAGCGGCTGCTGCAAGGATGAGAACTGAACTCTTGGCGTTAATAATCGTCGTGACCGAAATGGAACCTTGAAGGATCTCTGAATTCGGCGCGAGGTTGGCTCTAAGGCCGCTCTTGAACTGATTACTTTACAAAATGGTATGTCAGACAACAATTGTTTCTTATAAAGCTTATTTATTTAGTTTAGTTGACTATCCAGTTTATATTTACAGTTTTCTCAACCGTTAACTGAGTACCGTTTTTGCATAAATTAACAGTCCCCAACGTGAGTGTGATGTTGAAAAAGTAATGTTTCTCAATTCGCGTAAAATTATCCTACAAAGGGAAATAATAGTAGAAAATTGTCATTTTGCCCAAGCTGCCTGTTTTAAATCACATGCCCTGCAAAAACCACTTGAGTGCCCGCGGACTTTTAAGAGGCTCTGACTGTAAATATCGAGAACCGGTGGACAAGCTAAAAAAATCGAAAATCCTGATAACTTGCCAGAAGAACACTTTTGGGGAGCTATCTTCGAAAATATTACATAAACCTTCTGGAATTCTATTGTTTTCGAGAAATTGGGAAAAAAACGGTTTTGCTTAATTAATTATGCAAAAAACAGGTTTAAAATTAAACAAATTGAATGCGCTTGCTTGTAAACAACTTGCAACGCCAGAAAACAATTTTAATTTTAAATGATAGCAATACTCGTCTACTTTCTAACAATGGGAATTGCATGGAGTTTTGCTTCATTTATATGGTTTGGTGGTTCTTTGAAACAAAGCCATTTTGCGCACTTCGGAAAAAGTCAAAAATTGGTAAACTTTAGAGGCTTAAAATGGGTCTTGGTATGCCTAATATCGAATTGAAACAAACACCGTGATAAAGTTTGGCCCTACTTCTATTATGATATGAAATAAAAAATCTGGGCAATTCAGGCTCGCGCTGACAAAAACACAAATTCGCGAACCAGTGTTGCCAAAATTTGCATAGTTTGGATAATAGAAAAAAAACTGTAATGGAAGGTCGACTTGAAATATGACAAATCGTTTACCGTAACTATTTTCGGATGGTCTTTCTACTAGATGATGCATTAGCTGATATCTTAATTTATCTCTCTGAAGAACTACGAACAAATTTGGAAAATTGTTGGTGAAACTAGAGTGCAGTGGGTTATCATATTTTGTCAGATGTCTATACTCTGCAGCACCAATGGCCTTTCTTTGTTATTTGCAGTTTTTTTGGGGGAAAATACCAATGTTCTCGAAAATCCAAACGGTTTCTTATAAAAATCATTAAAGTTGACATACGCGTAAAAATTGAGAGCTCAGCCGGGCTGTGTAAAGCAAGGAACATAAAAGTATGACTCAAAATAATCCAGTCACGCAACCGATCACTGCACGTTCATGCAAACGTGAAAATATTGTTCAATGAAAATCTTTTCCTCCAAAACCGTGAAAGAGTTCTCAGCGATCTTGCAAAGTAAAACCAAACAAACTGTGTATTGATATCTCTGAGATATACAGCAGCATTTAGAACTCGTAAATACCGATCCCGCTGCGAGAACGTCTGTGGTTTGCGTTTTTTAAACATATTTATCCAAGTGTAATAATATTGATAGGAACAGCACAATTTTTGACAAATACGTATAAATCATAATAATAATGATGCACTTTTGCTTCCTGGCCAAAATAGTGTGATTTCAAAAAGTCGCCCAAAATCTTAGTAGCCGTTTGAAAAGAGCGATCGAGTCACGTACACAACAACATACTATTTCGCAGTTTTCTTCTCTCGAAGAGAAAGGTGTCATATCTGTCATATGTATACGAAACTAATTCTAGATTTGCCTGTCGCAATTTTCGTCCCCGTAGAATATCAGCTGCACATGACAGTATGCCCCAAACACAGGGATGCGTACGGTATTCGCTGGAGAACTAGCCATGCATAAAACAGCGGCCAATGTAGGAGACCGCATTTAAAAACTGCCATAAGTAGAATGACAAATTGACAAAAAAGATTCACGTGACACCGGTCACGCAACAGCTTGTGTAGGACTTTTAAAACTTCTTCTCCTTCTCTTTAGTTTTACGTAGAAATAGTAAACGCCCAAAACAATGCACAAATAGATTGAAGGAATGTTTTAGTTCATTCTTTGTGTGTCTTCAGTAAATAAAATCCTCTAAATTGAGCTCACCCAGACTACTACTTTTCATTTCATTCATTTCATTATGCAAATATTGGCAACACGGGTTCGCGAATTTTTGTTTTTGTCAGCGCGAGCCTGAATTGCCCAGATTTTTTATTTCATATCATGATAGAAGTTGAGCCAAACTTTATCACAGAGTTTATATCAATTCGATATTAGACATACCAAGACCCATTTTAAGCCTCTGAAGTTTACCAATTTTTGCCTTTTCCCGAAGTGCGCAAAATGGCTTTGTTTCAAAGAACCACCAAACCACAGAAATAAAGCAAAACTCCATGCAAGTCCTATTGATAGAAAGTAGAAGAGTATTGGTATCATTTAAAATTAAAATTGTTTTCTGGCGTAGCAAATTGTTTAAAAGCAAGCGCTTTCAATTTGTTCAATTTTAAGCCTGATTATTGCGTAATAAATTAAGCAAAACCCTTTTTCCGAATTTCCCAAAAACAATAGAAATCTAGAAGGTTTAAGTAATATTTTCGAAGATAGCTCCGCAAAAGTGTTCTTCTGGCAAGTTATCAGGATTTTCGATTTTCTGAGCTTGTCCGCCGATTCTCGATATTTACAGTCAGAGCCTCTTAAAGTGCCACTGGGACCAGAATTTTGGTGTTCCATATTTTTACATTTTTGAACATAGTTTGTGGTTCTTAGTTACCATTCCAAATTTCAACTTATTACGACGACTAGAAGTCGCTTTTTTCGGACGGTTTTTGTCGAGATTTTGCGGCCGCCATTACTGGCCCTTGTTCCGGAAGCTGGCTTGCGAATGAGCGGAAGTGACGTCAGAGGCTCACCTCAAACCTAGTGCCTTCACATGGTTACTTGCCACGGGAAAGTAAATTGTCCTCGAGGAAAGATTTCTTGCCAAGTGTTTGTTGCTCGACTTTGAAATCTTCCTTGCTGCAGCAGTAATGACAGGTAGCATTTGTGTTGTACAATGCTACAACAATAAATCCAACCACCGAGCTGGTATTTTGCTTCATTGAAGCCCTGCGAACGGACCCGCAATGGAAAAAAGGACAATGTTCGCACTCACACACAGTGCGAATTTCAACCCGAGAGGCATTTTGATCATTTCATGGACGAGTTTTTCCAGAGGGCTGTTCATGTCGCAAGATCCCAGAGGTCGATCATTTCATTGCCCATTCCAACTATATGGAATCAAGAACCGGAAAAAACATTATCTGCGCGAACAAGACGAAAGATAATTTACCTAATCTTATAACGCAGTTGAAGTGATAGTTTGTTTCTTTTTCAACGCATCCACCATTGTGCAAAACTGATTTTCTTTTAACGTATTTTGAAATTTCGTCGAGGAAAACCCTTTCAGTTCTGCCGTCTGCTAGCGCGAAGATCCTCGGCGAATGCAATCCTGACCGCCGTGATTAAGCTGAGATAGTTTGGACTGCCTATCTTTTCCTTTTTTTAATTCCGCGTGTGTTAATTTCAGAGCAGTAATCGCTTAGAAGCATGAACATTTATTTTATAACATACCATCCTGAATGTGGAGAAACTTTTCTCTCTTTATTCCCTGTCGGTGAACAGTCGATTGACATTATTGTTCGGGCAGTAGCAAAACTTAAGTTAGGTATTATTACTACTTATAAGAATTGAAAATGGGAGACATTCCACCCCTAAAATCCCTGAGCATCTGAGAATTTGTCAATGCTGCAGCTCAAATGAAGTTGAAAACGAAGTACACTTCCTCTTATCTTGCAATAGATATGATCCAATTAGAAAATCTTTAATGGACGATATTATTAGTAAATATTCCGATTTCGATTCTTAAAATTGTATTTCTCTTAAATAGCATTGACGCTTTCACTTGTTAAAAATTAGGTTACTTCATTTACGAAGCTTTTGTATTAAGAAATGGGTCAATAGACACAGAAATTGTAAATTGATCGATTTTGCAACAATTTTTCTTTCTCTTTGCTATGTGCAATGGCATTTGTAATTGGGAATGCAACAACAACAACAACAACAACAACACACTTTATTTGCATTCCCAATTACAAATGGTATTGCAAAAGTATAGGAAAATAATGATAATAATAATACGAATTACATCTAAAGATATGTAAGGGTAAGTAATAGGATCAACTAATTGACGATTGTTGCGATTGTCGATTCATTTCTTAGTGCAAAAGCTTCATAAATGAAGTAACCTAATTTTTTACAGAGAGAGGCATCTATATTATTAAAGAGAAATATAATTTTTTGATTGGCATCTATAGAACTAAAATCATAATAATTTCTAACAATGTAGTCTATTAGAGATTTTCTAATTGTATTATATCTACTACAATTAAGTACAAAATGTTCTTCGTTTTCAACTTCATTTGAGCTGCAGTTTTGACAGATTCTCAGATGCTCAGGAAATGTTGTTGTTCGAGATAAAGGCTTTAAGAGATCGGATCGTCGGTGCGTGGAAATTGAAGTTGGGAAAAAAATATGGGTCAAATATCACACGCCACTATTTGCCTAAGGGTTTAACAATGTTATTTCTTTTACCTGTCATAGCAATCTTAGTAAATGAACTACTAAGAAAAATGATTCAGTGTCAAGTTATTATTTTTCGCAGCGAATAAGGCAACCGAAAGCTTCGTTTCCTCGGCGGTCCGCATGTTGTTGTTGAGCAGCGGAAAATTTTCCTTGTGCGCTTTTAATTTTGACTACAAATATTTAGATTCCGTCACACAAGGCCTCCAGTCCTTGAAAAAAAAGGTTTTGATTTATTTCACTTCTTTCGGCTCAGAAAAAGAATTCTCTAAAAACTGTTTAAAATATTTAGCAGCGCCAAGCACTTGTGTTTCAATGTGTTGAGTGACCACTGTACTATGATACACACGATAAGCTGCCTGGCAGCTGACTACAACAATAACGGTTTTTCAAGAAAGATTCCCAGACTATGCCAAGAATGGCCAAAAATCTCAATGCTTTTTTTATAATATATAATGAACATAAACAACGGCAGACAAGGTATCGCTTCTTTTATTTTCTCCCACACCAACAGTAACATCGATCGACCCAAGGTTGAGAATTCGCGAGCATCAAAGTCTAAAGTTTTCATAGGTGTTTTGTCTAAATTTCCACAGCTTAAAAGATCAATTCTTCGAATAGCCATGTCTATTTTGCCACAGGTTTACAGTGGATAAAAGTTACACAACCTACCTTGGAATGGACAACTTTATGATCGCTGTATAGCGGCTTAACAGCTGGCTGGAGAGCGCTATCCAAGCTTTGAACAACCGAGATGAAGGGATAAATTTTATCCACCGGACAGCGACTTATCCGTTGAAAAAGAGTTATCCACTTTTTGAGCAACTGGGGCCTGAACTACAATCATTGTCTAAGCATACTTCGCTTCTGTTTTGAACTCCCGCCAAACAACTCAAATAATATTGTCAACAAACCGGTTTACAAGATTATTAGTTGAAACCTCACATCAGTTCTTACATCGTACGGTGAGAAAAATTCTTCATTTGCCGAATGAAACGAATCCTCAGAGGCTTTGGAAGTTAAAGACTGTTCCGAATCGTAGAAATACTCTTCGGAGGTTTCGCAGTCGACGGTAGACATCTTCAGTCAAAACACAAGGAAACGCGACTGAGGTGAGCCTCTGACGTCACAAGCTATTAAATTGCGCAATCGCCCAGGAACACGTTTTCAGTAATGGCGGACACATTTTACGCGACTTTGGAGCTAAAAAATATTAGGATGGAAGGTTTGTTGTTCAGTTTTCTGGGGAAATATGAACAAAACGCGATATTCTCTAACAGAATTTGGCGGAAATAAACCTATGAATTTTCGTCTCAGTGGCACTTTAAGCATCAAAAGATTAAGAAAGGATCAAATATTTATTTACAACTTCGAATTTGATCAAAATGTGAATACCAGTTAGATTTTGTTTTAGCCAAAGATGTCTCATTTTAAGTTTTTCAAAAGTGGAGTTCACCCCCTTACAAAGAATGCAGGGCCAGAGGTCCCCCCGGGAACAAAGAAAAAATCTAATAACATTTTTGTAAAGTCGAAGGATGATAGGTTGCTTGGATGTGAAAAGAATTTCAACCAGTCTCTTGTGCTTTGATAATATTAGCTAACAAAGAGTCCATTTTCGGGGATTAAAACATTCAAAAAATGCATTTTTGGGCATGAACTTCCCCCCCCCCCTGTTACCAAGTTAGGTTTATCACGAGAAATGAAAAAAATACCATCATGATTACTTCCACCCGAAGGACTAACTTCACAAAAAAAAATGAAGGGAGGTTTAAGCGCTTACTTTTACTTAACTTCCATACGCAGCAATACTCAAAACAACGGAATTAGACTCCTCTCTAGCATTAATTTTTTCGTAACCACCACTACTTGAGAAACAGAAGTAAAACAGACTTTTAACAGTGGCCTTCGGTGACCTGCTTGGCACAATTAGCCCTTCGTGTACTGGTACGATCTGTCACCGTATTCCCTTTAAAAACGTGATTTAACACGTCTGCAGCAATTGTAATGTAGTTCGTCAATAAATTCCCTGAAATTTTTGTGCGATCATAGACGGAAAATTTATAACAGCAATACCATTCAATTCTCGTTCAGTAAGCCTTCAGTGTGCAGTTGTCTCTGTTGGCCGCACGACACCAAGAGGACTGAGTTCCAGTGACGGACGACGACCGACGAACGACGAAAGGAATGCAAAAGGAATGCAACTTCCATTTTATGAGTCGGAACGACTTGCATATATGCACGACGGCCGCCTAATAAAATAAAATAAACATTTGAAGATGTCTGTGGAAGTCCACCTCTTAAATTATTTTCACTACACAGGCCATTCCCACTATCAACAACAGTATCTAGGAGGTTTATAACAAGTAACATACTTAGCACATTTTTAGTTGGAAAAAGAAGGATTGACCTGTTCAACCTGTTCACTCAGCCCAAACTCTTCTAACCTCCCCAAAGTTCTTTGGGCAGAATAGCGTGACGAGTGAAAAAGAACGTCTGCGTAGCTAGGAGACTACAATACTGTGTGCGTTTGTAGTGATTTATGGAGTTTGTAGGGGAAATATAAAATGTTGAGAAAATCAGCTAAACTTACTTTTGCCACATTTTGTTTAAGGCATTAAGACAGATCGTCAAACCAGATCAGATTGCCTCAAACAGACACACGCATACAAAATGCCCGGGAGGAGGGGGTGGGTTACTCTTTTATATAAGATGTTTAAGTATGCACCGCCCCAGAGCGTGTGGTTTTTTACCCCTTTTGGTCTGAAATAGTTTAAGGTTTTTCGCTTCAAATTTTAAGAACCAGGGTCTGGAATTGTGTATGTTTTTCATAATTTGTTTTCTATCATTTCTAAGTAGTCACACCATACCATGTCATATAATGTAACTTCCGCTCATTGTTTTACTACATATTCTGTAAATTCGTGATTTGCCTTAATAAACCTGATGAAGACTGGTAGTGGCCAGTCGAACTATTGTAACTCAAGACTTTTCACGTTGTTTGATCAGTCCCTTCCGGAGTCATTTTGACAATCATTTATATGTTTTACATCAATCAACTCTTGAGAGAAGCCGTTCAGGTCTGAAATAGAGTAGGGAAATCACATTTTTGGTCTGATGAATAGGGTAAGTGTTTAAGAAAGCATTCCGCACACCTCTACCCAATATTTTCTAGGGGAATCCCTAGGACAAAATGTGGCCAAAAATTAAGCTTATTTTATTTCCTCAAGTTATTTTATATCACGTGCGAGTTTGGGCTCCCTGTGGCTATGATAGCTTGTTTACTACAATCACAGCAAATAATAATAATAATAATGATAATAATAATAATAATAATAATAATAATAATAATAATAATAATAACAATAATAATAATAATAATAAGAATAAGAATAATAATAGAAAAACAGATGGAAGATGAAAGTCTTCACTTTTAGACGCTTTTATTAACACCACTTACCATAATTTCGAGTGATAATATGTGTTTCACAATTCTGTCAAGAAAACAACTGAAATTTTTCTATGTGGAGAATAAAAATGCATACGTATGCCATTTTTGTCTTTAGATCTAATAAAAATGTTAAAAGTATCAAGTTTTATAGAAACGTAAACATGTCTGCATGTATGTGTGAAACTTTCCCACGGCCATTTTTGCAGATAAAATAATTTTTCAGTTCGTAAAATCGTGCAGTTTTTTATCATTTTCGTTCAAAAGCTCTCGTTGGCTTGAAAAATTAACTGTTTCTTGTGAACACAGGTCACTGTAGAAATCAAAATGTGCTTGCTCTATTTCTCGCTTAAAGGTCGGCACACACGAGCAGATTAGTCCCTGCCACTAGTCCCTGCGACTTGTCCCGGTGGCAGGGAACAAAATTTGGTCCCTGCGACTGTGAAGTCCCACGGATTCGAACTGGGACCAGTTTCAGGGACTTGTTCCCACAAACTATGCTTGGTCCCTTCGTGTGAACCGTTCGTGGGACAAGTCCCTGCGATGACATGAACATATTTCATCGGATCTTTTACTTTCTTGCCAGTATTGGGAGCCTTGTTCGAACAGTTGCTGTTTTAGGAATCTATTAGGTCAACGGAGGAAAAATTTATCGAAATTGCAAATGACAAACACTCGTAGACTTATAGATGAACAGTGTGCGGTTTTATTTAGCCGCTTTATTTTAATGTTTTGCGGTTAACTTACTTCATTGGATTTCACTGTTCAGGTCCACTCCAGTTTTCGCCTTCACGCTTCGGCAAATTTGAGAAAAAGCGCCCTTAATTTTGCTGTTTTGCTGCTAACAGGTCCCTGCGTGTAAACCCTTCAAGGGATTTGTCCCCGCAACTAGTCCCATTGTGTAAACAGTACAGGAGTCTAGTAGCTGCAACAAGTCCCTGCGACTAGTCCCTTCGTGTAATGTTCGCGTCGGCTACAGTGGAATTAAAAATAGATTTGACTGCAGGTTAGCACGCATTGACTCAAAACAAGTGTCGACATATTTCATCGCTGCCTGCTTGAAACAACGTTCGGTGAGAACTCGAAATCCATGTTTCCCATAGCTCATGCTGGGATGTGGAAAACTTTTACCGGAGAAACCTTGTTTCTTGTAGAAAGGCACGTTTTTGCCAAGGCGATGAGTTTGCAACCAAGTGAAGATTAATTCTCTTAAAACGGAGCCAATACGTTTTCAGAATATTTCAAGCAATTCCTGGCATTCTGCGGTAAAATAAATTCGATGCAATAAAGCCCAATTTGTTAAAACTTTGCTGAGTTCGAACTGGCCCCAAACAAAGTAGCTTGGATACCCCAAGCCAGTTTCAAGGTATGGTTTATTTCAATGTTTGTCTGTCTATTGAAAGAGGATTGTGATCATTTAGAATTATGGCACATGTTAAATTATTTCACAGAAGTTAGGCTCCAAGTCAGTTTCTACGTGATCGTCAAAACCTGCCTTTAGTTTGGAATTGTTTGTGTTCAGTAGACTTCGCTACTGCTGTTTCACAACTGTCTAGTTGTCTAGTTCTGTCGATAGAAAGTGCCTATCTTTTTCTCTGCGCTTTAGTTTACCAGCGCGATGCAAGTTTATAGTACTGATTTTCAAGATTAATTTCCTGTGATTTTGACCTCCAACCTCGTTCCCAGGGTCCTCTCTCTTCCTCCCTCGAGAAAGTACCCTGGTTTCGGCTGGTCACGTGTCTCCCTTAAGCAAACAGCTCCCCACCAGGGTGGACTTGCTTTTCTTCAAGAAGCGAAGGGAAAAGCGAATGCAAATCTTTTCAAACTGGCACGAAGACAGAGGAATGGAAGTCATTAGCTCACTTTTTTCAAAGACAGGGATGCTGAAAAAATCTACAGTCTATTATCTGCGGCGTTTCAGAAGCACAAATAATGCAGATTTTCCATCAACAAAATATTTTACGGTAGGCTCGATCTGTTTTGAATTTGCCGAAGACGTTTGATAAGAAGCTGCTCGTATTGCCCGAACAAAATGTCACACACTCATTTGCATTGTTTGCTATATATTTAATTTATTGGCCTAATAATGCAAGTAAAATTCTGATAATAAAAGCCCACGCTGCACTTGTGTATTTTTATCTGCAAGCTTCAATGTAATGGTAAAATCCTGCAGACCAGAGTACAACCTTCTTGTCAACAAAGCTCTTAATTATAAATGTTATTTAGTTTAGCACATTTTTCATTTTGTCACGTCACTGTTTTGTGGTGAAAAAAGTTGGGTTTTTTTCGGTCAATCGGCGGTGTGAGAGCAATTTCGCCTACTCGACAGGAATAAAACAAATTACCTTCAAATTCTTACAAGAACGGTGGTTTCAGTCGGTTAGCGCGGCGTATTTTAACCTGATTTTACCATCGCGCCGTTTGTCTGTCTTGCGTACGGTTGCCGAAAATTCTCCTGCTCCTTGGAGATGCCAAAAATAAATTAGTCCTTCCTAATCCTTAACACTCCATTTCATTTCGAGCTCCGTAAAGCATAAAGCCGATGGCTCTCCTTGTTGTAAATTTGTTATGTTGTGACTCGTGCCGGGTTCCGTTGACTATGGCGATGGTTAGCGAATTGTTAGTGACAATCTTACAGTTTGCTACCCCTCCCCTGTAGCACATTCTTGTTAGCACCCAGATTTTGGGTGCCACGTGACCAGCCGAAACCAGGGTACTTTCTCCAGGGAGGAAGAGAGAGGACCCTGGGTACGAGGTTGTTTGACCTCTCGAACCCGAGATTCAATTTCCTGGTGTTTTTTTTTTTGAAAATAAAGCGCTTCTGGCGAACACGAACCACATCAGGTCTCTAGCTTTACTAGTACCTAATTATATGAAAAATACGAAAGAAATCGACTTTTCAACTACTGCCGCTAAATTGAAATTTTGCTTGATTTTTACTGAAAGTCGCTCTTAACTTTCCAGTAAGTTTTCTGCAAAGCAAGAAAGAGGTCGAGTTTGTTTAGGTCATCACTGTCAGTGCTTAAGCCACGGCTACACGAGCGATGTTTTGCTTGCGATGGTGATGCAATTTTTTGGAAATTGTCGCGTCGCCAGCGAGCGGCGAAAATCGCCTGTGTAGCCACCCCCTGACGAAGTCCGTGATTTTGTCGCAAAAAATTCAACTCATTGAATTTCTCGCGATTCTTTTTCTGCGATTTTTTCATCTGTCGCATCACCTGTGCGAGGGTAGCTACACATGCGATTTTCTCCGCGCGCTGGTGACGCGACAATTTTCAAAAAAATCGCATCACCATCGCAAGCAAAAAATCGCTCGTGTAGCCGCGGCTTTAACAAGATTATGACGCACGCTTCCGCGTACTGAATTTGATCAGGAGCCCAGGGTCAGGAAATCAGGAAATCAGGCTCCTGATTTGATTGCGTGGACTTGCTACAATAGCTATTTAACAATTATTCGCCGAAGGCGAAGTGAATATTGCGGAATAATCCCCGAGAGGAAATCAAGGGGATTATTCCACGCTGAGCCTGAGGAGAATAATTGTTTTAGTATAATTGCTCGGGTGATTATCAGAGCAAAGGCATTTTCTTTTTCCTTTTCTCCAGAAACATCAAATTAATCGCGCGGTGGCCATTTTGAAAATTAGTGCTTCAGTATTATAATCACCTCGCGTGGGGTGATTATAGCAAGATATGACGTAGTCATATCTTGCTATAATCACTAATCACTAATCATATAATCATATCGCGCAATTTGTGAAAACTTTGAAAATACAAGTGAAATTTATCCTTAATTCTACGAGGACTCAATGCGATCACTTGTTTATAACACAGAGGGCAAAATGTTCGGAAAACTTTCCATGCACGTTGAAACACAATCAGCCGGTCCTCAGAATAAAAGTACCCCCTCGTAAACAATTCACTAAACAAGCATCTTAACTGCTGCTCAGCGCACAGAACAAGAAAGACTGACCATTATGCATATCTTAAGAGATAAATACAGTTCTAGTTCATTGACAAAACACACTTATGACTCAATTAGCTAAGTAAATTTTATTCACCTAAGTTGCGAAGCTTCCTCTCGCTGGAAAAACTATCGACCACGTCGCTGTAAGTTTTCAGTAGTTTTAAAACGAATAACAATTTGCTGTTTCCCGTAACACATATAGGTTCACCTTTTCGAATTCCTCTTCAACAAACGCCCGATTTCGATACCCTTTTTACCAACCTTCTCGGTTAAAAGGCAAACTTTGAAGCGATCCTTGTCTTGAACAACTCAAAATGCGTTTTTCGTTTCAAGATGCCTACAAAATGCAAATGGCGCGCTCTCGCGCTCAGCCAATCAAATGCGAGTAATTTTGGCGCTTGGCCAATCACGAATTAGTAGTTTTGCCCTCGTCCGAAAGAAAATTAAGAAAAAATGCGCTCTGTCTCAACCAATCAGCATTCAGTAATTTGCCCTCTATGTTATAATACTAATTAAACAATAGAGTTCGTCTGTCGAAGGCACTATCGTGTGATTGGTTGCTCGAGGAAATTTGATGTTCACAACAAATATTAGCCCGAGAACGTAGTTCGAGAGCTTATGTGAAGTTTGAACATCAAATTTCCGAGGGAAGCTATCACACATAGGGCCTGAGACAAAAGGACTCTATTGTTGTTATTGTACAATGCTAAATTTTGAGCGAAAATTGCCATAGGCGGACACTATGCGCTGATAGGCGCCCGCTGAGGAGACACTATCGCGTAACGTGATCGACTTCGACCAATGGGACACGCCAAAATTTAGAGTTGTACTATAAGTGGTATTAGTATAAGCACTAATTTTCAAAATGGCCATCGCGCTATTTTTTATGTTTCTGGTGAAAAGGAAAAAGAAAATGCACTTGCTCTGATAATCACCTGGATTATTCCGTAATATTCACTTCGCCTACAGCGAATAATTTTTAAATACCGTAAACACCGGCGTATAAGCCGCACTCGCAGATAAGCCGCACCCCGAGTTTAGAAGCTTAAGATTTGGAAAAAAATTTTTGGTCAAAAATTCATAGCCGAGTCATTTCATTCAATGAACATATTGGTTGAAGTGAAGTCCTTTTCACTACGGATCGGTGATTCAATTTGTAGTCTGAATAAGACTCAAACACGCATTTTAATCCTTATAACAAGTATAAAAAAGGTACGAAAACGTACTTGAACACAAGGCCGCTTTCCCCGATGAACTTTTACGGCATTTTTACAGTTAAAGCTATTCAGGTCCGAAAATGTGTGAGCAAGTGAAGTTCGTTCGGACGTTCCGTTGCGTATCGTGGCTTAGTAGCCAGGCATTCGATGAGAAGAGAGAAAACTGGTGACAACTGTTGTCGCTTCGTTCAATTCGCAAGCAATTTCGCAAGCACATTTCAGCGATTTCTTTAGCTGTTCGAGGCTTCCATGCAGGTTTGGAGCCATCCATCGGTGACAAACTCGCCTGTGAAAGGGAGTTTGATAATTACTTTGACAAATTTGCTATCAAAGTTGTCAACAACGGAGAAACAGTGGGCCATTTACCACACGAGTTCTCGAAGATAGCGTGGTACCGTTACGTTTTTGACTTTATTTTGGTGATGATTCATGGAAAATTACAGATTTTTTTTGTAGATGTTCTCGCAGATAAGCCGCACCCCCGATTTTGAGCGAAGTGTTAGGGTAAAAAGGTGCGGCTTATACGCCGGTGTTTATGTTATTCGCTGATAGTTTTCCGTAACGCTCGCTTTGCTCTCAATAAGCACAATTTCTTTTACATTTTCAACGCTAAAGCTACCAAAATTCGCTTTTTCCAACCACAAATAGTTGTCCCTGTAGGGTTTGTTCCAGAGGCCAAATCCCTGAGGTAGACTTGAAGTTTCTACTTATAAGTTCTTACAGGGTTTTTTTCTTCTTTTTATGAAGAACACAGTGAAGAGATTGTTTGGCTTTTACGTAAGGCGATCATCATTTTCACGCAACACTAGAGATTTTAATGGAAAAAGAAAGCAAACGAACTCAACTTGAAAATAACAGAGACTCAGTTGTTGAAAAGTATCTAATGAGCCAAGCCACTTACACTTAATCGCTAAGTGACGTTTTTTTCCTACGTTCCACAGCTTAAGAAGCACAAGATTAACTATCACTTAAACCTCTTAATAAAACGGTTGCCACAGAATTTTAACAGCAGGGCAGCTGTAGGGTCAACTGTTCCTAGTTACATGTCTACCAGAACAACTGGATCACTTGCCCTCGTTTTTTATTTAGCGACAGTCGACTCCGCCTCGCTGACTATTCGTTCATAGAAAAATCGGCTACGTGGTTTTTAAACCACGTAGAATTAAAATTCTTAAAATAGTCCTTGATATATTTTTTTTCGAATTTCACAAAATGGAGGCGTTGACAAGATTGCAAATAAATAAATAAATAAATAAAATAAAATAAAAATAAAACTTCACTGTCGCAAAAACAAAGTGAACTCTTCGACCCTTCAGGATCTCCGATTATTCTGATTAAGGTAAACATTTTGTGTTGACATGCCTCATTGAACGATTAACGATTAACATGCTTGCTGCGATTTAACCCCTTAACATCAACATGCATGCTAACCTTCGGTTCTAATTAGGTTTCTGTTATGCAATACATTTCACGTCCAAAGACGATGAACGGACGTTTGGCAAAAAAAGAAAACCATTCGCAAGTAATATCTTTTTGCAAATCAGTCAAACGGCATTTATTAGTTTATCAATACTTCGAACGCCGGGTTGCGTTAAAAGTATTTTCCAACAGTTTGCTCTTTACAGCGTCCAACTACATCCTGCTACATATTATTTTGCTATCAGTTTTCATGGTTCATTGCGTTGCTTTCGTTTGCTTTGTCGGGCAGTAAATTACACTTTACAACATTCGAAAAAAGCCCTATTACACTTCATCTCTGCGTGGATCATTTGCCGTTACTTGCACACAGAATTTTGACAAATTCCACGAAAATCACCATGCTTTGAACAAACAAGTCACTCTATGATCATCAGAATGAATGGGTCAAGAGTTTCGGTGTCTGCATCTGCCTCCGCAATGCAACTTTTGCTCCACAAGTAGGCAAGTATTTGCTGAGCCATTATTAACTTTTATGAACTTCAATGCTGGTTTCATTAAATAATTAAGCACTGCAGATACATGTCTTAAACAGTGCAAGTAAGGGTTTTGTGGCCGGCCGCTCCAACCTTTCGATTTACATCTGTAGCTTGCTCGTTGTTGTACAATTCGTGTTAGTTCGAATGAAGGTGAACAATCAAGCATTTCCCCCGGGCATCGCATCATCGGTAATAACACTGACTCATCATCTGGGTACAATTGATCGCGCACAATCATATCCAAAGGTTAGAATGGAACGAGTAGAATTGAATCTAGCATGACGCAAAAGGGAAGGAGGTTGGCCAAAACTGATCGGTGGCATAATAATTGTTACTTAATAGAAAATACACTGGGAAATTATCGGTTGTATTAAGGTTTTGCAGGATCGATTTCAAATGTGCACAGCCATACAGAATTAAATCCGCCCGAAAATCAACCCTTCGGTATGAAAATTCCTATACCCACCTACTGTAAGCTGATAGTTAGTCCTTCAATGCGAAAACAAGTCACGGGAAGCTTTTTAATCAAAATTAAGGTTCAATTTGAAAGGTCTATGAATTTGAGCAGCTAAAAATTTGAGCGCTTACCGTTTGCGAGAAGAGTTCTGTCATTCGCCAGCTGGGATCAACTGGAAATCAAAGCACAGAGTGTAAATGTCGCTTTCAGCGGAATGCTGGCTTCACACATACAGAGACGTGAACGTCACGAGACAAACCTCCTGCGGTGAGCTTGTGCACTGAGCTCATTTAAATTGATTGTATCTGTCAAAATTCTATTGTTTCTCGCTGTAATTGATATCAAACAGAACGAACAAACCATATAATATTTCATGAACATTCACGAAACGTTTTTTCTCTGGTCTTGTTGAATTGCGTCTGTAAGAATAAAAGAGTAAACTAAGATAATTATTCGGGCCGCTAGCGGTAGCCGCGAGTCTAGGTCTACCTAGACTGCTCTCGCAGTCCGTCAAGGTTAGGCTTGAAAAAATTCTGCTCGTAAAATGGCTTATTAGAATTCTGCCTATTTTCTGGATGAAAAGTCTATCGTTGCGCTGGTTAACAACATAACTAGTCGTTCAAGACGTTACTGTTCAGTCGCTTGCGCTCCTTGATTGGCGAAAGTTTAGCGTTTGATCACCAAATCTGCTGTCTGTTGGCATTTTCCAGAAAACTTGGTGGAGGGAGACCATAAAGAAAGCTGTTGCGAAGAGGCACCTATTCTAAAAAGTTATTGGCTACTTTTTAGACTACTGACACCGTGTCTTCTTGCCGAACGAGTTCCCAGAACTTTTATAACACTACCAGACGAAAATAATGTTGATTTAAAATCACGATTACAAATGTCAAGTGTAGTGACACTTTGGTAGAACTTTCTAGAACGTAAGGCAGTTACCTAATACAGGTAATCAGAAGGGCTCCTGAAGTAACACAGTTCTCCAAAATGCATAGCATTTTAATTTTGTATTGACAATAATAGTCCGGTCAATGTAGCGCAAAATCAGAGACCCAAAACTGCAAAAAAATTGCAATATGGGAATTTTTTACTGCAAAATGTTAAGGACATTTATGAGGAACAATATATCCAAAATTCGCAAAAATCCACTTTGGGGAAAGCGGTTAAATTTAGGAATATATATTTGACTAATTTGCATAATCATAATCATTTCGAAACAAGGAATCATGCAAGCGTAAAACATACGCACTTTTAAAAAATGGCCTGGTTGACATGGCCAAGAAATGTATAAACGGCGAGAAGTCTCTAATTTTGGCGATGGCGATTGTGGGGCGGACGAAATACACACAAGCGCGCAATTTAATTTCGAGGAGACGGGACTCTCCCCTCGCGTCTCGCTTGCCCTGAAATCCGCTTACAAAGTCAATCAGTATCCTGCAGTTAAACATCGCCGGTACGTTGGCATTCACCAATCACACCAACTGCGTTCCCAGGGCTTTTTGAGGGCATTTAGCTTGAGAGGATACTGTCGGATGTAGTCGGGATAACCCTCCCTAGCTCGTGTTTAATGTCACCGGTTCTCAAGAAAATCGCTTCGATAGGAAACTTTGTCACCCACCGGTTGATCTTTAAAAACTGCCTAATTCCTCCCTTTTTTGCCTTGAATTTACTTTACCGGTTAGGATCTGCACCAAAGTCCAGCAGCGCTGTAACACAGTCTTCTTTGCCTAGCTTTGCAGCCAAATGCAGCGCAGTGCAATAATCCTAATCTTGAACATCAGCATCTGTGACTTGCTTGCTTTGTAGAAGTTTGCACATAGCTTCTACAGCGTCCGTCTGAGCGCTTTGAAACCAAAGGTCAAGATGTTTTTGACGCTGGGGTTTTTGTTGTCGATCAGTCATTATGTGAATTGTTTTTGACCCGTGACAAAATCCATACGAATAAAGTTCTTTTCGTCTGCGTCAAAAGGTTATCCTCGATTCACCTTACTTTTCAACGTGCTTTTGAGGCCTTATAAGACTCGAAAAATGTAACAATAACTGTGAAAAGCCACGTCACGGCTTCCACTGCGATGTCATGAATAGCGAAGTGGTCTCTATAGCTTCCATCTCATTCAAAGCAAAACAGTCGAAATTTTAAAAGCGTACTCTCTTCGATTCTCATATAAATTTTGGTCGATTTAGATCTGAATGAGAACAGACGCTTAGACTCGACAAGAAAAAAATAACTCTCCACAGACAAACTCTTGCCATTTGTTATTGATTTTTGTCTTCGTTTGATCCCAACCTTAATTTAATAATTTTGTTTAAGGTTACTTGAATTCGACACCAATGAAAATCTGAAAATATAGTTTAATTACACTGGGTCGCACTTGGTGTAAGTTTGCGTCTAAGTCTTCGATTTGCATTGCGATCCTGACGATTTCGCTCTACACATCAAGCAAAAGTCTCCCTTTGACAATTTTCTCTACCTCTGTCTGTCTTTTCTTCTTTCTATTAAAAATGTGGTTGCACGCATTTGTCTTTATTACAATGACTTCTCTGTGAGAAGACTGCTTATAACGATGTTTCAATTTGTATGCGGAAGACTCAAATACGTCCTTGGACACGAATCTAGACAGCGTCCAAGGCTAAAACAGGAAAAAAATTCTGAAACATCGATTTGTAAAATTTGAATAATTTAAATACGAACAGTGCCTAGGAAATGTTTTTACTCTACACAGCTTTCTAATTGAGAATTTTATCTACAAACACAAAAACTGGAATCAAAATTGATGATAAGAGCTATTCCCGGGTAAGGCGAAAAAAATACATGTATTATCTATTGTTCACCAATTTTCGAATTTACTTGAAAAGTGCAATTGCTCTGTTCTCATGTTGAAAAAGATCACAAACTTTGTGTAGCAGCTAAGTGTTTTTTTTTTATTCTCTTGAAGCAGACACACACAGAAAATCAAAATGAAAGGGAAACATGGCAAAGGAGTTGGGCTTCACGTTGCTATTGTCGGCGTGCTTAGCGATTTTTTATGGCCAAATTTGAATCGTCGATGATGTGTCAGTTAGCTAGTGCTAAATTAAAATGATGCATTTCCTCTCATTGCCGTTATGTATGACGTTGGGAAACAAAGTAGTAAAATAAAATGGCTGAATACCCCGAAGTGGAGCAGTGAAATAGTCTAAATAAGACAACAAGACACAAAGAGAAAAACATACTTTTCTTTCCCATTGACACCTTTTATTGATTGAACTTCAAACATTTACTACACATTTTGGCGATGAATCATTACTCTACCCCTGCTAAAACAAGTTTTATCGCCCTGGTAAAAAAAAATGCCTTGAATATTACTTTTGGCAGCAGCAGAAACTGAAATAAGGCTTGAAGTTGCGGTAATTCATGACCTTTTCGTCAGAGCTGGACACCTCACTTTCCCCATGAACTGCATGGTTACACCCATAGTTGTAAAATGAGCCCAGAATAATGGCCTACCCCTACCCCTTTTCCCTGCCCATCTTATTGAAAGGGTTATTAATCAATATGTAACCAGGGTCGAAAGCGAAGTTCGCTCTGTGGGTTGTGTTCCTGACAAGGTCTCAACTTTTTATTTCAAGTTACTTTATATAGGCCATTATTCTGGCGCCACTCAGAAACGCATTCGCCACCTGATAAGACGCTACTGTAATAACATTGATATTAAGTTAATTTTCTCTTCTTTTAAAATCGGAAACTTGTTTAGCGCGAAGGACCCTATCCCAAGAAATCTCCGTTCGAGTGTTGTTTACAAATTTTCATGTGCAGGCTGTGACGCTTCTTACGTCGGTGAAACCACCCGCCACTTTTCAACACGCGTACGTGAGCATTTAGCTACGGATAGGGCCTCTCACGTGTACAAACACTTGCAACAATCTGAAAATTGCCGCGATTTGTGTTCGACTAATTGTTTCAGCATTTTGGACTGCGCCACTACAAGTTTTCAACTAAAGATCAAAGAATCCTTACATATCCACTGGGAAAAGCCCACTTTAAATCAACAGGTTAAACATGTTAATTTGAAGTTGTTTGTTTAGATTTCACATAATCACGCTTTTTTCTTGTCACTCTTGCCTATACATTTTCATTTACAATTCTAATCACTATATTGCATATAAATAGCTTTGTTGTAACTTTTTCCTTCAACTGAGGGTGGCATCAGGGATGCCGAAACATGTTTTTGAAACTAAAAAGTGTTGTGTTGTTCTTCAAAATATTAACTTGTTTCTTGCTACCAAGACCTTTTGGCAAAAAAAATGTATTAACTCTGGTTTTTCTTTATTCAATCATAATTTCTTGAAAAAAAAATGATACAAAAAGACAAGTAGAAAAGACGGGACCGACTGTCATACTACTTTTTTTCAAAGCCGTTTTTATCGCAACTACAGTTTTCTTTCACTGTAAAGGCAAAAAGTACGCTTATTTAGTTACGAAAATGCGTTTTTTGATTTTTCATTCACCCAGTACCTGGTGATGGTCATCCCTCCGCTTAGGATACATAAAAACTAGGCCAAAAGACTGTGTTTTGCATGACCCTACCACAAACCCTCATGTAACAAAGAAAACAAAACACATTAAATGGCAGGAAGCTGGTCGAAGTTAAAATTTCGCTACGGGCACTGAAACACTAAACTATTGTTCTAGCCTTAATTTACCTACCCTTAATCGTTAAATAAATACGTTTTCTTCCAGCTGGCTTTTCGTACCTGAGTCACTAGTGTCGTCAGATTTTGCTCCAGCCGTAAGACAGGAGATGGCATCGGTCTAATTAGAGAAAAATTTTTTCTGTAAGTTATCGCAAATGGAAGAAACAGTAAAATAAGAAAACTTTTACTAGAGGTACTTGTTATCAAATCCTCAGTTTTAGTGTGCTGTGGGAACGCAAAAGCATAAAAAGATCAATATTACTTAAGCTTCAAATTCTCTTACCAAACACTGACTCTTAGGGCAGTGTGATAAAATACTCGAAGCCGCCGAGGTTGGTGTCGTGTCCTTGCCCAAGGCTTCATGCTTGCATGGAAAGGTAAACGTAGCCACGGAAAGGAAAATAAACTTCAAGAAAGATGGGAACTTCATCGCAGTGTTCCTTCGCAAAAAAGTTAGGAACTACGATTCGCAAAACAGTTAAGAACTATGACGTGGAGTATTTAGTATTGCTTGTCACTGATATTTGTACCGTCAGAGACAATGGAAAGCAACTTGTTCGATAATCTTGTTCTTTATGACAATTATACTTCTAAAAATAATACTACAAAGGTCACTATCAAAACACAATTTCAACCTTCTCTTTGTTTCTTTGTTTCAATGAGACAGGTTTTGAATATGAAATCAAATTCACGCATCGGATATCACAAAGCTGATACAGTGGTAAGGCTGTTCAGCACTCAGATTCTCCTTAATGCTTGCCATACGTTTACAAACGTTTTCTTGAGAGATTTTTCTTACAGCTCTAACAGGATCGATCATTCATTTGTTTGGCCGTATAGCAAGCCGTCCTTCTCCAGCAAATAGCATAAAATGTTGAAGGTTACAAAGCTTATACAATGGTTTTTGTTAAAACGCTATTCGCTAATTAATTCAAATGTGCTAGGCAATTGTTGGTGCCCCTTACTCTTTATCAGTACAAAACGATTGTATTTTACTAAATCTCCTGAAAATACTTGATTGATTTGAAGTTGAAATAAACGACAATCACTCGGTTCCTTGCAGATTCAGCAACTTCGGCGACTGTCACTCAGTCGTGCCGTCACAATAGACGGACGAGGTAAAATACTCATGGACCAAACAATTGAGTCTGAGAACTGAGTTCATATCAGAACTCTTACAGTAAATCTTAATTTATTGTAGCTGATCTTGCTATTCGGGGAAGAGGGTCAATTTATTTACAGAAAATCTGTGATGGTGTCGAAGGATTTCGGATTTCGGCCATTTTTACTACGGCGTTATTTACTACAGCTACCCCTTCGTTGTTCCTTGCCTTGCTTATTTATAGCGGAGCCCGCGCGCTAGCATGCCAGCGGAGCACCATTACTAAGCAAATTTGGTAACCTATCGATCCGACAAATTTTGGTTGCGACGTCAGCGTACGCCCGTACGTATGCCCGTCCGTACAGACTCTGGGGGAGGGGGAGGGGAGTTCCAAGACAACCCGACGGGGGTGGAGAATGCCATCTTTTCTTGGCCGGAAATCAGGGGGTGCTTTTGAGCAACCGGCGTTTTCCTTGGCGGGAATTCGCATGACTACCGTCGCTTTTGAAAAAGAGGTTTGTTTTAAAACCATAGCTTGTTCAGCAAAACGATTCAGTTCGACAAAAGTGAAGTTTAGAACTTGAGAAAAAATATCAAATATCTATAAATGGAAAGAAAGAGTTCAACAGAGTACTCAGTTGTCTTTTTTGTGGAAAGAGAAAAGTTCAAGTTACTAAGATTACATCTTTGTTGTCGGCTCCGTGCTGCGAGCTTGGTCGGCACAACGCTTGAGTTCGCAGTATTTCGCAGCAGTCCCGACCCCAAATATAGCAGAGCTAGTGCCTTCTGGTTTTTTCTGTCCACAACGATGGTTTTTGCCGCGGTCCGAAAACATTTTCCCAGAAAAACAACCGCCTGTTTAGTTGACGGAACTGTCATTAATAAACAGCCGTTTAAGTATAATAATGAACACGTTCTGTTATGTAGTGGCAAGTTGGTCGAGTAGTTAGAGCTATCCCCAAATATTCAAGCGGTTGGGGTTCGAATCTATTAGAAAGGGCAATTAGTTTTTCCATTGTTTTCCTTTCTTTTCTTTCTTTATTTTATAGGTAATTACTTTAAAAAATAAATATTAAGTTTTCGCAATAAATGAGGGGCCCCGCTTTTAGGCTTGGCTAAATCTATATATTAATTATTTTTAACCCAGTGAGGTTCACTTGGCTTACCTTCGCTTGCTCGACAGACAAATACCTTTCTGGCCCGAAAGTTAAGGTTACTCCGGACCTCGGGTGTACTCGGGGAAAAACTCGTATGCGCGCCATTTTAAAGGAAAAAACGGTAAACTATATATCGTTGGGAAGCTTAATAAATGTAAATTTCGCAAAAAAATATAGATTGGCGGTTTCTTTAATTCCGCAATAGAAAATTGCAAACAACCACACAAATGACTATGTGTCATTCAATTGAATTAATATAGGCTATCAAATCCAAGCGCATTGGCAAAATAACTGCACAGTGTTAATCACAAGGGATCAATCATCAAAAGCGTGTCAGCATTTTTCGATATTCTGACTGGTTGTTTTTTAATTAATCTGTCAAGTTTGAGCAGCAAAGAATACGCGATGGGTATTGCATTGAAGATCGCCACGGGTGAAATATTGTAAATTTCAAAAATCCCCGAGACAAGTTTGTTTCCCAACAGCTAAGGAATGTTCAGGCCAAATTTCAATGAAATCTGCCGACTTTTGCTACCCTATTAATTCATTTGTTTTATTGAATGACGCATGGTCATTTTGGCGGCCATTTTTGCAATTTTCTTTTGTGGAATTAAAAGAAAAAACTGGCAATTCATATTTTTTATTGCCGCGATGTACCCTTGTTTAGAAAATATTCTTGAAACACCTAGAAGGTCCAGACAATGCATTCTAAGTATTTTCGCCCTATTCAAGCATGGACAAATGGTACAAATACAATTTTGTGCCTCTGTACTGGATTGGAAAAAGTTGCCACAGAATATAATTGATCGTCATACATCGCTTCCTTGTCTTTTCTCACGGCGAGAGAGAAATGAGACTCTCCTTCCTCTCATTTTTCTCTCGCGCAAAAAGATGTACTGATAGTATATAGTATAGTATATTGACAATGAAACCATTGAAGTTGTTCAGAATTACACCTACTTAGGAACATTAATCTCTTCAACGGGAAACTTTTCATTGGCGCTTGACAAATTGAAAGAGAAGGCTCTCCACGCTCTTTTCAGCCTCAGAAAACACACACATATCAGCAATCTGTCCCCATTACTTGCAAATAAACTTTTTGACGCTATGATCTCTCTAATTTTAACTTACAACAGTGAAATCTGGGGAGTTTATACCAAACCTGATTTCAAGTCTTGGGACAGTTCACAGTTCTCCAGTACTGTAAACGTTACTTAGAAGTAAGCAGTAAGGCATCGAATGTAGCTTGTAGAGCTGAGCTTGGAAAGTTTCCTCTTATAATAGCTATTAATCAAAAAATAATTAATTACACTTTATATCTCCACGATAAGGAAAATGACTCTATTGTTAAACAAATCTTTTTGATGTCATCTGATCTTCATAACACCAGCAAAAATAGTTTTTACTCTAATGTTATGAGGATGTCTGAATATTATAATTTGCCTGATTTTGACTGGCCCTACTTTCTTAACTGATGCTAAGATTAAACACTATGTAAGTCTAATGCAACAAAAGTATATTTCACACTAGCAACATACTATTCGAAACTCTAAGAAATTAGAATTCTATAACACTTTTAAGGACGAATATACGCCTTCCTGCTATTTAGATCTTACAAGAAAACTAAATAACAGGAAAGAATTAGTGAAACTTAGAATAGGTAATCATAAATTATTGATCGAAACTGGCAGATATGATCAAATCCTAAGGGATAATAGACTCTGCCCTACGTGTAAATCAAACCAAATTGAAGATGAAATTCATTTACTTTTCCATTGTACTAAATACTGTAGTTTGAGAGATGAATTTTACAAAAAAATAGAGAACCAAATACCAAACATAACACAATTACCTCCTTTGCAAGCCACCAAAAAATTAATGAATTCTGATAATTATTATTTAAATACTCAACTGATGAAGTTCATTTTGAGATGCTTATCTTTACGAAATAATCTTCTATCGAATGAAAGTAATGTAGCGCATACATAATTTCTTTTTTTCCTATTACATGATTATGATTGTTATAAGTTTCGCTTTAGTTAAGTTTTACGCTTTTGCAATACTGTACGTACTTATAGTCATGCAAATAAAGCTTGTTGTTGTTGTTGCTCGCCGTAAGAGACCTCTGCTAACAGGGAACCTTTTCTTGTGCGACAATAAGTTGCTGGCTGCAAGTGAAAGTTGTCTACTTAATCACTTGTTTACATTAGGTGTTCATTTATTAAGGTATTTATTTAAAGGAGGCGTGTCACGGAATTTAGCCAAATTCAACCACTAGAGCCTGGCCACCAATTAAAGCGAAACATAAAAATAACCGCTTAAAACATTGTCAAAAGGTTTAAATAACACAGCAACATGATATAAAAGAAGGCACGGATGAGCCAAACTGAAGAAGATTAGCATGGACTGCAATTGGGCTTTTCGAAAGACTGTTAGGCTGAACAGTTTTCAAATGTTTACCTGTTTTATTTGTAAATTTTTAAACAACAATATAACGCTCAAGGTACATATTTGCTTGTCACGAAGCTATGATTTTGTCACTTACAAGTAATTTCTTCGCTAACGTTAAGTTCAATAGCAAGTATTAAAGGGCGAGTAATTGGATAAACTAACAAATTTAACTGGACTGCCGTGACACAGCCCCTTTAAGTCTTGTCTATTCGTTTAAATTAGATATTTACATAAGTTTTGAGAAGTTTACTTCATACCATGAGTACACCAGTGTCGATGGAAATTGCCGGCGGCAATGGATATCATTCCCTTGCAGTAGCACAATAAGTGAAGTGAAGTGAAGGAAAGGGAAGTGAAGCTTTAAATGACCAAAGCTTTATTTAGCACGAGAAAGCAAAAACATGAAGGATTCTGGTAGTTGTGGCCAGTGCATCATGAAAATGGCATCTTGAAACAACCCCTTTCATGTTTTTATCCTTTCAATAAGATTCATCCAAACTTTCCCCTCCTCCAAACACAATATGACATGGTGTTTGGTACGTAAAACAGCCGGATGAGGCATCATACAAATTCGTCTTTTGCCAAGGCATTTTTTTTTATTGCGTTGTATATTTTCCTACGCACATGCAGTTAATCAACAGACCTCCAGTTTCCTTTTCATTGTTGTAGTTTTGTAGTTTAGAGGAAGTAGGACGATTTTCAGTAGCAACTATACGATAACCACTAGTCTGGTTAAAATAAGTTTCCAAAGCTGAGAATTTTTCTGAGAAAAGTATTTAATATTTAAATTCGATTTTTTAAACACATAATTAGTTTTTGCCTTGGTCTGTTTCATCTGAGAACAACCCGGCGTGAAAATCAAGCAGAAGTGGGAAGCACGCACCGAGGAACGTCACATTTACAAGGACAAGGCTCACAGACGGACGGCAACAGGCACGAGAGGGCCGCGCATGCGCTGAAATCAGGGCATGGTTTCACAGGCTTCCTACCACACTTACATTCTGGGGGTCCTGTGGAGCAAAGTGATTGTTAATGACAACAGTTAGCCTAATGTTTTGAGTCATTTATCGTGTTAGGAATGGTTCTACAGGATTTATATTTATCCACTCTTGGAGTAAGTGAATTTGAATCTGGGTGATTCTTAAGTGATTCTCTGAAAACAAAATTAGAGTGGAGGTAGTGGCGGAGGTTGAAAGGGCTGAGGGTGAACCACTCTCACCAAACAAACGAAAACAAGTCAGTGGACAAATCAGAACTCAAGTAAATATACGTAAATGTCGTTAAGCGTGGTAAAATGCGTAAGAGCTAGTCACAATTGGCTTTGATTTGATTTTACTCCTAATCTGTTTACAAAACGACGTTTCCTCGTAACTAGATATCATTATCACTGACGTGTTGTTACGCAACTGTAAAAATGTACTTCAATTATAATTTTGTTATGATTCTTTCCTTAGACTACTACGTCTTACCTTTGGGCAGCTTTCGAAACTGTGGAGAGTAAAGAAGAAAAAAATTAATTGTCGGAAATCATTCTTGCTGTACCTACTTTAGAAAAGCATTCGTCGGGGTAGTAATAACTGTGGGATGTGGGATGCTCCCCGCCTCTAGCTCTGAGATTCGGTTGTAGTTTGGAGATGCAATAGCCTGCGTAGCAGGCGTAAACGGGGAAGGGGAAGGAGAGCGAGAGCGCGGGAGAAAAATGGGGTTCTGGCTGTTAGGGACGAGGGAACGCCTGCTACAAAGACCCCAGTGTTTTCATCTCCGCCCACTAATTTTCAGGTAATCCAATTAGGTTAACTGTCCATGCAACCACCAATCAGAAACAGGCGTGCGCTTTTCTGCTTGACTGACCTCACGCAGGAATTCAATGAAGCATTTAAAAATAATTTTTTTTTAAAGTTAGGATGAGAATTTTTTTCGAAGCAAAGAGCAACTTTAATATATTGAACAACACTAAATTGCACTTATTTTCAAAATAAGAGACACGAAGCGTTTCCAAATAAAAAGATTTATTAAGATAAACCCTTCTTTGCTTCTGAAAACCAAAAGCGTTCAATTTTTTCTTCTGGGAAAGGTAACCTTATTTTTAAACACGCAAGCGAAGAACCGCGATACATTTTGAACGGCATTTGTTGAACGAACTGCACGTTTTTCAAAAGTTACCTGAAAGCCATAATATGAAGAATCGGACAATTAAAATAAATATTTCAAAACAAATTTACAATCAAAGATGTAATTTACTTTACTATGGATTCCCTACAAAGTCAACAGCCTGAGTGATGTTTTGCAACGGCAGAGTTTCTCTTTAAAACAACCGTCTGTTCTCAAGGAATAATTTCTTCGCTTTATTAGTTCTCTGAATTCCAGTGTTTTAGATGTCGGGCGTTTCTTAGGTCTTCTTCTTCCGATTTATAGTTCTCAAAACGCGAGTCTTCATTCCAATAACAGGATATTTACACTGTCCTGAAATTCACGCGTGAAACGGTGCAGTGCTTTTTTTTTTAAATCTTCTCTGACAATGACAAAATCTCTCCTTTCTAGGACCGTATCCCGTTGGCAAAACAACTAAAAACGAGCGAACTGCGTTTCTCGCTCTGGTTTCAAGACAATTTCGCTACCTGGCCACCCAGTTAAAATATTCCAGCAGCACGTCCTCGTCAAATTACGTCATTCCCGTGGGACTTGCTGTCAAAAAGTAACCAATCAGAATTTTGCGGCCGCTGGCGGCCGCAGAAATGAAAAAATGGGGGTCTTTGTAGCAGGCGTTCCCTCGTCCCTAGCCCCCAGTCCCCAATTTTTCTCTCGCGTTCTTCCTCCCCTTCCCCTTCCCCTTCCCCGTTTACGCCTGCTACGCAGGCTAGAGATGCAATGGAGGATATAGGTGCAACCTGATTTATATTTGATTACTTAATCCCTTGTTAATCGTTTTAAATGAGCCAATATCGACGTCATAAAATCCCAATTTTAGTCAAATGAATGACAAAGCGAGGGTGAACTCTTACCGGTGAGGCATAGGTACATGCGAGGTACACTATCACCAGGAGGACAAGGATCTTCGACATGTTAGTTTTAAGCAGGAACTGTCACAGTAGATCTGCAATGAAAAGATACGGGAAAGGGTTGGCTGGGAAGCCTGTTTTATCTATGAATGCTCCCGGTGGTGGGCTTCCTTTCTGAGATAGCAGAGTAACAAAAAATGAAAGAAAAGGTTGCAATATAAATTCTTGTCTCCAGTGTTCGCGATCCTTATCGCAAACCGAAACTTATCATTTGCTTGAATTAGTAATCCTCCAGCGAGCATTACTGTAATTTACCACAAACTCTTCCATTGGTTTTAGGGAGAGATGATGTTTCCTTTGCTCGCCCCTTACTAGTTATTGAAATAGGAAGACCCAAGGTGGGCTGCATGAACATTTTATTATTTCAGCAAACTTGGTATGCATACTTCTGAAGGGCAAAATATTGGTTTAAAACGCAGGCGACACGAAACACCTGTGAAAGCAAACGGTGTGCTTTTGATTTGTAATGAGGTTACGGGGAATGAGGAACTTTATATTATGCTTCATTGTATATATCGGCATTTACATAAATATATTTTGAACATCGTAAGTCAGCATGACTTAGCAGATAATTTCAACTCGTGCAAATTTAGGTTAGAAATTTCACTAATAACTGTCAACTGATGTTGTTAAATTGAAACTCAGCTGTAAACATTTTTAGCTGTCAATTTAGTAGATATTGAAAACCTCTGAAGATTAATTTCTATAGAAACTCATAAAATATTAGGAATGACTTAAAATATTAGAATATTAGGCATTGTAGCGGGGATAATTTACGCGAACATTAAAAAGTTAACAACATGACAAAGAACATTCCAGAACACTCCTTCGCCGGATCGTTTGGCTTAAAATAAATGATGTTCCTCAATTCTACCAGAAGAACCATTTCATAAAATGAAGACTCGCTACGTTATTTTATGTCGTTTTGGTACAGGTATAAACCTACCGACAGATTCAGGCGCTATAATGTAAAGAGTGTCTTACTCGATTTTATTTGGAAAGAGACCTTTCACTTGTGACCTTTCAATAGCACATAAGGTAAAACTTTATCACCGTTTTGACTTGTTACTTTAAGGAAGGTTTTTTTTACTTACCCAGTAGGTTAAATCCCGTTTTACAAGGAAACGTTCCAAAGACAATTCGAAGGTGAATTTTCTTTACCTGATAGACTCAGCTTTCGTATCTATTTAAAAGCAAATATGCATTTCCTTGTTGGCCAATATTCCTGTGACGTTTGCCATTCACAATTTTTTTCACAAACAAAGAAAATAACTTTACACGAAACGTCACTACGTATTCTTTTTTATATAAGAAAGATACAATATTCTGTATGTCAGAAGCGTGGGACAAAGAAAAAGTCTGAGTGCCCGATGGCAATAGAACCCATGACCTCCCCATACATCGGTCGGGCCCTCTATCCACTGAGCTACTGGGAGACTCGTGGCGAGAGAGATCATATTTACTTGGTTCGTTGTGACACGCGTCCTGAATACTGCCGGGTTCCGCAATGTCAAAAGGACCGTGTGTGATAGCTAAGAAAGAAAGAAAGATTTAAGGCTCGGAAAGAATATTTAGTTCCTGACGGGCTCAGGAGCGTAAAGTGTTCGTATTATCCGGTTGTCTGCATTAGGCTGGCTATGGGAATTTGACGAAATAAAACCCATTTTAGTATATCTTTGTTTTAATGCACGTCGAGGCAATGCCAGAAAACGAAATGACGCGAAACGGCAAACGCGTGTGTACGCACGTTCGTCAGACGGCAAAGTACGAAGAGGAACACCTTCAACGGCGGAGACATTCTCTGAAGAACTCGCAATAGGTCAAGCTCACATGACCCAGTGGAAGAACATTTGTATCAGTGCGAATCGATTCCTATTGCGTGGGCCTGAAAGTTTTTTCAAATTCTTTGTTGCTACTTTACTCCCGAAAATCTTTGTTCATTGTTTCATTTGCATTTATGTATTCGTATAGTGTGATACTACAAGAAAAGCTCATTCCTTTCGCTTTTCTCGTAGTGGAACCAATATCATATTTTTGTCATACGCGATAAATTGTTCTTTGTGACAGTGAATAATCTAATGGTATTGCGAACATAAAGTTCATTACCTCAGCTCTTTGAAAATGAAATTAAAGCAACGTATCTGTAGAGGCGTAATATATAATTGCAAACTATACTGAGAAGTATTTGTTGGTCTCTGTTTTCACTAAGAAAACGGATGCTCAGTTGACACTGCTTTAATACCTTTGTACCTCTGTTTTAACTGCATGTTTTAATCCCGTTGAAGCAATGCTAGAAAATAGGAAAACGAAACTGAGTGCGGAAACAAAGGCAATCTGACAGCCTCCAGTTGAATTATGTGAGGTTTCAAAATATACTCATTGACAAGGGATGTCTGACGAATGCATGATTTGAATATTTTACGCTGAAACTCTTGCCAGTTAGAAATATTTTTATTATAAAAAGATCAATTTCAGTTTTTTTTGTTGCCCTTTAAACACATTCGCTGCTGTTGCGGCTCAACCCAGTGCCAAGAGAATGTGAAAGTCATTTCAAAATTGTCTCATATCGTGTACTGAATCTTTCTCTATTCAACAGATGGTTAACCCGGACACCAAGAGCCTAAAGTGTCCGTATTATACGGTTGTCTGTACTAAGCAAATTTGACGAAATAAAACGCTAAATGAAATGTCGCGTGAACAAAAATCCGGAAAAAAGGCATACTGTTTTGTCTAGACTTTTTATTGAAAGTGAATTGGATAGGTTGTGGCCTGTGGCTTGAGTATGAATATCATGTTATTTCGCATGATATCATGTTATCATGATATTCATGATATTCATGATATCATGAATATCATGTTATTTCAAATTCGCTCATTTCTCTGCATTACAACAGTGTCATACCTGTTTCAACTCGGTTAAGTTTCGATCCTAAAACTATTTCACTTCTTGTCAATACAAGCTCTTTCCTCCACAGATCGCTCTCTTTTGAGAAGACTGAATTTCAGCTGATTTTAAATAGAATCTCAGTTTGAGAAAAATTTACAATGGCGGATTTCCACCTTGCTGTGACAACATTATTGATCGCCTTGTTAAGCAACTGTACAGGTAAACTAAAAAAAAATGTATCTTAAATGTATGTACAACCGTTGTTGTTCGTTTAGACAAGACGAGGTTTCTTTTGAAGTTTTGGTAAGTTTCGGCAAACGTTTGTAGGAATTAAACCGATGCCAGCTCCTGTGAAACGGCATCTATGGCAGATATTTTGCACTCTCCCTTTAAATTCTCCTCATTGCGAGTGGGCTTACAGCACTTTGCGTGCGAACCTTTTGTTATGTAAACGTTACCTTCTTGCCGAACAGATTTTTGCTTTTGTTGGTTTGAATTAACCGCTTAAAAGTTGTCATTTTGAGAAGAAAAGCTGTATATCGTGAATCCATTATATACCTTCAGGACTAACGTACTAAACTTGACGATCAATAAATTCTTTTACCTTGCATGGAGAGGACATCGGCAAAGCAATTCCGCACAACGCGCCGAACGCTTTGATAGCCGGCTTTTCGCGCGCGAATCGGTGTATGCATGAGAAAAGAGTGAGTGATGAGAAGAGATTAATGTATTTATGCGCAGAGGTCGGCGTGCAGGTAATGGCCTTCGATATCACGCTTTTTCGGTGTGTAGCTGTTCATTGCCTATATTTGATTCTTCTTTTCGGAAATTGTTAAAAAATATTGGCGCATATCAAGAATTAGTGAACAGAGGTATGCTTGCATTGATCGCATCTGTGGTTCTTTGGGTTGAGACTTGTACGTGTGATATTTGTTTAAAGGACATGCAGTAGTCTACACAACTGCTTCGTTTGGCTTCATAAATGTGATTTTAAAAGGGGTATTTAAATTTTTTTTACATTACTTTTACCTTACAGAATAATAATAATAATAATAATAATAATAATAATAATAAACTTTATTAACGTGTCTTAAAATATCTAGCTTACACTAAAGTAAGCTAATTGGGGACACCTATCTATACCTATCTAAAGTAGTAAAAATATATAAAATATTACAATATATACAATATAAAATATAAAATATAATATCACATCAACCTATAGTGATAAAACCCCCAAATGTTCAGAAAATCAAAAGTCACTAATTACTAATTACAGAAAGAAATGTACCATAGAACTAAGCCATTATTCCAGGCTTTTATTTTTCCCTTTTTAATTGTGTTTTCAATTCAGTGTAACTTTGTTACTCTCGCTGACAAAGATATCCCTTTAAAGGGATCTTAAAAGCTTTTAAGAAACCGAAGTGTTTTGTTCTTCCTGAGCCGAAGGAGATTATCAATATCCTTTCAAAAGGTAAAACAAATAGATGTTGCGGAAGATTTTCGACAAGTGGTTTCGACGTCCAGTTTCGAACGTTTTATCTCGAGCAAAAGCGAAACCGCCATCCCTACTGTTGCGTCCACGTATTAAGAGCTCCTGACCAGAAATATCGAGAATCCCACGACAGAAGGAAAATTTCGTATTTCATTTTATTTCACCAAAAATACCCCTTTGGTAAACTATTTTCAAAAAGCATATTTAAAAGTTCCTCCGCTTTTTGGTTTTTCCAAAAATTAGAAAAGTTCAAAATACGGCTAGAAGCTTGCTTGTGCACCCCCCTGGAAACAAGGGAAAACCGTGCATTTTTAGCAAGCTTGTACGCAACAATGGAAATCGTTCCCGTTTTAGTATTTGGCTCATAAGTACATCATTCTTTCCTCTATCTAAAAATATAAAAATCGGAGAGAAATTTGCACTTTTAGTCTGCTTGTTGACCTGTTGAAGATACTAACCTTGAAGGGTTCAAAGTCAAAGCAAAATTTTGGTCAGCTTCAGAGGCTTATAACTGGCCTAGCATATATTCTTCAGACCAAAAATATATATCAAGTGTAAGCTCAATCATTCGTTTTCACTCTCTGAAAGTGTTGGTTTTGGCCCGCTAAACGCGACGCGTCAAGAAAAAAAGAGTGTACAGGGTATTTTGAGCATTTCAGTAGAACGGCCGCTGTCACGCGAGCCACATCGGTTGCACTAAAGTAGTCATGAAACAAGGTTTCACTGGCTCATTGTTTTGAATAGGTTAATAAAGTAAAAAAATTATGCTTTTCACTTCGAGGTAACTATGTTACTATGGCTTAAGGGCAACCCCAGGTTTACTTTTCTACAATGCAAATTTATTTTTAATGGAACAATATTATTTGATTGATCCAAACTGATAAACCAAAGATACTCTCACCTTAAGACATCATCTTGTGAATCTCTTGGTTCAGGTTATCACTCCTTTTACCAGACTTATTGGCTGCATTAGTCATGACAATTTGTAGGAAAGAATGATGTACTTATGGTAAAGCGGGAACGATTTCCATTGTTGCGTACGAGCTTGCTAAAAATGCACGTTTTTCCCTTGTTTCCAGGGGGGAGGGGGGGGGGGGCGCAAGCGAGCTTCTAGCCGCATTTCCAACTTATCTAAAGTTTGGAAAAACCAAAAAGCGAAGGAACTTGTAAATATGCTTTTTGAAAATAGTTTACCAAAGGGGTATTTTTGGTGAAATAAAATAAAAAATAAAATAATTTATGAAATTTCCCTTCTGTCGTGGGATTCTTGATATTTCTGGTCAGGAGCTCTTAATTAGAAGATCGCGTTTCAGTCAATTTTATTTTAACTAGACTTTGATTTGAGGAAATTTCACAATAGCGGATTTCATTGTTGATCATCTTGTTAAGCAATTGTACAGGTAAAGGGTAAAAATGAAACATAGTGAGGGCTGTAAGAACTGAGGTGCAAGACCAAGTTGCCAGGTTACTTGCTCTGAGCCCGTAGAATTTCAGAAGAGTAGTTTCAGGATTGCTCTTACCACGTCAAGCGAAATGTAGCATAGAACATTCTCGTCTTCAGAGCTACGCAGCTTTTTTTTTAAATTACGTCTCTTTTAGCTCTGTTAACGGCCAAAATTTTATTTTTTTTATTGGCCGATCCAAACTGTATGCGCAATAACGTTTAAATTTTTTGGCTTCTACGCATAACGTTTTATTTCCTATTGAATTTTTCAGGGCATTAATTAATATATTGACTTGATCAATAGTAAAATAGCATTAGAGATTTTCGCTAAATGCCAGCGATTCTTTTCTCGCTACAGCGCATTTTCTACACAACTACAGCTTGTCCATAAATAAACTTGTAACTGTCTCATCACCTTCTGTAATGACCTCTTGATGTCGATGTTTAAAACTTTTCGATGGGGTGAAACGCCCGGGGGGAAACGTAATGCAGTGTAGCGTTTAGTGGCGAAACGATAAGTACACAGTTGGCATTCTCACACAACAGAAACCAAACGAATGTAATAAAATAACTGTACAATTCAGTATAACGCAAATGCAATACCTTTATTCAGGTAAGATACAAATCCAAAACCCGTGAGCAAAATGCAGGGACAATCGTTCTTCTGAACAACTACGGCACGAAAGGCAGTTTCTTACGTTTGTTCCTTTTAAAGCTCCAGGTTTTCCGCTAATTGCAGTAGATTTAGAGTGTCCCGAACAGCTTTTAGTCGATTTAATACCAGGACTCGATCGATAGAAATTCACATTTCTCAGTTGTTGTCAGAATTGTCATGCCCAGAGCTCCATGGACGAGAATAGAGCGGGCGCAATAGCACCTTAACGAATTGGACATACGCTACCGGATGTCGCAGATTTCACGACATCCGGTAATGGCTGATACCAGAGCCCTACGATCCCACTGCTGACCAAACAGATCGTATGCTCCAGGAACGAGAATGAGGAAAGAGTAAAATATATTTTTTTATTGGGAGAAAAAAGGCTTGTGAAATACTCAGACAAAACCGATGTCTTCCCTTGCGGGAGGAGATCATTAATTTTCTTTCGGAAAGCAAAGATATAAAATACTCTCGACACTTGTGGAAACAATATATCTTTGATCATTTTATTTCAAGCAATTGTTCACCAAAGCTTCAAAAAGTTTATGTCTCACTGCCTGGCTTTGATTCTGACAGTTGTGGGTCTCTAGGGCTACCTTGCAGGTCCATAGCTCAAGCAGTTTGTCAGGTGGACTGGGGTGGAATTATTTTTCTGAACGGGATTGGAACCGAGGAGCACCCTTACGACTGCAGACCCCACCTGACGCGTGACTATCATCCTGGTATTTATGTAAACAAAAGCTTGCTGTTGAAAAGTTACTATTCGGTGCCGTATGTCTCCTGTATTAAAGGATTTCACTTTCAAAGGGCCACTAAGGAGGAACAACCACTGCAGATTGAAATGTCAGGAATTATTTTTCAACAAACCTCCCTGAAGTTTGAAGACTATAGTGATGTCAAGATGTTTAACTGCTCTTTCCCCGACAGCTCAACGGATTTAGCCATCAGTATCAGGAAAAGTACAAATTTGACTCTTGATATCCAAGGAATGTCGCTCTTTCGGAATAATTCCGCCTGCATTAAGATCACCTTATTTGATAATATCAAAATCAAAGATCGTTATGTTGCTGTTCGTGCCAATGACACACATTTTTTGGAAAATGGTTATTATCGCGGAGGACGTTCTAAAGTAGGAGTGATCATATAAACTGCTGATGTGGCTAAACCTGCCAGTAGAATGAATCTTGATGTATTTTGCTGCAATGTTAAATGCATTGCCAATCGCGGTTCCTTTATAATTAACAATGTATCAACAGCCGTCACAAGGGAAATATATAAGAATGTCCAGCTGACCTACAACAAAGGAACTTTGTCATATCTTTCTGATGCGAGAGCAAGCTCGCAGGTCAACAGCTTGTATGATTCACGTGCGATGAACGTACGTGCCACATTTCTCGATGTATCTTGCTTCAAGAACACGCCTTTACGTTGTATTACAGTTACATCTCACGACGTCAAAATAGAAATTGAAACTTCACAGGTTACTGGACAATCTGCCACAAACGCAAATGGGGGCTGTCTTTCTTTGGAGGCCTATACGGCCGCGTATTTTTAGATATCTTTAACACCACCTTTTCAAGAAACAAGGCTAAAACAGGCGGAGCGATATACATAAACTGTCCAAATGGTATCGTTAATCTCAACTTTATAGGTGTTAATTTCATTCGGTGCTCTTCCAAAAAGTATGGCTGTGCAGTTTCGGTCGGACTAACCTAACACCGTCAAAGATTGAGCCCCTATAAGCTAAGCGCTAAGTTTAAAAATGTAAAGGTCGTGCACTGCAGTGGATTGGTGTCTTATGACAAGTGTAGGAGTGTCTACATTTTGTTGCAGAGTGGAAGTGCAAGAATTGAGCAATCCATATGGTCAGACAACTGGGAAAGTACCAGTGGTGCTTTGTTTGTGGGCGCGTCACAGGTAAAGTCGATGTGCGAATTTTTGACAGCATTTTTGTGGACAATGGTGCGACAAAGAGAAATGGGGCTGTTGTAAGTCTTTTCGCTTTGAAAAACCACTCAGGGCATGCCGATATTGTGAACACTTTCTTTATTAATAAGAAAAGGAGGCAAAGTACCGCCATGAAAATAAGTGCAAAATATGATATTAAGCTCTTTAATGTTACCACCTCCCATTACTGGGTAGGACTTAAGATGCAGTTATTGAAGCCAAAGGGTGCCGTCAATATTTGCCTTGATAACTGTAAATTTACTGAAAACATTAAGGACATCTACATATACTTACGCGAATCGAAAAGAATTCACTTAATCGTGAAAAACACAATTTTAGTGACCTCTCTAACAACTGAATCAGGCTACGCTCTTCGAGTTGTCGTTCCCCAGATGAGGACTGTTACTTTCTCCAGAGCATGCATCAATTTGTATAACAACACTTTCGATTCCAAACCTTCTTCAGGTATCGCTCTTTACTTTGAAGGAGAGAAACATGTGACAATAACTAACACAAAAATTAGAAATTGTGTCTGTTTTCATCAAAAGGAATGGAAAAAAGACCCATCTAAAGCGAAGTTTTTCCGTGAGACAGCTACTGGCGCTATATCAATTTTAACAAACCCTGATACGCCTTTACAGTTTGGATGTGTCGAATCAGATGTAGCCAACGACACACATCCACTTTGGAATTACGACAGTCACGTGCTATTTGAAGATACTAACTTTATAGATAATTTGGGGTTATCGGCTGGCGGTGTTTACATTGGCAATGGAAACGCCACCTTCAAAGGATGTACTTTCCAAGATAATTTTGCGAATCAACGCGCTGGGAACGTTTATTCCGCATATGGAACTGGACAAGTAAATTTCATAGATTGTTCATCATCAATCAAAGAGAGAGAAAGACGATGAATAAAATCCCTTTTGACACAGCCAGTTTTTTATACTCCGAAAGTGTAGGACCTGTTCATTTTCAAAACACAACGATGTTATCAAAAGTGGTAGGTTCTGGAATGTATGTTTTTTCTGTTTTCGAAATCTCCAATGGAGGGTATGTTAAGATGGATGAGAACACATCGATCCAGTGTAACACAGGACACCGACTTCAACTGGTAAACAACACACATTTCGTGTATAACGAGAGAAACAAAAGCGATTGCCGACTTAATATTACTGTTTTGAGATACTCATGTACGTTATGTGCTCCTGGATTTTATAGCCTGCAGAAGGGAGTTTCTCATGGTGTACTCGTTGGCCCCAGTTTTGAATGCCTAAGTTGCCCATTTGGAGCCAATTGTGTCAGGACGAACATAGCTGCCAAAACAAATTTTTGGGGCCATCAGGTCTCAAAGAAACCACCATCATTAAAATTCTTTGCATGTCCGGAACATTACTGCCAAAGTCCACCTCCTTATTCAGCAGAATATAACAGTTGTTATGGGAACAGAACTGGGGTTCTCTGTGGTGTATGTTCGCCAGAATATAGCGAAACTCTTTTCTCTACCGAATGCCGCAAAAATGGCGAATGCAATAACTTCTGGATGTGGATTTGTTCTTTTAACCTGTTAGTAAAACCACCAGTTTTGAGTTTTCTTGGAATACATATTTTCTGGTTTCGAAAACGAGACATGGAGCAGGTTATACAGGACTTAGGTCAAGTCGAAGAACACTCGGAAAATCGCTATCTTAAGATTACATTTTATTTTTATCAAGCTGCTGAGTTGCTACTTGTTGGCTCGGTGAAAAACTTACTTTATAAAATACCTTTTGTGTATGCTGTGGTTGCTGCATTTAACTTCAAAGTTCGTTCTATAACTAACGGAGTAGGTTGTCCTTTCCCAGGAATTACGGCAGTGACAAAGGAGTTCCTTCTCTCTGCTACCGTTTTGATTACCATGGCGGAAGTTGCTATTCTCTTTTGTGTACACTTTGTTTTTAACACCATAAGGCAAAAAGAGCGACCATCTGTGCTCCATTACATGGCGGTTGTTCTAGAAATACTTTTGCTCGGCTACGAAAGGCTAGCTGAAACGTCACTTAAGCTCATGCACTGTGTGTCCATTGGCTCAGAAGAGCGCTTGTTTTTTAATGGAGAGATTATTTGTTGGCAGTGGTGGCAGTATATTCTACTGGCTTATATAGGAATATTCGTTGTTCCTTTCGTCATTGTCCTTTATTTTGGTTCTTCCATGCTTTACAAAGCCTCAATTTCTTCGAAAGAGTTTCTAGGAGCTTGCATATTTCCATTGCCATTTCTGATGTACTGGCTGTTAAGGAAGCTGCTTAAAAGAAAAGGCAACACTCAAGAGGGCTCTCAAAGCAACAAAGATGTTTTAGAAGTTCTTCATGGGCCGTTTCGGCAACCAAACGGTAATGATAAAGGAACGCTTTACTGGGAAAGCGTTTTGATTGGTCGCCGTTTTTGTTACTCTCTTGCCATGCATTTATCACAACTTCAACTTTTCGAATGGTTTGCATGGCTGGAGCTTGCGTAATCGTGTTACTTCACCACGTATTGAAGAATCCGTATCGTGATCCCATCGCCAACAAAGCTGAAACATTTTCTCTCCTGACGTTAGTTATGATGGCAATAATCAACCTTACAAAAGCTACTCTGATCTCATTTGGAACAAGTCCTGATGGCCCAGCAAAGTCTTATTTAGAAACTCTGGAGTGGGCTGAAGTCGGTGCGTTGGCTTTTGTGCCATCGTTACTCTTTATTTTCTTGATGTTCGCAGTTTTCTCCCAGCTTGTAAGACTGGTGCTGACTCTGACTAAGGTAATATCTCGTTGGGTTCGGCAGCATTCTTCACTGGGATTTACAAGCGAACGGCAAACACCGCTTTTGGATACCTTAGAAGAAGACTGATTATATTTTTCCATGGAGGGCATTAAAACTAATCAATATTAAATAGTCACTTGTCAAGTAATATTTCAGTCAAAATGTATATAATATAGTATGGCGTGTGTATTTGTACATTTTGTACTGCAGTATTTCGATTGTTTGTAATAACGATGATTGGTTACGTTGTTTTAGAAAGAAATTTGGATTATCTCCGATTCGCAAAAAAAAAATTGAAACTCTACCTCCTTTCATCCCAGTTTCAGGGAATCGCCTTTGTAACGTACGGCTGGCGACTGGCATTAGCTACGCTAGTGCCAGTTGTTCATCCTCATAAATGGTTTTAAAGTCGCGGTGAATATTGAGACAGCTTTTTATTCTAAAATGGCCCGCATTGCAGGCTTTTTTTGAGCGACCGAACTCTAATGTTCCCTCCGGTTTTGCAAGCCGTTATCTTAGGTTAGGAGAGAATAGAAGAGCGTTGGGGCAAGTAACCAAGAGAGACCAAGGGAGTAGGAGTCGTGCTCAAAAATGAAAGCGCTTGCCCGCCAGAAACGCCTGCATTGCAGGGGAAGACTCTTTACTACCATATTGTTGCTATGGAAAGTTGCTAATCATTAGATCTTGGAAACCCTAGCTTTCACATATAAGCTGCTCGTCCGGCATGTGTTCCATAGAAAAGATTTTCGAGTAACAACCATATTTGTCATGTTACAGAAGAAATCAAACGGCATGCACTTTAGGTTATTAAAAGCATGCCAATATTTAACAATTATCAATATGCAAAACATATCGATATCAAAATGTCTTGAAATTCAAATTATTAGTAATGGCAATGGGATTGAGTGGATTACAATTCAGGGACTAATTTGAAATTACGAGTACGATTACCCCTGAATTGTACGACACGAAGTCCACTTAGCAATTAATCGTATCTACAACAAAATGCGAGATTACAAATCTACGTGCCCTCCGGGAATACATTTTTAATAATGAGTTTTGCAAGCAGTGGAGAAACAGCTGTAAAGAGAACCCATTTCAGTGCACCTGATTGACGCGCGCGCAGCGCAGTTGTCCGGTTACAGCTATCCAATTGCATAAAGTTTAAATTGGACAGCTGTAATTGGACACTCCCAATTACGTATCAAATAGGTGCACGGAGAGCCAATCACAATCGAGCATTTTGTTATAGATATGATTATAGAAGCTATGACTTCGTAAGTCCGTACGTGTATTTGTACATTCTGTACTGTAGTATTTCTATTCTTTGTAATAACAGTAATTGCTTACGTCATTTTAGAACTAGTTGGATTATCTCAGATTCGCGGAAAAATGGAAAATCTACCAGCTTCCATCAGAGTTTTAGGGAATCTCCTTTGTAATGCACGGTTGGCGACTGGCACTAGCTACGCACACACAATGTCAATTTTTTAAAATTCAGTTGTTCATCCACATAAATTACGAAACTGGACGCGTTAAGATTTACGTTCCCAAGAAAACTTTGATGTGACGAGTTTAGATCGTGGCATTCTTCTGATTGCACTTGTGTCGTGCGAGCTAGGTGTGAGAGCTAAAGAGAAAATAAAAAGAACGCAATTGAAAATTATCCTTTAACCCTATTCTGCCTAGAGGGGGGGGGGGGGGCACATTGTGCCCGCGCTGACTTTAACGAATTATAACTTTTAAACGGCTAGACGAATAATCTCCAAATGTCGTGACTTCTCCTAAAATTTATCGGAGAAAATTTTCCTACGTCAATGACGTGTCTATGATGATCGACGTTTCCATAGCAACCATCTACTCAAAAGATAAGATAATTTCAACTTGTGCAAATTTAGGTTAGAAATTTCACTAATAACTGTCAACTGATAGCGTTAAATTGAAACTCAACTGCAAACATTTTTATCTGTCAATTTAGTAGATATTGAAAACCTCTGAAATTAATTTCTTTGCAGCGAAGTTAATTTAATTGTAGCGAAGTTAATTTACGCCAACATTAAAAAGTTAACAACATGAGAATGAATATTCCAGAACACTCCTTCGCCGGTTTCTTTGGCTTAAAATAAATGATTTTGCTCAACTCTACCCCGGCGAACCATTCCATAACACTACTGCCTGCGAGGTTATTTTTTGCATTAAGTATAAAATTTATGTCCTTTTGGTACAGGTATAATCCTACCGACAAATTCAGGCACTATAATGTAAAGTGTTTTGCTCGATTTTATTTGGAAAGACCTTTTACTTGTGACCTTTCACTAGCACATAAGGTAAAACTTTATCACCGATTTGACTTGCTACTTTAAGGAAGGTTTTTTTTTTACTTACCCAGTAGGTTAGATCCATTCTACAAGGAAATGTTCCAAAGACAATTCGAAGGTGAATTTCTTTACCTGATAGACTCAGCTTTCGTATCTATTTAAAAGCAAATATGCATTTCCTTGTTGGCCAATATTCCTGTGACGTTTGCCATTCACAATTTTTTACACAAGACAAAGAAAATAACTTTACACGAAACGTCACTGCGTATCTTCGATATAAGAAAGGTACAATGTTCTGTCAGAAGTGTGGGACAAAGAAACAAAAAGAGTGCCCAATGGCAATTGAACTCATGGCCTTCCGTACATCGATTGGGCTCTCTAGCCACTGAGCTACTGGGAGACTCTGGCGAGCGAGGTCATACTTACTAGGGTCCTTGTGACAAGCGTCCTGCATACTGCTGGGTTCAGCAATGTCGAAACAATCGTGTGTGGTAGCTAAGAAAGAAAGAAAGAAAGGAAGAAAGAAAGAAAGAAAGGAAGGAAGGAAGGAAGGATTAAAGAGAGAGAGAAATAAATAAATAAATAAATAAATAAATAAATAAAGAATGAATGAATGAATGAATGAATGAATGAACGAATGACTAAATGAATGAATGAATGAATGAATGAATGAATGAAAGACAGACAGACAGAAAGAAAAAATGAAAGAATAAAAGAAAGAAAAAAGAACAACAGAAAGAAAGAGAGAAAGAAAAATGGAAAGAAAGAAAGAAAGAAAGAAAGAGAGAAAGAAAGAAAGAAAGAAAGAAAGAGAGAGAGAAAGAAAGAAAGAAAGAAAGAAAGAAAGAAAGAAAGAAAGAAAGAAAGAAAGAAAGAAAGAAAGAAAGAAAGAAAAGTAAATTTAAGACTCCGAAAGAATATTCAGTTCCTGACGGGAACAGGAGCCCTAAGTGTCCAGGTGTCCGTACTGAGCGGACACTGGGAATTTGACGAAATAAAACCCATTTTAGTATATGCTTGTTTTAATGTACGTTGAGGCAATGCCAGAAAATGAAATGTCGCGAAACGGCAAACGTGTGTGTACGCACGTTCGTCAAACGGCAAACTTAGAAGAGGAAGACCGTTGACGAGACATTCTCTTCTGCTCAAGAACTCGCAATAGGTCAAGCTCACATAGCTCAGTGGTAGAACATTTGTATCAGTGTGAATCGATTCCTATTGCGTGGGCCTGAAAGTTTTTTCAACTTCTTTTGTTGCTACTTTACTCCCGAAAATCTTTGTTCATTTCTTTCATTTGCATTTATGTATTCATAATGATACCACAACTGAAAAGCTCATTCTTTTTTCCTTTCGTCGTAGTAGAACCAATATTATCATTTTTTTTTCATACGCCATGAATTGTTCTTTGTGACAGTGAATAATATAATGGTATTGAAAATGAAATTAAAGCAATGTATGTGTAGAAGCCTCATATATAATTGCAAACTATACTGAGAAGCATTTGTTGGTCTCTGTTTTCACTAAGAAAACGGATGCTCAATTGTGACAGCTTTAATACCTTTGTACCTTATTTAACTGTTTTAATCCCGTTGAAGCAAAGCTAGAAAATAGGAAAACGAAATAGTGGGGAAACAAAGCCGAAAACAGCCTCCAGTTGAATTATGTGAGGTTTCGAAATATACGCAAGGGATGTCTGACGAATGCATGATTTGAACATTTCGTGCTGAAACTCTTGCCAGTTAGAAATACGTTTATTATAAAAATATCATTTTTTTTGCCGGCAAACACTTTCGCTGCTGTCTGTTGCGGTTTAACCCAGTGGCAAGAGAATGTGAAAGTCCTCTCAAAATTGTCTCATAAATTATCGTGTACTGAATCTTTCAGTTCTATTCAACAGGTCAGTTTAACCCGGACACCAAAGGAGTTGTCTGTACTAAGCAAGCACTGGGAATTTGACGAAATAAAACGTTAAATGAAATGTCGCGTGAACAAATATCCCAAAAAAGCACACTGTTTTTGTTTAGAGTTTCAACTGAAAATAAATTCGATTGGTTATGGCTTGAGGTATGAATATCATGCTATTTCGCTTTTAAGCCTTTGTCAACAGTGCTTATAAGCATTAAAATTTGCTCATTTCTCTGCATTATAATAGTCTCATGCCTATTTCATTTCTTTTAAGTTTAGATCCTAAAACTGTTTCACTTCTTGTCAATACTCTTTCGTACACAGATCACTCTGTTTTGACAGGATTGAATTTCAACTGATTTTTTGAAAAAGACTATGATTTCAGGAAAATCCACAATGGCAGATTTCCACCTTGCCGTGACATTATTGATCGTCTTGTTAAGCAACTGTCGAGGTAAACAGTTAAAAAAAATAGGGGGGGGGAGCACAAACTGATCAGATTCGATGTATCGTAGGTGATATTGTAAATGTATCTACAGCAGATATTCTGGCAAGACGAAGGCGCTTTTGAAGATTAGCCTGCATGCACGCAGACGTCTCCCATTTCGTTTGGAAATAAAGGACGTCTGCACGCAGGCTATTGAAGGTCGGTTAAGATTTAGCAAACGTTTGTAGGAATTAAAAACAGCCTCGAGTGCTTGTGAAAAGGAGCTATAATTGAGTTATTATTGTTGAAATACGTCATTCAATTTTTACTCACAATTTCCGCAAACTAGAATTAATCCATAGTAAATAAACAATTAAACGCCGAAAAAGTTCCATCCTTTTTGACGTTTCTCACTAAAAGGGCAATTTTTAGTGCTTCTTGGGCACTAGAACAAATGTTAGTATCCGTATGCGAATCTTTGAGCAAAAACTAGCTATTTTATCTCGCCGCTCTCCAGCTCATTGAACATTTCGCCCAACACGCGCTAGAGTTTTTGCGTACGTATCGGTGTACCGAAGAGCGAGTGACGAGATGAGATTGGCCTATTTGTACGCAGAGGTCGGAAAACATGTGGTACTGGCTTTCGATCTCATGATTCTCAAAATATTAACGTTATAAGGTAGGAAACGTTAGAAATATTGGAGCTTTTTCGGTGAGTTGCTGTTTATTGACTTTGGTTTTATTCTTGTTTGTGGAAATCATTATTGAAAGTGGCACATATCAAGAGGTTTCTCTTTCGTTAGGTTGATCGATATATGCTACCTTGTATAATTTCAATACTGGCTTGTAGCATAAATTAGGACGGCGTTTATTCTCGCTCGCAGAGTAAATCATTACACCAAATCGGCATGTAAGACATTTGACCCCCCAAAAAATATAACTTCAGCTGTTATTGATTTTCCTTCATATTTGCTTTTTAATTACAGTGTGGTTTGGTCAATCTTGCTTAAAAAAAAAAAACAAAACAAAAAACATTTAGCTTTTAAGAAACCGAAATGTTTTTCTTCCGCCCCTGTGCGCGAGGATATTATCAGTTTCCTTTCAAAAGGAAAGCAAATAGATGCTGTGCAAGTTTTCTAAAATTTAGTTTCGACGTTTAGTTTCGAACGTTTGGTTTCAAACAAACCAAAAACTGCTACCACTGCTCTTTTGCCCACGGGTTAATCTAAATCGAGAAGACTGCATTTCAGGTGATTTCATTTTAATCTAATGGCTGTGATAGCAGCTACGGGATATTGTAGTGGAGTTGCATATTCCTGTAGTTATTTTCGTGAGCTCTCGTGAAGATTTGCTGATGTTCGCGAGCTCTTTCGTCTTCCCGAGAGAGGAACTTTGCCGTATCATCGAGCTATGTCGGAGACACCGTCGTTATTTTTAGGCGCTAACTATGTCTGGGGATCCTGCTGTTCAGAGTTGCTGTAAAATTTATGAGAGATGAAAATGTGCATTAGATCACAGCGAACAGCGATGTGTTCTTAGAATAGGTTTCTGTCAGGAGCTTATCGTGAATATAACCGTGTTGAATGCGAAGCATACACAGTCGATGAGAACACTAGCTTTCCGGTTTTGATTACATAATAATCTTGTATGGTGCAACACTTGATTTTGCTGATGTGACTGAAAGTGGAATTCTGTGTTGGAATATTCAAAGTACCTTTTGCGTCTTCTGTCCATGGGCGATTGTTATTCAAGAGATGCATAAAAAGGATGTATAAACAAGACAAAACAGGAAACACGAATAGGATAATTTGTTCTTTTTTAGAAGAGACGAAAGAGACATTTTTTTTATTCCATTTCTATGTAATACGAAGACGCTTGTTGACTGTGCTAATGGAAGGTTAACAGTTTCGGAAACCTAAAGACTACATGGCTGAAATGCGGTTGAAAGTTTAAGAAACACAAGGACAATATATGATCTGGTATGTCCCCTTAATTGGTTATTTGTTGTCATTTTTAGTTTCCTGACTAAACTAGCGATCAAGTTCCATAGAAATCCTTATATTTCGCCAGTTAAGCGGACTGCATGTGAGCCTTGGTGCCCTGTGCAGCAACTACGAGATCTCGTTCGTGGGATGTTGCTTATCTTTTTTGTCATTTGCTTTAAGTTACCAGTTTAGAAAAGTGCACCGTTAATCCACAATTTTCTTAAAGAAATGATTTATGACTAAAATCTTTTCACTGGACTCTGAAGAAGCCATTGATAAATATTGCTTTTTATCATGTTTAAGGATATACACTTGAGGATCTTAACATACGCCGTTATTAAGGCCGTGGGTGAGAAACTAAGTCATCAGTGCGACGAATGATAGCGACATTGCGCGAAATATTCATCAATAGGCTCTTCAGTAAAACTTTCAGTTTCTGAATCAATAATTGCACGTGCGTTAAATCGTGTGCTACGGAGTTGTGACTCTTAAGCATTTTTTAATTTTAAAAAACTGTCGAAGTCCGGCTTCATTTACGGTCGAACGTTAATAGAAACTTTTTAGAAGTTTTCCAACAAAACAAAACAAAAACTACAATAATACTCCTTATAGCTAACATAGAGCTTGGGAAATGCTTATAATCTTCAATCCAGAAATTTGCGATCTCTAAATCGCAACATATTGTTCTTTTCTGGACAGTGAACAATTGCTGCTTGAATTTAATTTCCATAATTAGCATAATCTTACTTTGAACGTTCGTGTTTATTCGGTAAGCCTTCGGAAGCCCTAAAACCACCAATTTTGTGTCCAAGAATACAGTGCAGATATAGAATTTCCTGAACAGACACAACAGGCAGACAAACTAGGTGTATTGTAGATTGTCACAACAGAAGCCTTTTTTTTCAAACAGGCTTTTTAACAAAATATCGAAGGCTTCAAATTTAAACAAGGACGATTTTACTCATTTGAAAGCTTACAACTTTTAATGGACCTCGAAATCCTATAATCGGCTTCTGTTGTGACACAACAAAGGTTTTCACTGATCAATGAGTGGTAAAATCAAGAAGCGCTGTGTTCTCCACGAGGAGAAAACTTGGACACGGAGTCGCGTTTTACAAAATCTTAACTTTGGGAGCTCGTAGCATCGCAAAGAAGCGCAATCTATCAAACCAAAAACAACCTTGTTGCACTTCCATCATTGCCCAAGCTCCCTGTTAAGTTTCAATGGAATCGGCTCCCAAACGTTCAAGATATAACGTTTTTTAGCGTAAGACCTTCACCAGAATTTTGCCTTATAAATTTATTCATGAGCAGCTTGTCACCCGCGGCCTTAAATTGAATAGGCTGTTTCTTGAAAAGCTCGATCTGAAGCAAAAAAAAAATTATAAACAAGGATCGTGAATAAATTCAAAACGAATGACTGTTTCTTTTAAATGGCAATTGTTGCCTTGAAAAAGAAATCATAAATTCACTTATCATGTTTGGCTTCTGAAATCTGATTTAATTTTCAGACGAGTTATCTATTAGAGAGTTAATTTCTGCTTTGGAAACATTGTTCATAAGAAATTCTATGGACTTGTAAGATATCGAAGACGTTTCGCCGAAGCGTTGCATTTCGTAGTCAAAGAAATTACTTGCTCTAAGTCCGTAGCATTCCAAAAGATCGGTTTTCAGTTCCTTTTGCCTTGGCAAAACAAATGTATCATAGATCTATATTTTTCATTTCGTTTTTTTTTAATTCGTTGCAATTTCGCCACTCTTGGGAGAAAAAAATTGCTTATGAAATGCTTGTAAGAAATTGAGGTGCTTGGTTTTCATGTGTGGGAGGAGATTATGAATTTCCTTTCAAAAAGCAAAAACACAAACAAACAAACAAAACAAAACAAAAAACATTTTGTGCAATGTTTTCGACATTTATGGATAGTAAGCCTTTGAACCTTTTCTTTCAGGCAATTGTGGACCAAAGCTTCAAGAAGTTCATGTCTCACTGTCTGGCTTTGATTCTGACAGTTGTGGGTCTCTATGGCGACCATGCCGGTCCATAGCTCGAGCAGTTTGTCAGGTGGGCTGTGGTGGAATCATCTTCCTGAACGGGACTGGGACCAAGGAGCACCCTTACGACTGCAATCAGCCTGTGACGCGTGAATGTCATCCGGGCATTTACATTAACAAAAGTCTGATTATGAAGAGCTACTGTTCGGTGCCGCATGTCTCCTGTATTGAGGGACTTAACTTTCAAAAGGCCACAGAGGGGGAACAACCACTGCAGTTTGAAATATCAGGAATTATTTTTCAACAAACCTCCATGAAGTTTGAAGACTACAGTGATGTCAAGATATTTAACTGCTCTTTCCGAGACAGCTCAACGGCTTTAGCCATTAACATCAGGAAAAGTACAAATTTGACTCTAAATATCCAAGGAATGTCACTCTTTCAGAATAATTCAGCGTGTATTAAAATCACCTTGTTTGATAACACCGCAATCAAAGATCGTTATGTTGCTGTTCGTGTCAATGACACTTATTTTTTGGAAAATGGTTATTATCGCGGAGGACGTTCTAAAGGAGGAGTTATCAAAATAACTGCTGATGTGGCCAAGCCTAAGAACAGATTGCATCTTGATGTATTTTGCTTCAAGGTTAAATGCATTGCCAATCGCGGTTCCTTTATAATTAACAATATAGCATCAGCTGTAACGAGGGAAATATATAAGAATGTCCAACTGAACTACAACAAAGGAACTTCGTCGTATTTCTCTGATGCAAGAGCGAGCAAGGTCGACAGTTTGTATGAATCACGAGCGATGAAGGTACGTACCACGTTTCTCGACGTACATTGCTTTAATAACACGCTATTACGATGCATTACAGCTACATCTCACGACATCGACATAGGAATTCACAATTCACAATTCACTGGACAATCTGTTAGAAACTCCAGTGGTGGCTGTCTTTCTTTGGTTTCTTACGGGAACATAACTTTAGCTATCTCCAACACCACCTTTTCAAGAAACAATGCTGAGACAGGCGGAGCAATATACATAAACTGCCCAAATGGTACGATAAATATTGACTTTACTGATGTCAATTTCAGTCGGTGCTCCTCCAGAAAGTATGGCTGTGCAGTATCGGTCGGACGACCGGAACGCCACCCAAGATTGAGCCCGTATAAGCTTCTATGTACGTTAAGAAATGTAAAGGTTAGGCACTGTAGTGGAATGGCACCTTATGGCAAGTGTAGGAGTGTCTATATTCTGTTAAAGAGTGGAAGGGTAAGGATTGGGCAATCTACGTGGTAAAATAACTTGGAAGCTACCAGCGGTGCTTTGTTTGTGGAGACGAAGGGAAGTGACGTCGATGTGGAAATTCTTGATAGCATTTTTGTGAGCAACGCGTCAAACAAAGCAGACGCTGTTGTAAGTCTTTTGGCTTTGAAAAACCACTCAGGAAACGTCGCTATTGTAAACTCTTCCTTTATTAATAAGAAAAAAAGGCAAAACAAGGCCCTGAATATAAGTGCAAAATACCATATCAAACTTGTTAATGTTACTGCCTCCCTTTTCTGGGTAGGACTCGACATACGATTAATGAAGCCGAAGGATGAAGTCAATATTTGCATTGATAACTGCAAATTCCTTGATAACACAAAGGACATTTACATATACTTACGAGAATCAAACACAGCTCAACTGATCATCAAAAACACAATTTTTGTGAGTGCTTTTAAGACTAAGTCAGGCTATGCTATACGAATTGTCGTCCCCCCGATGAGGAATGTTACCTTTTCCAGAGCATCCATTACTCTGGATAATAACACTTTTGATTCCAAACCTTCTACGGGTATCGCTCTTTTCTTGAAAGGAGAGAAAAATATTACAATAAGGAACACAACATTCAGAAATTGTGTCTGTTTTGATCTAAAGCAATGGAAAGACGATCTTGACAGGTGTAAAGGGTCATTTCGCGAGACAGCTACCGGTGCTATATCAACTTTAACAAACCCTGATACACCTTTACAGTTTGGATGTGTCGAATCGGATGCTGCAAATGATACACACCCGTTGTATAGTTACGACAGTCACGTGTTATTCGAAGACACTAACTTTATAGATAATTTGGGGTTAATGGCTGGCGGTGTTTACATTAGCAATGGAAACGCCACCTTCAAACGATGCACTTTCCAAGATAATCTTGCGAGTCAACGCGCTGGGCACGTTTATTCCGCATATGGAAGTGGACAAGTAAATTTCATAGATTGTTCTTTCACCAATCAAAAACAGAGAAAGACGATGAATAAAACCCGCTTTGACACAGCCAGTTTTTTATACTCCGAAAGCGTAGGACCTGTTTATTTTCAAAACACAACGATGGTATCAAAAGTGGTGGGCACTGAAATATATACTTTTTCTGTTTTGGAAATCTCCAATGGAGGGTTTGTTCATATAGATGACAACACATCGATCCAGTGTAACACAGGACACCGACTTCAACTGGAAAATAACACACATTTCGTGTATTCTGAGAGAAACAAAAGCGATTGCAGAATTAATATCACTGTCTTGAGATACTCATGTACGTTATGTCCTCCTGGATTTTATAGCCTGCAGAAGGGAGTTTCTCATGGTGTACTCGTTGGCCCCAGTTTTGAATGCCTAAGTTGTCCATTTGGAGCCAATTGTGTTAAGAAGAACATAGCCGCCAAAACAAATTTTTGGGGCCATCACATCTCAAAGAAACCACCGTCATTAAAATTCTTTGCATGTCCAGAGCATTACTGTCAAAGTCCACCTACGAATTCAACAGAGTATAACAATTGTTATGGAAAGAGAACTGGGGTGCTCTGTGGTGTATGTCGGCCAGAATATAGCGAAACTCTTTTCTCTACCGAATGTCGCAAAATTAGCGAATGTAACAACTTCTGGATGTGGGGTTTAACCATGTTGCTTTTAACAACCGGATTTGTTCTTTATCTGTTAATAAAACCACCCGTTTTGAGTTTTCTAAGAGCACATATCTTCTGGTTTCGAAAGCGAGACGTGGAACACATTAGACGGGACTTGGGTAAGGTCAAAAAACACTCGGAAAATGGCTATCTTAAGATTACATTTTATTTTTATCAAGCTGCTGACTTGCTAATTGTAGGCTCTGCGGAAAACTTACTTCATAAAATACCTTTTGTATATGCTGTGGTTGCTGCATTTAACTTCAAAGTTCGATCTATAACTAACGGAGTAGGTTGTCCTTTCCCAGGAATTACGGCAGTGACAAAGGAGTTGCTTCTCTCTGCTACCGTTCTGATTACCATGGCGGAAGTTGCTATTCTCTTTTGTGCACATTCAGTTTTTAACATTATAAGACAGAAAAAGCGACCATCCCTGCTCCATTACATGGCGGTTGCTCTAGAAATACTTTTGCTGGGTTACGAAAGATTAGCTGAAACGTCACTTAAGGTGTTTCGATACAGTTTTTTTGGGACCATACCTAAGTTTTTGAATCGGCTCTTAGACAGTCTTCTCCTTGTCAGATCAACGTGAAATTTGCAATACTTGTTGGTTTTGGATTGAACTTTAGCGTGGTTTACATTTTGTAAAAATCGATATTTCCATGACAACGATAAACAAAAATCCTCGAAAACAGTAAAATTGAAATTTTGCACGATCTAGATTTCGCTTCGAAAAGCAAATACCAGCATCTTAAACTGTGGTGTATGGCAAACAAAATATACAAGAACAAAAAAATTCTGTATGTTTGTTTTGAAGTAAATCGCAAAAACATGTTCAACCTTAGTTTTTGCCTAGTAATAGTAAATGCACCGAAAAATAAGCAACGCTTTGATGAAATGGCTAGTAAATACTGTTAAAATGTGTCTTTTACTTACTAGTTTACGCCTAGAAAGTTTTGTTGAAACTGGTGTTCGCGATCTCGAGAACGACTTGTTTTTCTAAGATCGGTAGCATAATAATTTTGTGGTAATTTTTTAATTTGAGCGCTTCTGCGAAAATCTTAAGAACGGCTCGATAGATTTTTTTAAAACATTAAACATGCGTGCTTGACGATGTGACCAATTTTAGTTTTGAGTCTTATTAACATTGATTCACTGGAACACTTTTAGATTTAACATTAAAGAGGATGTATGAACCGACGGAAAGGCTTGCATTACATATAAACAGTTGGCAAGTAAATGCTAATATATTCAAAGTAATGCCCAGTGCATTCCTCCGTGATTTTTACTTTTCGTTGTAATCTACAGTGCAACAAAGAACAAAGAAACCAGATAAAAATCACGAAGCAATGAATAACGCATTACTTTGAATATATTAGCATCCACTTGCCAACTGTGAATTTGTAACGCAACCTTCTCCGTCGGTTTATACATCCTCTTTAACGTTAAATCTAAAAGTATTCCAGTGAATCAATGTTAATAAGACTCAAAACTAAAATTGATCACATCGTCAAGCACGCATGTTTAATGTTTAAAAAAAATCTATCGAACCGTTCTTAAGATTTTCGCAAAAGCGCTCAAAATAAAAAATTACCGCAAAATTATTACGCGAATGATCTTAGAAAAACAAGTCGTTCTCGAGATCGCGAACACCAGTTTCAACAAAACTTTCTAGGCGTAAAATAGTAGGTCAAAGGCACATTTTAACGGTATTTACTAGCCATTTCATCAAAGCGTTGATTATTTTTCGGTGCATTTACTATTACTAGGCAAAATCTAAGGTTGAAAATGTTTTTGTGATTTACTTCAAAACAAACATACAGAATTTTTTTGTTCTTGTATATTTTGTTTGCCATACACCACAGTTTAAGACGCTGGTATTCTCTTTTCGAAGCGAAAGCTGGATCGTGCAAAATTTCAATTTTACTGTTTTCGAGGATTTTTGTTTATCGTTGTCATGGAAATATCGATTTTTACAAAATGTAAACCACGCCAAAGTTCAATCCAAAACCAACAAGTATTGCAAATTTCACGTTGATCTGACAAGGAGAAGACTGTCTAAGAGCCGATTCAAAAACTTAGGTATGGTCCCAAAAAAACTGTATCGAAACACCTTAAGCTCATGCATTGTGTGTCCATTGGCTCAGAAAAGCGCTTGTTTTTGAATGGAGAGGTTATTTGCTGGCAGTGGTGGCAGTATATCCTGCTGGCCTATATAGGAATAATCGTTATTCCTTTCGTCATGGTCCTTTATTTTGGTTCTTCCAAGCTTTACATGGCATCCATTTCTTCAAAAGAGTTTCTTGTAGCTTGCATACTTCCATTGCCATTTCTTATGTACTGGTTGGTAAAGAGGATACTTAAGAGAAAAGACAGCATTAGCAAGGATAGGCGAAGCAACAAAGATGTTCTAGAAGTGCTTCACGCGCCGTTTCGGTATCCAAACGGTATTGATAAAGGAACGATTTACTGGGAAAGCGTTTTGATTGGTCGCCGGCTTATATTACTATTTTTCCATGCATTTATCACAACTTCAATGTTTCGAATGGTTTGCATGGCTGGAGCTTGCGTAATCATGTTACTTCACCACGTTTTAAAGAATCCATATCGTGATCCCATCGCCAACAAAGCTGAAACGTTTTCTCTCCTGACGTTAGTTATGATAGCAATAATCAACCTTACAAAAGCTACTCTCATCTCATTTGGAACAAGCGCTGATGGCCCAGCAAAGTCTTATTTAGAAACTCTGGAGTGGACTGAAGTCGGTGCATTGGCTTTTGTGCCAACGTTGCTGTGCATTCTCTTGGTGTTCGCAATTTTCTCTCAGCTTGTAAGACTGACGTTGACCCTGACCAAGATAATGTCTCGTGGGGTTCGGCAGCATTCTTCACTTGGATTTACAAGTGAACTGCAAACACCGCTTTTGGGTGCGTCAGAAGAAGACTGATTTTAATTTCCTGTGGCGCTCATCATAACTAATTAATATAAAATAGTAACTTGTCAAGTAAAATAATATTCCGATCATAATTTACACAAAGGTACACAAAGAAGCCAAAAAATAGATTCCCCGAATGGCACCAATAGTATGGCTAGTATAATGTTCTCCGGTTGTGCCCGGTACGAGTTTAAAACTTTAAACCTCTTGCATACCGTTGCAAGCAGTCTCAACCAGGAATAAATTGGCTGAAAGCAAAGCTGGGTGGGGGGAGGAGTTTCTTACACTGAAACACCAGTACCGCGTTTATATTATACCAGTCGAATTTTCGTATTTATCGTTTGTAGACCGGCTCAATTTACAGAAGGTTCCTCAATCGCAAGAAGGCTTGTTCCTTAAAGCTTCCCATTCTCAACTTTTCTATGTGAACCATTACATTGTGGTGTATTACCTTTCTGCGCGGTATATGTTCCTCGTTACGTTCTCCTACTGTAGTCGGGATGGAGTAAAGCTTGTTTCTTTGCTGATTTTTCTAAACACACCTTCGAGTCATTTGCTAGATATTCTGAAACTGGTTAAAACAAGCTTACATTAAACCTTGAAATGACTAAATTTATGAATAGAGCGCTTTTCAAATGAGTGTCGTAAAACCAAAACCAAAGTAATTACCCCAGCCAATCACAACAGACACAAATTACCCAATGAACCAATCAGAACTCGAAGCAAGTACATGTAACCGGCGTCAAGCGCGGGAAAACGCGTGCGAGCGCGAGCAAGTCGCGACTGATTGATTTGAGTTTTACTCCTGATGATTGGTCGAGAAAGTGGCGCGAAAGGTTTTAACCAATCACAGAGCGAAGTAAAGCAAAACACTCAATTGAAAACCGCTCTATTGGAAGTGACAGAAACCAGTTAAGACGGATTCCGCTCAACGTTCGAGCAATAAGTGCAAAAAATATTTACCAAAAAACTACTCATAGCACGGTAACATTTTAAATGTTATTTGAAACATCTCACTCTAGTTCACTTGTCCAAGTGACCCCGCGATGAAATTCTCAAGCATTCTCAAGAAAATTAATTTCAAATCTCGTAAAAGTATGCTAAAAACGGGCGCCATTTTGTTTTGAACTGACATGAAGCGTCTTTTTAATTGAAATATGGATAACTTCAAATCCAATTTTCTCTCGCGGTGTCAGCTTGGGAGCAAAAGTAACGACAAGTTCTTCTTATCTGTTCTCAAAATGTGACAGTGCTGCAAGTATTTTTTTGGTAACTTAATTTTTGCACTTACTGCTCGAACGTTGAGCGGATATCGTCTTAATATTTCTTCGATTTCTTTATCTGTTTTTGACTATAATCTGGATAGTGTAAATAGTTTCAAATATTTGGGAGTTATCCTAGTTTCCAATTTTACGTGGTCATGTCATGTCGAATATGTAATATCCAAAGTAAACCATAGACTATTACCTTTTGATTCACGTCTAAGTCTCTACAACAGTCTTGTCCTCCTCATCTTTGATTATGCCGACATAGTTTGGGGAGACAAGAGCAATATCGATCTCATGAATGACCTGCAGGTGCTGCAAAATAAGGCTGCCAAAACTATTTTGGATAGCCCCCTGTAGTCATCAGCTACAGATGCCCTTGCGTCTTTAAATTGGCCAAATATGGAACAGCGCCGTCACACAGTTACAATGATCTGCACATTGTTTTGTTCGTACATAGTTTCATTGTTTTATTGTACAATTAAACATATATTTATATTATATCTCAGCACTTTGTCTTTTTTTTGCCCATTTTTGTTAGTGGCAATACCAGCAAAGTAGCAATACTTATAAATTCTAATGAGCTAAGTGTATTCCGACCACGCTAATAAAGATTATTTTACATTTCTTTTGGATCACTCTGTGAAACTTCTAACAATTGGTGATGTCCACAGTTACAATACACGTGACAAAGACATTTTCAGACTTTCCCAAGTAAACACGAAATTGGGGAAAATAGAGGGTTGGTTATCAATCCCTCAAGGACTGGAACTCTTTGGACAGAGAAATTAGAAACGCACCTACAATTTTATCTTTGAAACAAAATTTATTGAACAGAATTTTTAATTAATTATTTTGATATGTTAACTTAAGTATATTTTAATTTCATCTTTGCCATCTATTGTACATTTATTTTACACGGTTATTTCCTACTTATTGTATCTTGTTTTAATATTTTTACATTTTACTTAGGGTCTCTCTGAAAAACCTCATATGTGAGAAAGCTTGCTAATAAAAGATGTCTATTGTTATTATTATTATTATTATTATTATTATTATTATTATCGTCATCGTCATCTTCATCGTCATCCTCCTCCTCCTCCTCCTCATCATCATCATCATCATCATCGTCATCATCATCATTATTATTATTATTATTATTATTATTATTATTATTATTATTATTGTTGTTGTTACTGAATTTCAAAACTGGGCACACTTTTGATGTGACAGTTCTAGATTGCAGCCTTCTTCTGGCTGTACTTGTCTTAGGCGTGAGATCCAGAAAGAAAACAAAAAGAACGCAATTTAAAATTTTGTTTCAAATGAACCAAAATTTGCGAAATCGTAAAATGAATTTTAGGTCAGTTATAGGCGCTTTTTAGGGATACCTCATTTAATTAAGAGATGTTTTAACATCTCTTACCGAGAACATAGGTATTACTGGTTACAGTCGCGAAATATATATAGCCTAATACCGACATTCAAGGTGTTTAACTAGTCAGTTTCATGATATATGTGATAATGAAATGTTTCTGGTTGTTATTGTTGTAATTGTACAGTCTACTAAACCATGAATGTTATATGATTACATTAAATTATTCTATGCGGTTTAGGTTTCTGGGGGATCCAGAAATTAATAAATTGAAAGGGGGGTAGAGGTTGACGCAAACGCTCTTGGGGCTACGTGAACATGTTTTAATAAACACTTAGAATAAAATATTCGGTTCTGAAAATATCCATACCAGAACTCGTATCATTGATACCTTCGAATTTCTTGTAGCAAGCGGTTGTTCCACCCAGATAGTTTCAGGGACATTATAAACCAGTTCCGATGGTTCACCTAAAACTGAACCTTCATGTAGCTTTTTCGCATCGATAGCTTGTCTAGTTATGTCAAATCTAAACAAAATTCAAGTATATTTACAGTACATCGGTTCAATTTATTTCGCTCATTTCAACTAATAGAAAGGAATTTGGCATTCGACGGAGCACCTAATTCTCCCGCGTTGTTTTGAATTTTATCTACTAGAGACAAAAATGATGACATTTTATTCCATTTTTGCTTGTGTTTTTGCCGTATAATGCCATAAGTTTATAGTGAAAGAATTATAGACACAAGAAATAAGGCCATCAGACATGGTAAAAAATAGTCTTGTTTACTAAACGTCATGCCCCGAATAAACGTTGGGTTCAAATAAACGCCTAGCCTTCCCCCCGCAGTCGTTTTAAGGGGGGTGGGGAGGAGGGTAACACGACTCCCTTAAAAACGACTGCTTGGGAGACTAATAAACGCCTGTCTATTATATTTTAAATAAAGCCCTCGGCGTTTAATCGAGAAAATACGGTAATTGTGTTGTGATTCTGTTATCAAAGCTTCATCTTACCTTTGCATGGACAGCTTTCGAGCACAAAACCGTGGAAGAAAAAAATGATTTGTTGGAAATCATATACCGCTATGTTCTTAAAATGAGCATAATAATGGTAGTGACTTAATGTAAAGCGCTTTTGAATATATATAGTATAGCGCTATATAAATTAATTATTATTGATTATTATTATAAAGGTGGGAGTTCCTCACTTCCAGCTCTTAGCTTCGGCCTTAGCATGAAGTAGTACTGCGTAAGTAGAAGCCTGTCCCTGCCCTTCTTACACCCAACCTCCAGAATTTAAGGCAGGTTTTTCACAAACAATCCGCTGCAACTGAGCGATAAAATGCCTTCAGCTGCCACAGAACACACTTGGAGGACAGACCTTACTCAAAATATTGCCGACACCTATATTTTCAATCTGATGTTTTGATTAAAGGTCAAATAAACCCAAATTTTGATAATTCCGCTTTAGCCGTTTAAACGCGTCTTGACACAAAAAGAAATCATTATAAAGCCAAACTGGACCGAAATTTTCCTTCCTGAGATCTTAAAAGGAGTAATAAAGCCAAAAGTACGAAGATATCCGAAGGTTTCACGAAATCGTTTCTGAAATGACTGCGCGCTTAAATGGAAGGAATGGAAACGACCGCTGATTCTGTGACGTCACTGTTGATGAGCAAAGAAAGCTCCACAGGCGAGTATTGAAGAGTATTGTTGTAAGTTTTTGGAAAATTCTCTGTTTTCACCCTTTTTCTTTGCGTTGAAAATGGCCGAGGAGCTCAAACCTGTGGCATTTAACGTAGAGCCATACCAGTTTGAGCTAACTGCCACAGAATCGGACTGCAAAATCTCGGATGATATTCGACCGACAGCAATGGCTTCGAAAGTAAACGACGGAAAGCTTAATGGTGAGCATTTAAGCTTATTTATTCATTACACTGTAAAAGTTCGCCGTATAATTGTTAATAAATGCGTTACCACTTTATTTGAGGCATTTCTGTTGTTCTTTGCAGCCCTTTTGTACAATTATCATGATCGATGTTTGTTGTTATGCCTTACTGACTAGACTGACTAGAGTAAAGCAAAGCTTCTTATACATGTATCCATTATGGTTACTGTGTGAGTACGGTTTTCATCCTCGCGGCAACAGCGGCAGGAAATCCAGCTCAAATTTTGAACATAGCCGAAAACAGGTTACAGTTCTTGTTGAATGTATTTGAATCTTGTTGCATGTATCTGTCTACATCGCAAAGTGTTACTAGTGACTGTGTTTGTTTGTTGTTTTGCATGTGTACAATCTTAGGCTCAAAATTTAGGTGCATTTAAATTTTGGCAATTGTGTACTACTGCCAGCTGGGCGAGAAAGCGTTTTGCTGTCATGCAATTCCCAAGTCCTGTGATAAGATACCACCTGCTATGTCCTAAAGACAGATGAAGAGAATTTTTTAAATCCAGCTGTCATTGAGACAGATTATAATCAGTATTTTGAAAATGAAGGCGGGAGTACGTACATATTAACGTAATTTTGCTTTGGGCTCTTTTTTTTGGGGGGCGGGGGGGCAGAGAACAAACTCCATGTATAGATTGGTGCAACCCAAATGAATATGGTTTTAAAGCCTTTTTGGTCTGAAAATGGTTGTTGACGTAAAAGTCAGGTCTGAAAATGGTAATTGATACGGGGGTGACAGTTATGTTTTGTCAGTTCTGAAAATGGGTGGGAAAAATTACACATCTGGTTCTCAAGATGGGTAAGGAAAATTACATGTTTGGTCTGACAGTGGGCACACTGAGAGCTGCTTTGTGGTTGAATTTGTTTAGGGAAAAGAGAAGAAAAACCTCTGGGAGCAGGGGAGGAACCATGGGACCAGTGGGGAGGGAAAATTACATATTTTGGTCCGAAAATGAATCATCTATAAATTGTGTTCATGAGAAAACATCCTTCATTAATTCATGATGAGATGTTGCAATGCTTATGAGGTTGTGTGCTAAATACTAAGATATTTGACAAAAGGTGACGTAAAAGTAGTAAAAGATCAAGGAACAATACTGAAATGACAATTACAAAAACCCTTATTACATGAATGAACATGATTAAATAAACAGTATACCTTGTTAAGTTTTTAGCAACCTTGTGCACTTTATGACTCCTTTGATGTACATGGTTTAACAAGTATCGGGTTTACAATCAGTTGTACTACCAGTACAACATAAATTGTGAGTAATGTAATTGTTAGTTGAAAGCAAAAACAAACTCAAATTTTAGCTTAAACAAATCAAATGTGATTTCATTATTTCTAAGACTGTGAAATCGAGTTAATGTTGTTTTTCTACTGTTGTTACTGGTTAGCTAACCTGTTTATTTATTTAATATAGATTTATTTTTGTAGTTGACATATTTATTTAATCCCTTTACTGATGAGTTACCTTTTACTCATCTGTGTATCTTTCTTATGAGTCTGTTGTTTCCTCTTTCGTTCTCAGAACATGTCTACAGTAATGTTGCTTATAGGCAATACACTTACTGGATACGTATGAAGCTGGGACGACAAATCCCAATAGCCATTCCATCTTGTCTGGTTTTAAAAATAAGAGAGAGCCTCCCAAGTAAAAGTGGAAACTGAAAGGGCTTTGAAAATGTCCATTAACAGCTTGGCAGTCTTGCTAGATAATATTAACATCATATTTGGTTGACAGCTGTACTACTCTTTGAAATGTTTCTAAATTAAACTTTGTATTTTCTTCAATTACTACAGAGTGGTACTCAACCTAGGAGGTGAGAGGGGAGGGGCTCCCATAGTGTAGTGAAGGGGTCACCGTGATTACAATTCATGCTTTGGTACCACTTAGGTTGTTTGAATTAAAAATGACCATTGTCAGCGTGTTTTGATACTTTCTAGGGTTTTAAGGTACTATAATGTCAGAAATTCATGCTGGCAGGAACAACTTTTCAAGAGGTATTAGTACTTCTTGGAGTGACAAGGAACATATGCGACACCCACAAAAGAAGTTTTTTTTTGTTTCAAACAACAATCAATTCCTTCAGTTTTTATGGGTCAACCATTTCCCCCTCCTGAAAGTACTTAGATAGCAGCTGTACGAAGGGTGGACCCTATAATTACATTAAGTGATACACCTGTCATAAACTTGATAGGGGCATGTTAGTCTTGATATGATGTCATTTCTGCCTCCCCTAAAAATCATGAACATGGAACAGCCTGGAACACCTGCTTCCCAGGGGGGGCCTCCGGATTTCAAGTGACAGGGATGATCGAATGGGGGCAAAAATCAAAACCCCAAAAAAATCCCTAAGGCCTCCAAGGAACCCAAAAAATCCCTGGACCAAAAATTAACCCCCCAAAATCCCATGCCGAATTTTCGAGCCTCAAAAATTTCCAGAAAGGATTAACCCACAAGTCACAAGCGAAAGATATCAGGAATTCACTACAGCAAAAGGGAATTCCAGTGAGGATAAAGCCGGGTGATAAACACGATGGATGAGAAATCAGTTGAATGAATTGAAGCCTTGTGAAATATACCCGGGACACTTTGCGGACTGTTGTATAACCGGTTTTATAAAACAGATCCAATGTAATGTGACACCATCGTTAAATATAATTAAAACAACCGCAAAACAAGTTTGGTTGTCAGTACTGAATATTCGCAGAACTACGCGGCCAGGATACACAGGCACTACCACAATTCTTCAGATTGTTTTGAATACCCCAAAAATCTCTACTTAAATCAAGCCACCCCAAAAAAATACTTGCCAAATTTTCCTACCCAAAAACATCCCGGAATGGAAAATTTCAACCCCCCCCCCCCCCCAAAAAAAATCCTTCGATTATTCCCGTCACTTGAAATCCGGAGTACCCCCCTGGGACCTGCTTGCCAGTGAAAAGCCACAACACTTAGAAACTAGGCCAGTTTATTAAATCTGGGTTTATGTTGTTGGTTGTCTTGAGTGTTGGCTTGTGAGAGGCTTAAGAAGGGACTGCAGCCGCTGTATGAAAGCGATAAAAATGAAATATTTTAGTGTGCGAAAAATATTACATTCAGAGCTCGAAATTTACGTTTGTTTATAATTATAAAAATTGTTAATGCTTAGTAACTGCTATGACTTATAATTCTCAAATAAACTAACTGAAAGAGCTGAAAGAGCTAACAACCATCAGAAGATACAAGCTAGTCATAGTTATATTGAACAAAATGCAAAATTCTTACCTCTAAATTTCTACGTTGTGCAAATGCTGAACACGTAAATTCCCGTGTGAAGTTGCTCCGTTCTTGGGCGGACATGGATGGTTTATACCGCTGTAACTTACCGCTCAAAACAACCTCCACAAACTCGGAAAACCGGCAAAAACACAGCAAACATATAACAGGTAAGGTTCTTCAAACTTTATTTGGATTTTTAGGTATTTTCCATGGAAAACCGCCGATTATTTTCGATCGAATCGCTTTGGTTACCTGTGGTGTAAACTGGTCTGCACAGACACGTGAATCAGTGTTTTGGGGGTTGAAACGATCCTCCTTTCATTCTTAGAGCCATTCTTGAGGCAGTTCTGGATCTTCTGGAAACTTAAAATTTCTTACTTTACTCTCATAGCAGCACAAAACACCATGATTTTCTGCTCAAGTCCACACACTTCGAATCCCCGCAATATTCCAGCTCGCCAACAGTGACGTCACTAGTGTTATTTCCGACAATTTACCGACAACTTTCCCGACCACTCTACGATTGTGAAGGCCAAAAAGTAGCACTTTTCACGTGCCATTATCTCTGCGATCCTAAGTCCAATTGACTTGAAACTTCAGAATATGTTTATTTGATACCAAATCAACACATAACAAGTAAATTGGATTGAAAGAAAAAATGTCGAAATTTTGGTTTATTTGACCTTTAAGTTTATTAGTCAAAGAAAGTGCCTTGAAAATATAAGAAGATAAGAGAAAGTTAGAAACAACAAGAAAATTTGTGGTTTTAATCAAAGACGGGCCCTTCACCTACAAACAGTGACAGAAGTAGTTGGAAAACCCTCATGTTGCATAGGGTTGTGAGCGCTTGTCTCCATCAATTTGGTGAAACGTTTTACAACATTGCCTAGTGGGTGCCTAGAGTGAGGCCGATTGTAGGTTCTTGAACTACATTTTTTAACTTATTCTGTTTGGTATTATATATTTTGTGGGATCTGTGATAGCAAACCGTAGTTGTTAGAATTAAACCTTTGAATGTTCCTAAAACCTTTCCATTTTCAATATTTTGCTACGCAGTAGTCAATGGCACACGTCTTAAAAATTTGCGTTATACGTATACTTGTAGAAAGGTGATATTTCTGTCATGTTGCTAAACGCCCGTGGAAAAGACAAACAAACGAATAAATAAATAAATAAATAAATACCTAAATACATAAGTACATAAATACATAAATAAATAAATAAATAAATAAATAAATAAACAAATAAATAAATGAATGTATAAATAAGCAAAATCTTGTTCAAGTCTAAAAGTTTGTTTTCATCACTAATCTTTTCGATTCAACAAAATTAACCTAGTGCAGTTCTATCGTTTTTGATCCCTCTTTGCATGAGCGAGTTTTCAAATGCACGGATTAGCATTTTGGGTTTGAACTAAGTGACAGCTGCCCGATAACAGCGACTTTCAAAATACCATCTATGGCCTTTTACACTCTCTTCAAGTTTTTTTCAGTTCAGCAATTTCACCCACTGAAGTTTCTAGCATTTTTGCTCGCTCTTCATATCACAACACATATTTGTTAATTATCCAGTGGGTTTGATCCGTTGTAAAACGAAATATGTCACAGACAATTCGAAGGAGACTTTTTATTTATAAGGAAATTTCCTTGTCAGCCACTATCTCTGTGATGTTAGCTTTTCACGACTTCCTGTTTTTCTCAGAAGCAAAGAAAATAAGTTTGCGCGTAGCGTAGCTATGGTTTATTTCATTTCCAATATCACTAATAAAAGTTTACATAAAAATGACTGTTTGAACCCTCGGGTGTACAAGCGGGGGTGGGGGGGGGGCGTTAGATGCCACCCTCCCATAAGGTTTTCCTTGAATTTTTTCCGAGATGATTTATTATCTAGACCTGCCGTTTCCAGTGACTGTGCGCATATCCCTAAGACACATTTTGACACAAGCTTGATGAGAATCAGTTGCTATGGTTACGAGATATGACATAAGTAGCATGTGGTCAAGCCATTTTTTAAGGAAAATTTGTGTTTTTTACCCTTTGTAGGTGAAAAATGCAAAGAATGTCAACCAAAAGCACCAAAATGTTTAATCATGTCATATTCTACATGCCCACCATCAAAAGTTTCCAATTTTTAACGTTTTTTGACAAGTTTTAATTTTTGGTAAAATCCAAGATGGCGCCCAATATGGTGGCCATCTTGAATAACGTCACAGGCCCCCAGCAGAGCGGCAACCCATAATATATACCTCATCTTGTAGAGCACATCACAGGCTTTCTACTGAAGGCGAAATATTTTCAAAATATTGTAACATAACGAAAACCAAGGGGGAGGGGGGCATCAACCCTCCCTTGTACCACGGTGGGGGTGGGACTTTGCTTGTACGTGTGAGGGTTAACGTCAGCTCACTAAAAACAACCAGAAGAGAGGGAATACCTCCACATGCGTTGTGAAACGGTAAATACATGTGTAAGCTCGTTTTTCAAACAGCAAGGAACGAAGATGGGACGTTGATAACTCAGATATGTTCTGCTGCTCAAAAACAAGCAAGAAGCCAAGCTCACATAGCTCAGTCATAGCACATTTGCAACGGTATCGCGAATCCATTCCCATTGTTCGGGCCTGAAATGTTTTTCAACTTCTTTTGTTGCTACTTTACTCCTGATAAATTCTCTCATCTGTTGTTCATATGCAGTATTTTCATCTTGATACCAGGAAAGCTCACGTTTTTTCGCGGCTTACCTCGTGGTAGAACCAATATCAGAAATTTTTCCGCACGCCATCAAATATTATTAAGCTATGCCAACGGATTATATAATAGTATCGGGACCATTACCACAACTCTTTGAAAATAAAAATAACGTTTAATACATAATCTAATACAAAAGTCTAATACATAATTTCCAAGTGTATTTGTGTCTTTGTTTACACTAAGAGAAACACATTCTCAGTTTAAAAAAATGGTGAAATGAAATAGTGCAAAAACAAAGACGAAAATAGCCTCCAGCCGAGCACGTTCCAAACAAACTCAATGGGTGTCTCAAATGCATGATTTTTGAACATCATATCATTTCGCGTTAAAACGTTTGCCGGCTAGCAATACTTTTATTATAAACAATCAATTTCAGTTTCTTTGCCGCCTAACACGATCGCTCCTGCTGCGCGTTTTTCAAAAGCTTCGAAAAGGTTTTCGCCCGGGAAGAGCCATTTGTAAAAACGTTACGAGCTCATTCTCCAAAGCTCCTATTTTAAGACGTCTCTACTATTGTTTCATCTTAGAAACTTCTTTGTTTACAAGAGTCATCGCGAGTCATCGTGCTCGAAATCGGCCCGAAAAGTTTTCGAGGCTTTCGAGAAACGAACGCCTGCTCCGGTTCTACCCATTGCCAAGAGAATGTGAAAATCATTTCAAAGTTGTCTCAGATCGTGTAATCACTCTCCATTCAACAGATCAGTTTAACCCGCACACTGAAGGAGCCTAAAGTGTCCGTGTTAAGGTTGTCCTTATTGAGTAGACACTCGGTATTTGACGAAACAAAATGCTTTTCAGTTTATCGTAAGGCTTGTTTAATACTCGTTGAGGCAATGCCAGAAAATGAAATTTCTCGTGAACATCGTACCTGAAAATAGCACACAGTCTTATTAAGAGTCTAAAATGAAATGATTCGATGGGTTATGGCTTGAGGTATGAATATCATGTTATTTCACTTTTAAGCCTTTGTCAACAGTTAATTATTAACATTTAAATTCTCTCACAGTGTTAAACCTGTTTTCATTTCGGTTTAGTTTCGATCCTCAGCGTATTTCCCTTCTTGTCAATGCTCGTTCGTCCACAGATCGATCTGCTTTGAGAAAATTGAATTTCAGCTGCTTTTAAATAGACTATGATTTGAGGAAATCTTACAATGGCGGATTTTCACCTTGCTGTGACGACCTTATTGATCTTCTTGTTTAGCAATTGTACAGGTAAACAGTAAAAAAGAATTAAGATAGGGAGGGGCCTGACTATGTGTATCGTAAATGTATGTACAACAATTTTTATTTAGACAAGACGAGGGCGCTTTTGAAGTTTGGTAAGTTTCGGCAAATGTTTAGAAGTAGGGATTAAAACTGGTGTCAGCACTTGTAAATCGGCATTTATGGCAGATATTTTGCACCCGCCATCAAAAATCTCCTCAGGGCGTATGGGATCACAATCTCTTTGTGTGCGTTTCTTTTGTTATGTGAACATTACTTTCTTGCTGAAAAGGTTTTGCTTTAATTTGCTGGTTTGATTGGACCGCTTAAAAGTTGCCAGTTTAAAAAGAAACATTGTACATGGCATGGTAATAAATCCATAATATTGTTTGAGGACTAATGTGCTGATCAGGGAAATTCATGATCAGATAAATCTCTTGCCACGCATAGACGTTTCAGAACACGTTAACACTGATAAAGCTTACTGTCGTCCGTTTTAGACAGGGGAAGCGAAAGATTTAGTTTTTTATAAATGTCAATAAAATTATCTGAAACTATCACAGGCGTTGTTTGTTCCTCCTGAGCGGTAGGAGATTATCAATATCCTTTCAAAAGTAAAACAAATAGATGCTGCGGAAGAGTTTCGACATGTAGTTTCGAAGTTCAGTTTCGAAGGCTCGTTTCCAGCAAATGCGAAACGTTTCCTACCCTGGAAACAGTTAAAATAACACATTACGCGGACTCAGAAGAAAACGAAGACATTGCAATATCGCCAAATCATTTCTTTGCTCTGAGTTCTTTGCCAGGTTATTGGCTCATAGTCTGCAGAATTTTAAAAGAGCAGTTTTAAGATTGCTCTTACCATGACAAAAGAAATGTAGCGTAGAATTAAACAGTTTTTTTCCTGTTAAGCCCCGGCCAAACGAGGATGAGAGTCGATAAGAGTTGACTCTTATGAGAGTTGTCGTCAACTCTCATCGACTCTCATCAACTCGTGCCAAACGAGAGAAAACTCTCATCGACTCTCATGAAAAATTTGAACACGTTCAAAGTCGATGAGAGTGCATGAGAGTCGATGAGAGTGGATAAGAGTTCCATGCCAAACGAGAGTGAGAGTTTCAACTCTTATCAACTCTCATCCTCGTTTGGCCGGGGCTTTAGAAAACAAAAAAAAATTCTCCTGAATTACTCGTACGAAACCGATGTCGCCCAGTGCAGGAGGAGATCAAACAAAAATGTGCTGTGTAATATTTTCGTCACTTGTGGAAGTAATGTCTTTAATCATTTTATTTCAGGCAATTGCTCACCAAAGCTTCACGAAGTTTATGTCTCACTGTCTGGGTTTGACTCTGACAGTTGTGGGTCTCTAGGGCTTCCTTGCAGGTCCATAGCTCAAGCAGTTTGTCAGGTGGGATGGGGTGGAATTATCTTCCTGAATGGGACTGGAACCGAGGAGCACCCTTACGACTGCAAACCCCATCTGACAAGTGACAAACATTCCGGTATTTACGTAAACAAAAGCTTGATATTGGAGATTTACTATTCGGTGCCGCATGTCTCCTGTATTGAGGGATTTCACCTTCAAAGGGACACTGAGGAGGAGCGACCATTGCAGATTAAAATAGCAGGAATTATTTTTCAGCAAACCTCCCTGAAGTTTGAAGACTACAGTGATGTCAAGATATTCAACTGCTCTTTCCGGGACAGCTCAACGGCTTTAGCCATTTACATCAGGAAAAGTACAAATTTGACTCTTGATATCCAAGGAATGTCGCTCTTTAGGAATAATTCCGCCTGCATTGAAATCACCTTTTTTGATAATGTCACAATCAAAGATCGTTATGTTGCTGTTCGTGTTAATGACACTTATTTTTCGGAAAATGGTCATCATCGCGGCTGACGTTCTAAAGTAGGAGTGATCAAATTAACTGCTCATGTGGTTAAGCCTGCCAGTAGAATGCATCTTGATCTATTTTGCTGCAAGTTTACATGCATTGCCAATCGTGGTTCCTTTATAATTAACAATATAGCAACAGCCGTCACAAGGGAAATATATAAGAATGTTCAGCTGAACTACAACAAAGGAACTTTTTCAAGAGCAAGCCAGGCCGAAGGCCTGTATTATTCACGAGCGATGAACGTACGTGCCACATTTATCGATGTACTTTGCTTCAATAACACTCTGTTACGTTGTATTGGAGTTACATCTCACGACGTCAAAATAGAAACTTCACAGTTCACTGGAAAATCAGCAATAAACAGAAATGGGGGTTGTCTTTCTTTGGAGGTCTACAGCCGCTTATCTTTAGTTATCTTTAACACCACCTTTTCAAGAAACAAGGCTAAAACAGGCGGGGTGATATACATATACTGTCCAAATGGTATCGTTAATCTCAACTTTATAGATGTTAACTTTACTCGGTGCTCTTCCAAAAGCTATGGCTGTGCAGTTTCGGTCGGACTAGTACACCGTCAAAGATTGAGCCCTTATAAGCTAAGCGCTAATTTTAAAAATGTACAGGTCATGCACTGCAGTGGATTGGTGTCTTATGCAAAGTGTTGGAGTGTCTACATTTTGTTACAGAGTGGGAGTGTAAGAGTTGAGAAATCCACATGGTCAGACAACTCGCAAAATACAAGTTCTGATTTGTTTATAGGCGCGAGTGGAGGTAAAGTAGATGTGGAAATTTCTGATAGCATTTTTTTGGACAATGGTGCGACAAAGAGAAGTGGGGTTGCTGTAAGTCTTCTGGATTTGAGTGACCGCTCAGGAAGTGCCGATATTGTGAGTATTTCCTATATATCTTAAAAAGAAAAACAGGCAAAGTACCGCCATGCAAATTAGTGCAAAATATCACATCAAGCTGTTCAATGTTATCACCTCCCGTTACCGGGTGGGACTTAAAGTACAGTTAACGAAGTCGAAGAATGTAGTCGACATTTTCGTTGATAACTGCGAATTTATTGATAACATAAAGGACATCTTTACATACTTACGAGGACCAAACACATCTCAACTGACCATCAAGAATACACTTTTTATGAGTGCTCTAGTAACTGAATCAGGCTACGCTCTCCGAATTGTCTTCCCCCAGAAGAGGACTAATACTTTCTCCAGAGTATCCATTAATTTGGATAATAACACTTTCGATTCCAAACCTTCTTCAGGTATCACTCTTTTCTTCAAAGGAGAGAAAAATGTGACGATAACTAACACAACATTTAGAAATTGTGTTTGTTTTCATCAAAAGCAATGGAAAAAAGATCCATCTAAAGCGGAGTTTTTCCGCGAGACAGCTACTGGTGCTATATCAATTTTAACAAGCCCTGATACGCCTTTACAGTTTGGATGTGTCGAATCAGATGCAGCCAACGACACACACCCACTGTGGAGCTACGACAGTCATGTGCTATTTGAAGATACTAACTTTATAGATAATTTGGGGTTAATGGCTGGCGGCGTTTATATTGGGAATGGAAACGCTACCTTCAAAGGATGCACTTTCCAAGATAATTTTGCGAGTCATCGCGCTGGGCACGTTTATTCCGCACATGGAACTGGACAAGTAAGCTTTGTAGATTGTTCATTCAGCAATAAAAAGGAGGAAAGGACGGTGAATAAAATTCGCTTTGACAAAGCCAGTTTTTTATACTCCGAAAGCGAAGGACCTGTTCTCTTTCAAAACACAACGATGGTATCAAAAGTGGTGGGCACTGAAATATATACTTCTTCTGTTTTGGAAATCTCCAGTGGAGGGTTTGTTTATATAGATGACAACACATCGATCCAGTGTAACACAGGACACCGACTTCAACTGGAAAATAACACACATTTCGTGTACTCTGAGAAAAACAAAAGCGATTGCAGAATTAATATCACTGTCTTGAGATATTCATGTACGTTATGTACTCCTGGATTTTATAGCCTGCAGAAGGGAGTTTCTCATGGTGTACTCGTTGGCCCCAGTTTTGAATGCCTAAGTTGTCCATTTGGAGCCAATTGTGTTAAGAAGAACATAGCCGCCAAAACAAATTTTTGGGGCCATAAGATCTCAAAGAAACCACCTTCATTAAAATTCTTTGCATGTCCAGAACATTACTGCCAAAGTCCACCTACGAATTCACCAGAGTATAACAGTTGTTATGGAAACAGAACTGGGGTGCTCTGTGGTGTTTGTTCGCCAGGATATAGCGAAACTCTTTTCTCTAGCGAATGTCGCAAAATTAGCGAATGCAATAACTTCTGGATGTGGGGTTTAACCATGTTGCTTTTAACAACCGGATTTGTTCTTTATCTGTTAATAAAACCACCAGTTTTGAGTTTTCTTGGAACACATATCTTCTGGTTTCGAAAACGTGACATGGAACACATTAGACAGGACTTGGGTCAAGTCGAACAACACTCCGAAAATGGTTATCTTAAGATTACATTTTATTTTTATCAAGCTGCCGAGTTGCTAGTTGTTGGCTCGGCGGAAAACTTACTTCATAAAATACCTTTTGTATATGCTGTGGTTGCTGCATTTAACTTCAAAGTTCGATCTATAACTAACGGAGTAGGTTGTCCTTTCCCAGGAATTACGGTGGTGACAAAGGAGTTGCTTCTCTCTGCTACCGTTCTGATTACCATGGCGGAAGTTGCTATTCTGTTTTTTGCACACTCTGTTTTTAACATCATAAGGCAGAAAAAACGACCATCCCTGCTCCATTACATGGCGGTTGCTCTAGAAATACGTTTGCTGGGCTACGAAAGACTAGCTGAAACGTCACTTGAGCTCATGCATTGTGTGTCCATTGGCTCAGAAAAGCTCTTGTTTTTCAATGGAGAGATTACTTGTTGGCAGTGGTGGCAGTCTATCCTACTGGCCTATATAGGAGTATTCGTTATTCCTTTTGTCATTATCCTTTATTTTGGTTCCTCCAAGCTTTACAAGGCATCCATTTCTTCAAAAGAGTTCTTAGGAGCTTGCATACTTCCGTTGCCATTTCTTCTTTACTGGTTATTAAAGATGATACTTAAGAAAAAAGACAGCATTCAGGAGGGCAGGCAGAGCTGCAAAGATGTTTTAGAGGTGCTCCATGGGCCGTTTCGGCAACCAAACGGTAATGATCAAGGAACGCTTTACTGGGAAAGCGTTTTGATTGGTCGCCGGCTTATATTACTCTCTTGCCATGCTTTTATTGCAACGTCAATGTTTCGAATGGTTTGCATGGCTGGAGCTTGCGTAATCATGTTACTTCACCACGCATTAAAGAATCCGTATCGTGATCCCATCGCGAACAAAGCTGAAACATTCTCTCTCCTGACATTAGTTATGATGGCAGTTATCAACCTTACAAAAGCAACTCTGATCTCATTTGGAACAAGCCCCGATGGCCCAGCAAAGACTTATTTGGAAACTCTGGAGTGGGCTGAAGTCGGTGCATTGGCTTTTGTGCCAACGTTGCTGTGCATTTTCTTGATGTTCACAATTTTCTCACAGCTTGTAAGACTGACGTTGACCCTGGCCAAGATAATGTCTCGTTGGGTTCGGCAGCATTCTTCACTGGGATTTACAAGCGAACTGCAAACACCGCTTTTGGATGCGTCAGAAGAAGACTGATATTAATTTCCTATGGCGCTCATCATAACTAATCAATATGAAATAGTAACCTCTCAAGTAACATTCCAGTCAAAATGTCCATAAAGGTTTTAAAGTCGCTGTGAATACTGTGTCAGCTTTTTATTCCTAAATAGCCTGCGGTGTGGGCTTTTTGGAACGACCACACTTTAATATTCCCTCCTGTTTTGCAAGCCGCCATCTTGGGTTATGAGAGAACAGAGAAGGATCTCTTTTGTAGAAAACATGAGATCGATAAGGAAGAGATCCTGCCTGTTTGCCTTTGCCAAAAAAAAAAGAAGAAGAAAAAAAATTCGGCAAAGCGTAAGCGTACAAAACGATAGTGCTCCATGTGGGCCGAAAAACTCAGTTTAGCGAGCGACATAAGCTGGTATATTTATAATCAAGAAATGTGGTTGGAAGAACCATCGCAGATACCGGCCGAGTCGTTGCAAGACGCGGAAAGAGAAGATGCTGGAGAATACTGTAAAGAATCGTGGCAGCGATTGAAAGGGAGAACAATCATGTCAGGCGAAACGGTCGTAGAAAAGCTCGATGAAACGGTGTGTTGTCGACTTAGTCAGCCGGACGTGGCCTTCCTTGAAAACGTAAATTGCAAAAGTTGTGGCTTGAGTACTAAAGAAGCTTTCTGTTACCCAACTGCTTGCTTTTTTAACAGGACGTTCTCTCTAAGATCTTGAGCCGAGCACGCTGCGGCTAATCTCCGCGGGTTTCAAAGTGCTTTCCTTTCGCATTTACTTTCGTCTTTCGGGTCTCAGCAGCTTGATCAGTCTTACCCTTTCTTCTTGTTGATGTCTTCGGCCTTGCACAACCGACGTGAGGTTTGAGGGTAAAATTTTCAATGTGTTAAGACCCTTTGAGCGGCGCGCGAACACAGACCTGAACGAAATACTCTGGACTCTGGAATGGACTCTGGACTGGACTCTGGACTGGACTCTGGACTGGACTCTGGACTGGACTCTGGACTGGACTCTGGACTGGACTCTGGACTGGACTTTGGACTGGACTCTGGACTGGGAAGCTAAATATAAATTTCATTTCACTAATTTGCAATTTTTTTATTTTTGCTTTGTGCCGCTATGCACGATTTTTATTTCTTCTATATAAGCTGTGCAGCAATTTTTTTCGTATTTGCCCCTACCCCCTTTTTCCAAAAAAAGAACAAAAATAAAATAAAATGGTCCATCCCGTGAATAAAAACAACTCAATTTAATTATGAACCAATTTTTTAGACAGAAAACTCACGCTCCTCCACGATTGCACGCAGCTCGCACGATATAACTGATTTTCGCGTACCGATCACACACGTACTATCCGGACTATCTATTACGGTATTCCCACGTTCAACTCTGTGTTTACAAAAAAACTATGGATCGTGGAAGTAGTGGTTTTCACGATGGAGATGAGACGTCCACGCGTACATACGCTAGCGTTGTCCGTGGAGAGGATTCGTCGGCTCCGATGACAAATTCGTGGTGGAGAAAATTGCAGCTACTTCCACTACTTATCCATATTTTTTGTAAACACAGAGTTCAACGTGGGAATACCGTAAGAGATAGTCCGGATAGTGCGTGTGAGATCGGTACGCTATTGTTATTTGATGCTTGTTAACGCGCCTGTCAGTTACCTATATATTCCAGATATTCCCAGAATTGAATTTCAAGAAAATAAAGCGTCTTTTTTACTGACAGTTCTCATGCCAGATACCAGAAGTTTTCTTACATCGGACATGGCCGAACTACCAACGAATTTCTACCGTCCGGTTTGACGGCTGGAACTGATTTCTGCTTGAATTTGGCAGGAAGAGATAAATTTCATGTCAAAACCATTGTTTCTCCATTTTTTCATTGAAATTTCACTTTCCAAGCCGTTACACATGTCAAAATTCTCAGACTCGTCTATAAGAAGTGGGAAGTCATTCTTATTAATCCTTTGTTTGAAACTATCAAGGCTCGATTTCTTCCGGTCGGAAGGGCTAAACTTTCCCTCTAGAAGGGGTCCAAAATAAACACAGTGACGAAAACGAGGGATGTTGAAGTCAGCATTTCTGAGGTTATATCCTTTAGGAACTGTGTGAAATAGCTCTGATATGTAGTGCGATACTAGGCCGTTTTTAATTTTAAACATCAAAGTAGCTATCTTTTGTAATCTTCTTTGGTACAGAGTAGGGAGACAGGCTGTTTTTAAGAGATCACTGTAGGAAGCAGTCTAATCGACTCAGTCTAGTCTGATCTCAAAACTGCCTTTAATGCACGTTCTTGAATACGTTCAAGTTTGCGATTGTCGGAAGATTTGCAAAAGTGCCATATAGTCACATTGTACATGCAATCACATTATCCTCGAAATGGGTAACATCATTTTCAACTCTAGTGAATTAAACCAACCGTGTTATATGTATACTCAAATTATGTCACAAATCATTGATAGGTGTTTTACAGAGAACCAATTATAATATAGCCTAAGTATGTTTTCACTGAAACTGAGAGTGTCTTGTGAGAGTATAAAGAAAGGTGAAATGGCGCCGCCTGCGGCTCATGTTCACCTTACACTTCCTTTTGTGCTCCCATCACTTCCTTGCGTGCTTGACAACAGACCAAAGCATGGTTTAGGCCTTTTTATTTGCTAAATAATACGGTTCTGTTAACTTTACGAATGCAGTCAAAATTAATTAAGCTAGTCTCCTGTAAAGTAACGAACACTGATCTTGCTTCTATCAATCAAAACTGCAGGTGCTAAAACAATCCTAAAGCTACGTCTACAAACGACTCTTAAAATATGATGCATGTTGTTAAAGGCTTTTAACTGTGCTACAGTACCGACACGATGATTCGGGCAAGTGTTATTGCTGCTGTTTTTTTCCTAATTCCATTTGCCGCTTCAGCCGCTGTTGGTAAGGAAAGCATAAGTTAAGTAATCTATAATTGTATTGTACGGTAAGTACGAAAACCAGGGACATCTCTTGCCAGCGTAATGCAACTGCGTAAACGGTTAAGTCGCGAAGATTACGCTGTGTTTGTTTGGGGGGAGCTGAAATCAGATTATTGATCTTTGTTCATGTAGATTTTTCACAAAGAAGAAAGATAATCGGAAGGCGTACTTTTCGATACCTGTATTTCACGGCAAGTGTAAAAACAAGGGCTTTTTTTTGCCAGCCTAAGTACGTGTTGACGAGTTGTAAGGCTTAAACAAAAAAATGAATGAAAGTATGTAAGTAATTATGTCTACAGTTGCTTGAGCTGAACCGAGCCAATCACAGGAATATGATACAAAACGCATGGTATACGATTTTAAAATTCCAAAGTATTGTTGCTTGTTCCATAGTACGAGTCTGAAAATACCTGCCTTACGCTTGAACAAAATGAAACATTACAACAAAACATGTGCGAGGCAAGAAGCTACAAAGAACGAGCAAGGATAACTCCCTAGCTCCCTAAAATAGTAATATCAGATAAATAAATTTAACAAAAAAAAAACGCATCAGCTTAAGAGGAAAAGTGTTGATCACTGACACCAACATTGACCGCGCTGACTTTAACGAATTATAACTTTTAAACGGCTGGACGAATAATCACCAACTCTCGTGACTTTTCCTAAACTTTAACAGAGAAAAATTTCCCGTGTCAATGACGTGTCTATGATGATTGACGTTTCCATAGCAACCGTCTACTCAGAAGAGTATTTTGACTTAGTATTTTCTGTCTTTTTTCAGTCTTTTTTCAGGATTTCCCCCTTCGTTTGTAAGAAGAAGATATTTTTTTTACTTTTGTGTGCTTGTTTTGACTAAGTATGTTTCTTAGAACAAAATCATAAATTTTTTATGGCGTCATTGTCAGCTGTATGACTGCAGGTTTGGGATTCAAGATGGCGGCCTCAAATTCAAAATGAAGGGTTTGTGACCTTATTGTGACGTCACGATAAGTCATAACTGACACGTCATAAGCCCAATCTGTTAAGCTAATGACGTGCTACAAACGTGTCAAGTGTCATCGCAAGAGCTTTAACACGTTTAGAGATCTATAGCCCCCCCCCCCCCCCCAGGCTCAGAAACTCAAAAAAAGCCCAGGCAGAATAGGGTTAAGTTCAATGTTATTTTCCTGATTTTGCAGCTTAGACCTCTTCTTCTTCGGCAATTGTTTTGCTTCTGATTTTCATTGACGAGTATTACGCACCAAGTAATGTCGATTTTATTTTGAATCATGTTAACAAAACCTTATCAACTGAGCTACAGCACTGACTCCATGATTCGGGCAAGTTTTGTTGCTGTCACTTTCTTGACCTCATCTGCGATTGCAGCCGTTGTTGGCCATGGTAAGACACTAATAAGTTAAGTAACCGATACTTGTATTGCCTTACAAGTAAAAGAAACCAAGGGTGTTTTGCCAGTGAAGTTTGGAAAAAATGAACTTAAATGAATGGCCATATTTACAAGCTGATGGAGCTTAGGCAAGGTGATTGCACGACTGATATGAAAAGCACAATTAAGTTTTAACATGCTTAGTCATGAGTTAAAGTATTGACAGTTTATTGATGCAGTTAACGCGTGTCTTGTCATATGAAGACTAAAAGAACGATACTCACAAGGCTAAAACCCCTCAGTATCTAAAAAGATGTAAAGATGAGACAAATCAGCAAAAATCTGAAAATAAAGGGGATAAAACTGACGCAAATAAAAATCTCCAAAACGGTTTCAAATCACCTTTTTATGAGTAAATTAATTTCCCTGATCAAGTGTTTACCTTTAAGCCGCTACAAGGTACCCATTAAACAAACAACGAATGTCTATTTTCTTTGCCTGGTGGGCTCAAAAAATTGTATATTTTGTGTGTTACGTCGGATAAATAAAATGTGTAGAGGTTTATCCTCCAACTTTACTATATTGTTGTGAATTCGCATTTCAGACAGTGAGCCTCCAGTGTTTATCTATTGCCCTGGCGACATCCTTATTGATAACGCGACAGAAGTACAGATGCGTATCTACTGGCAGCAGCCGTATGCCTCAGACAATTCTGAAGTGCCTCCCAAGATTTCTTCCCACCGACAACCTGGAGAAATTTTTTCTGTTCCTGGTTCTTACCAAATTGTGTCTAAGGCAGTAGATGGGTCTGGAAATGAAGCAACCTGCAGCTTTCGGATAACTCTACAAAGTAAGTTAAGCACTCATTGTAACCCAATGTGGAACAAGGTTTTGAGGGTCTTTTAAAGGGCTACGTCACCAATTTCAACATAGTGGAATGCATGTTGGTAATCCATATTGGCATGAAAATAGGAAGAATAGTGGTTCTGTTTTGTTTCAAATTACTATTTAATTAATGCTGATCCATGCATTTATTAACGCGAACGTCTGGTTGCAGATAGCGAGATGAAAATGAACTGGAATATGAAAGTTCATTCCTTAGGTCTTGACTTTTTTGTCCCTATGGAAATATCACGTCTTGTTATAAGGCAAGCAATTTTTAAGGCTAAATGGAGCACTGTACAGCCATCGAAATGATCCCGACCCCGAAATGATCCCCAGCCTCGAAATAATCCCCAAATCGACCGCGAAATCATCCCCAGGTAATTTTTGAAATGGCATTCAAAAGAAATAATGTGCCACGTTCAGTGTAAAGTAGGCTTTGACTTTGTTTTTAATCCTCCCATGATGTACTTGTGCAGCAGCCGAATATGGAAACCTTGGGGCTACGGACAGTTTGACTCCAGATTACCATGGCAAAAAAAAAAGGGATAAAACTGACGCGAATAAAAACCTCCAAAACGGTTTCAAATCACCTTTTTATGAGTAAATTAATTTCCCTGATCGAGTGACTGTTTACCTTTAAGCCGCTACAAGGTACCCATTAAACAAACAACGAATGTCTATTTTCTTTGTCTGGTGGGCACAAAAAATTGTATATTTTGTGTGTTACGTCGGATAAATAAAATGTATAGAGGATAACTTTCCCCAACCTCGAAATAATCCAAAAATCGACCGCGAAATGATCCCCAAGTAATTTTTGAAATGGCGTTCAAAACAAATAATTCTGAAGTGATCAAAATAAACATTGAAAAAATTTTCAAGCATTTATTTCCTTGAGATTATTTGCAATCTTCACTAGCATTTTTCAACAAATTGGGGAAAATCAATTATGGTGTAGTACATATCTTGAATTGTAACTGATGATAATTTTAAAATAAAAGAATAGAAGTACAAAAGCCTTTCCTATTTAATTTTAACAAGAAATGAATAGCATTTTGTTGTTATGGACAAAACAAAGTGAAACTAGAATATCACTCAGCTCAGTAGACGTTGTTAGATACATACTGAACTGAAGGTGAAATGAATTAGGTCACAACTGCTGTTTACATCGATTTTTTTTTCTGAAGAAACAACGGGAAAGAGCTTTCTAAAATAGAGCTTTCTAAAATATTGTAGTTACCATTTACAAACTTGCCCTATACTAGCGTGGGGGTATTTTTCTCAAGACGGACATTAGGGGTTACCCTTCGTAACTGTGAAATGAATCGCTTGCTAAAACTTTCCACCACCTGAAAACAAACTGAAAGGGCCGGCCATTTGCCAAACAGACAAATGCTAAAAAGAAGTATTGTGCCATGTTTGAAAACTATTACCAAACAGGGTTTGTCACGCCATTTGCAGGGGCAAAAGTTGCGCATGCAAACCCGGAAAGTACGTGACGCATTGGGGACCACACAGGTTTAGCCCTTTGGTAGGGTGGGTGAGGTGCTTCAACAGGGCTAGGAAACAAAATGTTTATGAAGAAAAATCAGAAACAGTTTTCATCCTTAAAAAAATTCCTCATTTGAATGTTTCTTGCGCTTGCAAACGGGAAAACATTAAGGGAGACAGGGAGTGCTTACCATTTACAGAACAATCGGGAAATTTCGGTTCGACTGAAGATGGTTAAAGGCTGTTTTGGCTTGTCCGACCAGTCTTGACAGGTAGTCAACTGGGATATCGAAACGGAAAGTTGCGTTCTATTTATTTTTTCTAGCAGTTCCAGGTCCTGTGCCTATAGTCAAACTAGTTCCAGACTTTTAGTAAATCAGAGTGAATTGCACAAATGCTATATGCTACTCTTGAAAGGGATTTCCCATTCAAGAAATTTTTATTTGCACAAACAGCAGACCAACCAGTTTCCCCCTGTAAATGGTAAGCAACCAGGGTTTCCACAACACTGATTATGCGACTGTAGGTGCTTTGGATTATGCCAGACCGACCCGTCAGAGACCCGTGGAACTAACCAAGGGAAAATGCAACGACATTGTTCGAAAGAAACAAAATTTCCTCCCGGACCGAAGCGTTCCATTTACGTTTCGACCGTAATTTTGACTACTCTCTAGCAAGTGAAGTGGGACTGGAAACGAGAAACGGCAAGTTTCGGTCGGACCGGACCGACTGGTCAAAGAGGACCTCGTCTGGAGGTGGACCAATTTTACTGGAAAATTTCCACCAGGACTGAAGCTTTTAATTTACGTTTCGACCGAAATTTCCAAGATATTTTGGCATAATGGGAAGCACCGTGTTTCCCTGCTTGTGGGGGCCTCAACATTTTACTTTCTTTTACATTCTATTTTACGGAGAAGACCTGTCCACTGTACCCTCCGCCTAAGAATGGTGCGTTATCCTGCAGGTCTTTCGGCAGAGATCGAATGTGCCAGGTGCAGTGTAAAGTAGGCTTTGACTTTGTTTTTAATCCTCCCATGATGTACTTGTGCAGCAGCGGAATATGGATTCCTTGGGGCTACGGACAGTTTGACTCCAGATTACCATGGCCCGATTGTTCAAGTGAGTATGAAATTAGGTTTTACCTATAAATATTAGCTTCAAAGAGAATCCACTGAAACTCGTTCTAACAATTAATATCGCTCTAAATTTAATACACGCATAACCGAGTTAGAGGGTCGTGCTTGTGCCAAAGCAATTAAATCTCAGGTTTAGCTCCTTGCTGAAAGTCAAGTGAGGGAGTGAGTGAGCGGGCGGGTGTGCTTATCACAATTTTGAACCGAACAACAAATTCATACATAGCGTTGAGCCGTTCTCGTCATGGCAACATCTGAAAACAAGAATTTCTTTCGACCTAACAACTGGGATGAATATCCACCCGACAGCATCTTCCCCCAGAAGAAAAAACGGGTATTCAGGAGGCGTAGCTAGTAAAAAATACATTAGAAGAATCGAGCTCACCCAAGGCGACAAAGTTGCACGAAGAGCCAAAGCGCAGTCTTGCATGGTCAAATTTGTCTACTTAAGCAAAGCACAAGTTCTCTCAACCGAGAGTTTTGGTGTTACCAAGATTGTTGTAAATGTTGTAACTGCTCTTCTTTGTGGACAACAGGTACGGCAAACCCCAGTCAAATCTTTGTTCCTGCTCGTCCATACTTTCTCTTCAGTGGAGACTGAGCGATCCAAGCACGAAACCTGCGATAAAACATAATTTTATTGGCCTTCTGAGTCAACCATATTTTCCTCCACGGTGGTGTAAAGACATACCTGACAAATGCAATGAGGACAGCATTGACGTATATTGTGGAAACGTCACAGCCGCAGAAAGAAGACGACGAAGATCTCCTACCATGCAGGTATCTACAAGTTAGTTTCGAACCCGTTCAGCCTGGTTTAAGGTCTCCAACTTTTCTCAAATGTATCATAAAAAATTGGTCATTTTTAATCCTACTTTAGCCTGTTTCAGGCTCTCAGATAGTAGGGACGGCATACAAAAATAGAAAGGGAATGTGAAAATAAGACGTACGAGGCTAATACAACTTATAATACAATCGCGTCCCAACATATGATATTCTTACGTTAGAAGAACATTACACGTACTTAATAAAATTGTTTCCACTGACAAAACTTAAAGTAACCTATAAATAAAACAAACTTTACAGAATTGAAATGCATTGTAGGGATCTTAAGTTGTTTTGCATGATTGCCACTGTATAACTTTAATGTTTTTTGGTTAACAAAGAAAATGGAATTGATCGGTAATGCCCTTGTATAGTAACAATTGTAATCCGGCTGTCGCTATGGCGACCGCCAGTTTACAAATTGGGTCGGGTGCTTTCTTGGTCAGTTGGCTTAACGTTCGGTTTTCTGCTGACGATTTCGTAAAACTTCCTGTGTCGGTTATGATGCCAGGCAATTGGTACGTCATGATTAGGCCACGCCAGCGAAACAAAACTGAAGGGTAACGGTGTACATTATTAAGCTTAGAGAATATAAGTGAACACGGCATACTTATATCACACGAAAAAGGTGCTGTAAAGCTTGTGGTAGGGGTACTCAATGTGCATATGAGTTTGCTGAATGTTACCTATGTGTGCTCTTGTATTTTAATTTACAGTATTTAAGATATGAACGGCAAAGGGTTGTTAAGTTTGGGGTTTCTGTATTTGTCTTGTATGAAGCATGCGCACCTGAGTAAAGCAACTAATAGGATTGAATGCGAAATTGGCTGTGTTGTGTAGTAAGTGGTTAGGGTGAAATTTTTTTTTAGTGCAGGAGTTTTGTTATGGGGATTGACATTTTGAGGGATGTAAAAATGTGGGAGTCAGAAGGATTTGTGATTGTGAGGAGCATATGACGCTTCTGTGAATGTGATTTGCTTTAAAAGTTGCATTTTGTACAGCAGCGGTGCAATATTAAGCTGCGTGAGAGGCAGTTTCCCTTGGCGTTTTATGGGGGGGACGGTTTCCGAAGTGGATTGCAAGTTTGCTCATTGGGTAACCCGTATTTCGTAGCGGACAGAAACGACAGCTGCGTTTGCAGCTTATTAGCGCGTTAAGGAACGGTGGCTTAGGAAGAGAAGGGATTGGCAATAGTATGATGATGGGATTTTAGTGGATTGCACCATCGATACATCATAGTCCTTGAGAGGGGAGAGAGATGAGTGTCTATTTGAGGCAAGAAGTTAATTTTAATTGCATAAAGACGAAGGAATCGGTCATTAATAAGGAGATCAATTAATAAGGTAGGTGTCACGAGTCTTTTTGCATTGAAAGATAAGTGAATATTATCGACCGATGCGTGTGGTTTGCGTGTGGTGTTCGCTGTTTTGTTGGTTGGGTTTGAGGTCATTTTGTAAGTGCGTAGTCGTTTAGAAGCTAAGTTGCTTTTTAGTGAGCGATAGATGGATAAAAGTTAAATGCGGGTGTTATTTTTCTTTTGTCAAGTTTGCTGGGCAGTTGCTTGGTTTTTGTTACAGTTGTAAAGTGTAAATACAAGGTAGTTTGGTTGTCGATTGCTTAGGTTTTACCAAGTTTAACATTTGATGAGAGGTAAATTTTACTTCGATGAATTGTGGTAACTTGAACGAGCATTCTTGGTGGGGAGGGGAGGGGATAAACTAGAGACCCCGAAAGGGATAGTGGAGGTATAGATGACGACAATGTGATATTTCATTTGTGTTTGGATTATCAAGCAGTATAAAAAATAAGGGAGTGAGAAATATACGTGAAAAAGTGAAGGGATTGGACTATTCTATTGAACGGAGAAAAAGGGGTGGATTTTGAAGTTAATTCTATTTGAGTTGTATTTAATATTAAAAGAGGATTGCTCATAATGTATAACGCAATTGAACAAATAAAAGACAGTTGTTTGTTGGGATCATGATTTCTAATTTTTATTCATGGTATTCACTTCATTGAAGCAAGTAGGATACCTGTAAAAAGAACAAAAAGAGTGTAGAGAGATTAAGGAAATATAGGAAAATGGTCATCAGGGTCGTGTCAAGAAATTTGCCCTAGACGTCCCTTCTTTATCAATTCAAAAACTCATGAATAATTAATGATCATTTCCACCAATTACATCACGCAAATGAGTCACGTGGATGCTTGTTTAAAACCGGTAATACATCAACAATCTAAAAAGCCTGGTGGCGGCATTTGATTTCAGTCCCAGGGGAAAGCGGGGCTGATTGTAATATACCTCATTACTATTCTCTATATAAAATGTTACCCTCATTAGTATTCTTTATATAAAGAATACTAATGAGGGTAACATTTTATATAACAGAAACAATGCTGTACAGCGTACGAGGAGGATAATTTTCCCCGGTATCTTTGCACACTTCCATTATGAATTTTGTTAACCAAAAATTTAGCGACTCTGCCGTCATATCAAGCACGTCGGTTTCCAAGTCTTGAATTTGTGATGTGTCATTAGTACAACTGCTCGGCTCTTCAGAAGCTTTCTTATTTACTCTTGTTGACTGCCATTCTGAAAAAATCTTCATAGCCCACTTATTGACGGAACGTGTTGACTTTGGTACGGCATTTTCCAGCAGTTGTTTCTCTTCTTCAGCATTTTTGGGTTTGCGAAACGTCCGCTTGTGCTTCGAAGCCATAATGTTCTCATCGGGCTCACTATTGAATGAAGTTTCCACTATACAAATCATCTAATCTTCTAATTCTTTTCAGATCTAGCAGCATGAACTAGGAGCACGGGAAAATGGTCCGAAGCTCATTAAACAAAACTTTTTATTCTTTTCAAAGACTATAGGAACTACAAAACATGAAAGAATGTCTTTATATTCTGTGAGATCGATTTTGACACTCTCTTGATGAGACTATGGAATAAGGTTATAGCACGGGAAAATGGCACCATTAGTTCATTATTCTATGAGATCGTTTTTTGAAGCCGTTCAATAAACTCGCAGATCGTGTTTTATCGGGTCTAAAACCACTCGGCTACGCCTCGTGGTTTTAAACCCGATAAAACACTCCTGCTCGTTTATTAAACAGTACATAATGAATTTACTTTCGCTTCGGAAAGGAGTGTTATGTGACAGAAAGAAACTGTCAGCAGAAGAATTGGAGAATCTAAAGGTAAATAAAAAGGATACTTTTAATTGGTGTGGTAGCATTAATTTATTAAACAGGCAAGTGACACACAGAGATGGGAATCCAGTCATCGAACGATGCTATGTAATGGTGTAGAAACGAACCCTGGGCCAGGAGTTGTTGATCCATCAAAACGTATTTGTGCTCCATATAGTCAAGATGATATTTCAGTTTTTGAGCGTAATGCACGCAAGCAGTGTGCAGCGATGAGTCTATCAGCAATAGTCTACAACTATAATTATGGAATAAGGTGTGCGTCTGATCTTGTAGAGATACTGAATCTTGGAAATGAATTGTTCGCATATCTATCACATTCTGCTCAGCAGGAGTATCTTATGTTTAGTGAAATGCCTGAAGTGGTCTGTGTAAGAGATGTCTTTGCAATATAGTGACAGTTGCCATGGTAACATAGCTTTAAGAGAGATAGTACCTGAAGGTATTGCTGTGCCTTTGGAAGTAGCAGTAGAGTTACTACTGGCACAGGGGTATAAATCATTGATTTTGACAATAGGCAGTGGCCATATTTCATGCAAATGACGGTTGCTTCAAAATATTTGACTCGCATACCCGGAATGCCAGAGTTATGAGTGATCCAATGGGAGCTGTGTGTTGTTAGAATTGACTTCTGTTGTGGAACTTGTGTAGTACTTTCAACAGCTGTATGTTGGGACACTTAACATAGAGTTTGAACTGAAAGGGATTGAAATAAGGACAAGTATTGATGAAAAAAATAATGATATATCAGTGACATTCGTTGGTGAAAATACAAAAGACAAAAGTGATGGAGAGGAAGGGAATACTGGTTGGTTGCAGTGTTGTTTTATATGTTTGCATACGCTTTGCTTCTCAGTCATTAAAGGAATGAAATAGTGGAATAATCAAACATTGGCAAGTATTATAGATCATGGAGAAAATGAATGTAAACATTTGCCCATGAAGAAGGATTCAAATATATTTGACATTCCAAATCCTGTGATAATTCAAGGTGCACCGGTGAAAGTTAGTTTCAATGAGGTATGTGAGGCTGTGTTAGAGGAAGATATATCTGCTGTGTGTAAGGGGATGAAAACAAATATTATGTAACAACAGGACAAAAATGCTGGGTTGTTGCTATGTATACCGAACTGTCGATATGTTGCTTGGATGTTTAAAAAAGGAAATAATGGGAAAATATTAGCTTATAGCGTTTTTGGGATTGATGAAGAAAGGGACAAACGTTATATTACGAGTGGCGTGTCATTCCTCTGGTGGTTACTAAGTGGAAAGAGAAACTTGTTAGGATGATTGTATAAAATGTGCTTTCTTAGTTGCAATTGTGCAGCATCAAAGAAAGATTGAACTACAGTTAGTTATATGGAGGTATAAATCATTTCAGCAAAGAGAGAAACGTACAGAGAATATGATCGAATATTATGCAACTATGAAGCCAGAGAAAAAGAAAGCGAATTTGGACCACTGTGCTGAAAAATATAAAACAATGGGAACAAATGAGAAAAAGAAACTAAGTTTTCAGAACAAAATGAAATATAAGTCAATGAGTACAGATGAAGAAAAAAAAAAGTAAAAAAATTAACAAAAGTTGGGAAAAAATGAACGTTGAAAATCAAGGAGTGATTCACTGGATTATTGTATCAAACAGTTCAATATTGCAATCAGAGATGGTCCTTATTACATATGTGTCGTTTGCAACAGACTTTTATATAGGAAAACTGTAGTTAAATTTAAAAGTCCCAATTATAAGTGCGACTCAAGTTTGTTTACAGAAGTTGCACATTTAATGATATTATGTTTATTTGTTCCACTTGTCATCGCAAAGTGAAAAGGAACACAGTTCCATGCCAAGTAGTATGCAGTAGGCTTATTGTTGATGGTATTCTTCCTGAACTTGCAGAGTTACAAAAACTAGAAAAAATACTTATTTATCAGCGTATAGTCTTTTAAAAAATAGTTGTGATGCCTAAAGGTAAACAATGCAAAATTAAAGGACCCATCTGTAATGTGCCAGTCACCTGCGAGGACACATGTCAAATCTTGCCTCGGCCGCCTGATAGTTCTGGAATTATCATACTCAAATTGAAAAGGAAATTACAATTTAAAGGTCATGTATATTTTGAGGCAGTACGTCCACAACATATATTCCATACTCTTCAGTAGCTAATAAAGAATAATGAATTGTTCGAAAATATTGAAATTAACATGATGAACATTGATAGACAACTTACATCTATTGGTTATGAAGAAAATGGAAATGTCTGTGGTGAAGTGTCTGCTTGTGAAAGTGCTTCAGAGATAGTGGTTGTAGTGAAGATGATGTCAACAGTGATGATCGTGAAAAGGAAGATCCAACAAATGAACATAGAGGAGGAAGCTCTGAAACTTGTTTACAGGCTGTAATTCCAGATTATCCTTTCATAATTGATGAAGAGGAACATGATAATTTGTGTAGGTCTCTTGGGAATGAAATTTATGGTATTGCACCTGGTGAAAACAAACACCCTGTATGTGTTATGGGAGATAGGTACTGTGAAGAACTTGCGTTTCCTACTCTGTTTCCAAAAGGAAGATATGGCTATAAGGTAGGACGAAAAATTAAATTATCCTCTATCAAATATTTCTATGCACGGTTACTTCGTTACAATGGTAAGTTTGCAATGAATCCAGAAAATTTGTTCTTTGTTCCAGTTTCTAATTGAGCAGAAGAAAATCTCAGGTAGCATTATAAGCATTGCTTTGAAGAAACTGCGTGGTCAATTGGTGACTGCATCACAACTAAGATCAGGTGAGCAGTATATAAACCAATTGGTTTCTAAGGATCAATCTTTCCCTTTCCTTGGAAATATACCTGGTAGTCCAGCATACAGGCAAAAATTCCTATTTGAGGGCCTTGCAATGCTAAATAATTTAGGTGTGCCTAGTTGGTTTTTGACTTTATCATGTGCAGATCTGAGATGGCAAAACCCTTTTTCACATATTCTCGAAAATAAATGGACATCAAATGACAGATGATGGGATGGACACTTTATCATGTGATCGAACGTGTTCAATGTTCAGTTTGAGTCCTGTCATTGCTGCTAAGCACTTTCAGTATAGGGTAGAAGGCTTTTTCAGACATGTTTTACCCAGCAGCAGCAGCAGTGTGAAGCCAACAGGAGAATCTTTTATTATGCTCTGAGAATTGAGTTTCAAATGAGAGGTTATCCAAAGTTTTATATGGTTGTTTTTAATTCGTTCAAGAATGGCTTCGTGGCATATAAACAACAAAAATTGAGTTCCACTGCACAGAATTGAAATTATAATGGACTGGAACGGATAACAAAGTGACCTTAATTCTTTTTTTAGGATTTTGAAATGTCTACACTGCTCAGGACAGGCATAAAATTATATACCCTGTTTAGGACAAAGAGGCCAAAAACCATACCCTGTCAAGTGGCACATCCCTGTATAAGCCACCTCCCCCCGGCTTATAACTCAGGCCAAAGGTCATTTCCCTTTACTTTATTCCACTGCAATTTTAACCTGATATTTAAAATTCTTATTTTCGTTTCCCTTTCCAAACACATGTGTACGCTCGTTTGTCAAAAGCAAGGAACGAAGAGGGACGTTGATAACTCAGACATGTTCTGCTGTTCAAAAACAAGCAAGAGGCCAAGCTCACATAGCTCAGTCGTAGCCATTCTCGTCCCCAGAGCCTACAATCTGTTCTGCCAGCGGTGGGATCGTCGGGCTCTGGTATAAGCCATTACCAGATGTCGTGAAATTCGCAACATCCGGTAGTGCGTGTCCAATTCGTATAGGTGCTATTGTGCCTTCTCTATTCTTGTCCCTGGAGCTCTGGGCATGACAATTCTGGCGACAACCGAGAAATTTGAATTCTCATCGATCGAGTCAAGCTGTTCGGGACTGCAGAAAACCTGGGGCTTTAAAAGGTACAAACTTAAGAAACTGCCTTTCGTACAGTAGCTGTTCAGAAGAACGATCGTCCCTGCATTTTGCTCACGGGTTTTGGATTTGTGTCTTTGTCTTTTGTGGATTTGTGAAAAAAGGTATTGCATTTGCGATATACTGAATTGGGGAAGCCCTTAATTGTACAGTTATTTTCTTACATTCGTCTGGTTTCTGTTGAGGGATAATGCCAACTGTGTAAATATCGTTTCTCCACCAAACGCTACTCTGTATTACGTTTCACCACATCGGAAATTGATATCCAGAAGTATTTAACGGCCAATTTCTTAAACGTCGACATCAAGAGGTCATTACAGAGGTTGATGAGACAGTTGCATGAAAATTGTGCAGTGAATGCTGTAGCGAAAAAGGAATCGCTGACATTAAGCGACAATCTCTAACAAATTGAAATTTAGCAGATGCATCCTTACGTGTTTAATGAAACAGCAAAATTTGGTCGCTTAATCTGCCCTAAGTCATATTCTTTGCGTTGAAATTGATCAAGTCAGTAGATTAATTAGTACCCTGATTAATTCAACCGGAAACAAAAAGATATGTGTAGAAGCCAATTTAAGATTTTGGCCGTTACCAGAGCTACAAGAGACGTTATTTGAAAAAAGCCGCGTAGCTCTGGGGACGAGAATGAGGCGTAGCAGATTTGCATCGGTATCGCGAATCCATTCCCATTGCGTGTGCCTGAAATGTTTCTAACTTCTTTTGTTGCTACTTTTATAATCTCTGCCCACAGTTCTTTCATCTGTTGTTCATATGCAGTATTTGCATCTTGATACCAGGAAAGCTTATGTTTTTCGCGGCTTACCTCGTAGTAGAACCAATATTAGAACTTTTCTCCACACACCATCAAATATTCTTAAATTATGCCACTGGATTATATTATATAATGGTATCGAGAACTCAGCTGATTGTCCATTACCAGAACTCTTTGAAAAACGACAAACGAACGATACTGATTGCAAACTGTACCGGAAAATATTTATGTCTTTGTTTATACAACTGTACTAGGAAAAACACACTATTTTGTGCTAAATAGTGCTAAAACAAAGATGAAAATAGTCTTCAGCCGAGCACGTTCTATTCACAAACTCAAGGGGTGACTCAAATGCATGATTTGAATGTCATATCACTTCCCGTTAAAACTTTTGCCTGCTAGCAATACGTTAATGATAAACAGTCAATTTCAGTTTCTTTGCCGGCTAACACGTTTGCTCCTGCTAGCTGCGCGTTTTTCGAAAGCCACGAAAAGTTTTCGGCCCGGAAGAGCCATTTGTAAAAAATGTGAAGAGCTCATTCTACAAAACTGTTATTTTAAGATGTCTCTAAGATAAGAAATATTTAGCTTTAGCAAAGTTTCATGCTTAGGACTGAACTTCTTTGTTTGCAAGATACAGCGTGACTCAACATGCCCGAAATCGGCCCGAAGAGTGTCGGGGCTTTCGAGAAATGCACACCCGCTTCGGTTCCTGACCCAGTACCAAGAGAATGTGAAAATCATTTCAAAATTCTCTCATATCGTGCAATCAATCTCCATTCAACAGAACAGTTTAACCCTTTTAGCCCCAAAATCAAAATTCGTATTCTCCTTACCAGTGTTCTTAAATTTCTTATGAAGCAGGTCAGGAGAATTTGTTTGAATAACAAGACATTTTATCTTTCTTGTTAGCTTCCTTTATTCCTTTATTCTCATGTCCCGTATGCTTGATCAAGTAGTGATTTTGTGAGAAGAAATTAGATGCTTGTCACTGTTGGGCCTTAATCAAGGGTTAACATGGACACTTTAGGCTCCTTTGGTGCCCGGGTTAACCTTTTATGACGAAACAAAACGCTTTTCAGTTTATCCTTGTTCAATGCTCGTCGAGGCAATGCCAGAAAATGAAATTTCGCGTGAACAAATATCCTGAAAATAGCATACAGTTTCAGTCTCAGCTGAAATGAATTAGATGGGTTATGGGCTTTTTCACCTTAAAGCCTTTGTCAACAGTTAATTATTAACATTTAAATTCTCTCATTTCACTGCATTATAATAATGTCAAACTTGTTTTCGTTTCGGCTTAGTTTCGATCCTAAAACTATTTCAGTTCTTGTCAATGCTCTTTCGTCCACAGACCGGTCTGCTGTCTGCTTTGAGGAGATTAAATTTCAGCTGCTTTTAAATATGCTATGGTTTGAGGAAATTTTACAATGGCGGATTTCAACCTTGCCGTGACGTCATTATTTATTACGTCATTGGTTCAGAAAAGCGCTTGTTTTTCAATGGAGAGATTATTTGTTGGCAGTGGTGGCAGTACATGTATATTCTACTGGCTTATGTAGGAATATTCGTTGTTCCTTTCGTCATTGTCCTTTATTTTGGTTCTTCCAAGCTTTACAAAGCCTGCATTTCTTCAAAAGAGTTTCTAGGAGCTTGCATACTTCCGTTGCCATTTCTTATGTACTGGTTATTAAAGAAGATGCTTAAGAGGAAAGACAGGACAGTGAGAACAACAAAGATGTTTTAGAAGTGCTTCTTGGGCCGTTTCGGCAACCAAACGGTAATGATAAGGGAACACTTTACTGGGAAAGCGTTTTGATTGGTCGTCGGCTTATATTGCTCTCTTGCCATGCATTTATTGCAACTTCTATGTTTCGAATGGTTTGCATGGCTGGAGCTTGCGTAATCATGTTACTTCACCACGTATTGAAGAATCCGTATCGTGATCCCATCGCCAATAAAGCTGAAACATTTTCTCTCCTGACGTTAGTTATGATGGCAGTAATCAACCTTACAAAAGCTACTCTGACCTCATTTGGAACAAGCCCTGATGGCCCAGCAAAGTCTTATTTAGAAACCCTGGAGTGGGTAGAAGTTGGTGCGTTGGCTTTTGTGCCAACGTTGCTGTGCATTTTCTTGATGTTCGCAATTTTCTCTCAGCTTGTAAGACTGACGTTGTCTTTGACAAAGATAATTTCTCGTTGTGTTCAGTTGCATTCTTTATCACTGGGATTTACAAGCGAAATGCAAAGACCGCTTTTGGATACGTCAGAAGAAGAATGATATTAATTTCTCACTCCGGAATCATGACTGATTAAAGAATTTTCTAGTCAATATGTATGTGTTATTTCCATTAATGCTTTAAAGTCGCGGTAACTTTTGCTACATTTTAATGTATCCAAAAGAGCCTGGCCTTTTGCGCAGGCTGTTATAAGCGACCCATCGCTAATATTTCCTCTTGTTTTTTGAGCCACCATCTCGGATTAGGAAAAGCTACCATTAAGGAAGTAGGAGTCATTCTTAAACGCGAATGCGCTCACCCGGCAAAAACTCCTGCAAAACCATCTCGAAAACAGATGGTTATTCAGATTGTTTTCCTATGTCGATTAGGGGGTGGTCAAAAAAGGAGGAACTGAACAGAACATCAGACCAAGGAGTGAGAGGGCCAGAGAGGTGTGGAACAAGGTGAAGGCAGTTTGTCAGATTCTCAGCTGAGAAGGCGCACAAAAGTACCAGTATTTAAGTGATAGCTGTTTCACTGTACAGTGGACACCCTCCAATAGTGGTGTCTTTGGAGGATCTTCAAGAACTACTGGACTGTTAAAATGAACAAAAAAGAAATCGGTAAAAGATTGCCCAAATGGCACCAATAGTATGGCGAGATAATGTTTTCTCGACGTGTCCGGTCAAGTTTAAAACTGGTGGTCTTTCCAGTTATTGCTTGTAACTCGGCACAATTTTGTCGAAAGTTGCTCAATCGTAAGCAGGTTTCGTTCCTTAAAGCTTCCTTTTGTCGCTTTTTCTTTTGAACCATTACACCGTGGTTAGCTTTCCACAGGGTTCTTGTCTATCTTTTACTTTCCCCTACCGTAGTTGGGGTGGAGTAAACCTTCTTTCTTTACTGATTACTGTTTCTTACATAGGAGATGTTAATACCGAGATCATAGGTATTATTAATAGACATTCGCCGAATAAAATCTTTTAAGAACAGTTAGAAATTCTAAAAGTTAACTTTTATTTATTGTTTTAAACGTTTTAGCGGAGCCTGCGGGCAAAGCCCGCTAGCGGAGCTCCATTGCTAAGGAAATTTGGTATTAAATCTATCGATCCGAAAAATTTTGGTTGTGACGTCAGCGTACGCCAGTACAGACTCTGGGGGAGGGGGAGGGAAGTCCCAAGGCAACCCGACCGGGAGTGGAGAATGCCATCTTTTCTTGGCGGGAAATCGCGCGGTGCTTTTGGGCAACCGCGTTTTTCTTGGCGGGAAATCGCATGACCATCGACGCTTTTGAAAAAGAGGTTTCTTTAAAAGCTTAAGTTTATTTAGCAAAATGATTGTTCGACTTTACTGTAGTTTTAAACTTGAGAAAAAACAACATTTAATATCTTTAAATGGAAAGAAAAAGTTCAAAAGAATACTGGTAGAAGGCGAAAACTTGAAGTTACGAAAGCTGCCTTCAAAGGACCTCATCGCTTTGTTTTCTTCACGGCGGAGAGCGGCTTTCGTTACTTTTAGGGGACTCGCGCTATATAGAGAAAACATTGTCTGAATGCACGCGCAAAAATGACGAATTTAATTCACTCGGAAAAATGACGACTGCAATTAATTGTACAAAGTTTAGAAATAACTAAACTCAACAGTAACAAAGCTAACCATTGTAGAATCAGTGCTTAACCCTAAACAGAAGTATAGATGAGTTCGTAGGCCTAATCACTATCGATCAGTGCTTAACCCTAAATACTGTAGATGAGTGTTTAACCGTTTTTCATTTTGTTTTCATTTGTTTTTCTCGCTAATAAACGCTCGTAATCAAATTTGTCACTCGTCATTTTTGCGCGTGCATTCAAACAGTTTTCCTATGTAGCGCGAGTCCCCTAAAAGTAACGATAGCCCGGAGAGCTTACCTTGTTCTGAAACACAACCGAGTAAGTGAAGTTTTTAAAGTGTTTAAGGTGCATGATTTTGAGTATTTATTACGGTCAAAGAAATTACATTTTGAAATTGAAATTTAATTTATGTCATTAGAAATGTGTCTTTTACTTTTGACTTCAAAAAATTATTAGAAAACGAGCTCAGATTTCTGACAGATGTAGTCTTAGAATATTTTGCCATGCTGGAAGTGTAACGCGAATTGTATTTAAGTATAAACTTACGGGTTTTTGAATTAACTTTTTCAAAAATGATTTCTCTGTTTATTATTTTGTGTTTGTTTATTCATAACAGTAGGTCAAAGCATAGTCACAAGGCAACTGCACAAGCATCTCTAACGGCGAATAATAATTGCTTTCAATTTTAACTGTCGGGTCGGTTTGTGCAATTGCGAATTTCTTGTCCTAGAACTTTTCCTTAGTAATAATCGTTTAAGCGAAGCAGTTGTCGGTTTAAGACTATTTTATCCTAAAAACAAGTTTTTTGCGTTCCTCAAAGCGCCCAACTTTAAATAGGCTTACTTCGCATCCGCAAAACTTATGCCATAATTTAAAGCGTGTTTGGTGTTTGCTTGTTTTCAATCTTGATGGTATAAATTTTTGACCAGACTAATAGGGACAGTTCATGTTATTTGTTAACTGAACATCCGAACGCGATGAAGATAACCCATTTACTTCAGAATAAGTTTTATTTTCAAGTTCATTTTCAAGTTCATTCAAGCCAACAGCCAATAATATGGAAACATTTCAAAAACCAAGCAAGACGGCTTCTGAGTAAAATATGTGTTCAGTTTGATGCCCGAAAAAAAAATTAAGCTGAGCTCAGCCTCTAGAATGACCTTTCGAACTTGGTTTTACAGAACAGATCCTCAAAATATTGGAGGACAATTCGGAACACTTTCGGGCTTTTTGAGAAACACTTTTCGAAAGGGAACGAGCCAAAGAAAGCCCCGAAATATATTTCAGAGCGAAAAGTTTCAGGACTATTTTTGAGAAACGAACACCAGTTTATTCCTTAGAGGCTCCGCTTTTAGGCATGGCTAAATCTATATATTATTGGTCACGGTCCTCGAAATATATACAGCTCAATACAGATGATCGAGGTGTTTAACTGATCCATTTCATGACATGTGATGATAAAATTTTGTTGTTGTTGTTTTTGTTGTCGTAGCCGTAATAAAAACTATGTAATTCTACAGTCTATTTAATTTTCAATGTTGTATGATACTAAGTTATTCTATGCAATTTCGACTTTGAGGGTTTTATCTTGTGGTCGCTTTATAAACGTACAAAAGTAAGGAAAGCGACGGCAGAAAATGCAAACGCTTTTGGAGCTGCGTGAACATGTCTCCAAGTTTGAAGACAGAAACTATTAACCCTATTCAGACCGGTTTTTGATTGGTCTTCTGTCTTATTGGACCGAAGGGGGTGGGTGGGGGGGCTGATTCGGCTCTCACCTCTTAACTCCAAGAATATTGAAGCTATGAGAACGAAACTTGGAAGAGAGATGGTACGTCCAAAAATGTTTCCTATGAGGCTAGCAAATGAGCTAATGACGTCATATAACGTCGGAGTTACGTCATATTCTAAAACGGCGGCGATCTTGGTTTCGCCATCTTGGATTTATTGATTTTTTTAGAAGCTTTGAAAATTGCCAAAATTCACCAAAACATAACCGAAATGAATGAAAGAACATGAAAATGATATAAAAACGTTAAATTTACTTCAGAAAAGTTATAATTTTTTAATGAAAAGGTGAAAAAACAGCCTGTCAAAAAGTGATAACCGTGGTAACGTCAAACTTGATAGACAAATACTTGCCAAGCCAAATTGTTGCTAGTTAAATTTTAGGTAAATTAACCATGTTTGGTGGGTCTAGCTAGCTTATGGAAAAAGTTAGAAACATCCAAAGTCGGTGCGAGCACAATCGCACCCCCCCCGGGTCGGAATAGGGTTGAATAGCACATTTCCTTCATTTTCTGTATCTTCATCTCGATGCCAAAGTAATCGATAATGCCCCACGACTGTCATTTTTTTCAATGGCAGTTAAAAGCATTTTTATAATTGTATTTCCCTGTACAAGCTTCTATGTTCTATCTTACTCTTTATTTCCACACACGACACTTTCAAAGTTGTTGACCCAAGCAGTGCGTGGAAAGTGTGTCAGATATAAACCTAGTAAATATGACCTACAATAGCTCGGCGGCGCATGAACCTTGTTGTGACTTAGCGTAGTATGGGTTCGAATCCGATCGCGAGGTCAGAATTCAACACCAGAAACACAACACCAGCGACAGAGTTAAGATTTTCTCTCGTATTCGTTTCCATCACTTCCACCCTCCGCTGCAAAAAAATGCGACACGGGTGTTACCCATAGGATCTTATGAATATAAGCGGTTTGGAGTTACAATTTTGGCTGACGTTGTAAGACGTATGGAGATCAAAGTGGCGTAATTCAAATTGGCGCAGTTTTCTGTCGTGTTTCTGTCGTGGGAACGATATACCCGAAACTACTGAGCTCTAAACGCTAAAACCATGAAACAGATCAAAAAAACCATCCACGATAAGTATGCGCCTGAGGGATACCGGCTTCTAATAAACGGCGACGAAAATCCTGCACAAACTGACGCTTAGCAACTGGGGACAAAGAGCCGTCCGAGGAGGCAAGCACAAACGCGGGTGAGGCGGAAGAAGCAGGCGTAAGCTTAAGGGCACACATACGATTAAACATGGTAACAGGACACAAGGGCGAATTGGGAATTGCAACAAGAGGCAACTGTAGATGACACGACCCAGTCTGATTAGTTTTAGACCACTTAAAAATGACTATGAGGCCGTGGGAGGCAGAAACGATATCTCCCCGACACAAACGTTTACGACCGTCAAAAGAGCGAGTAGAAAAGGGGACGATGTTAGATACACGGGCGAAAAGAAAAAAGGCAAACAAAAAGGTGCATGAGAAGGTGATATACTTGGGGGACGAATCTGGACTACATACAGACTGAACTAATGACAAAAGAATGGAAGGTGTGACAGGGGGGGGGGGCGAGAAGGACAATGTAACGTAAGCCTTTCAATACCACGCAAAGTAATCCTAATGGCAAAGGTTCTTAGAGAGGGGAAATCATACCCCATACAGCAACATGTAAAAACTTAACCCCACTAAGGTAATTACGAACAGAAGCTGGCGTCATAGTTCTACTTAGAAATTGACAAAACAAGCAGATAGTGTCCACTGAAGCTGGTAAGGCCTCAAGCGAAAAATATAAACAGAACACAAAATATGTCCGCCACTGCGTGAGATGATTCTTGTGTGTCCCCGCCGCAAAGGCAGCCTTACGTGTGACCTTCAGCTCTCGTCGCAGTTCGTTTAATTCGCGATCTACAATAAGAAACAATTAATAATTATGTACAGTAAACAGATCACGCGACACGGCAACAGGGCTTAAACTTGAGTAGACGGGTAGTTGCCGGAAATGTTCCTCAAAAACACGATCAAGGTGTCAACGTGACAGTAAATCTGCGGCGCGATTCTCCTCACCCGGTAAATGAACCGCGCGCAATTCAAATTCGGATGAGGCTGCGACATACCAAATATCGCGTAAAATAGCTGCTAACGACAGGTCCTTCACTTTCCCGGACGTGAGCGCCGCAACCACTGAGGCATTATCGCAAAAGACTTGGATGCGTAGGCCAGCCCATAAGTGACCCCACAAACGCAGAGCCGACCAAAATAGCGAGCGCTTCCAAAAGGTGAATGTCAGAAAAGTGAACGAGAACCTCTGGGGGAAACTGAACATGAAAGTACTGAGACTGCGACAATCCGCCACATCCTGATAAGCACGCGTCTGTGGCAAAGACGGCGTCAGGCGCAGTCCAAACAAGAAATGAAATAACAGAAACGCCATTATAACGCCGCATGAACCGAAGCCACCACGCGATATCTCGACGAAATTCGCTGGTGAGACGTGTATGATGACTCTTATGCTGGAGGGTACGGAGCAGCGCTAAAATTCGAGACAAGAATAATCTGCTCTGTCTTACACATTTGGAGATGAACGAAAGTTTACCAACGAGTGATTGAAGCTCCGCTTTTGTAGCAGATTTTTTGGTGGACCAAGACACGAGCAAAGTTTCTATTTCCTGTAATCGTGCAGGCGTGACAGACATGGTCAATTGGACAGTGCCAAACTGTACACCTAAACAAGTTTGGACTGTAGCAGCAGGGCAGGCTTTACTCGGAGATTCTTCAAGACCAAGTTCTGTTAGAAGTTGACCGCAAAGTTCATAAGCTTGCCAAGCAACGTTCGGAGGAGCTACGCCGATAAAGTCATCTAAATAACTAAGAGTGGGATGACCCTTAGCCTCGCAAATGTAACACACGGCATTTGAAATACGCTGCAAGCCATTGCAGCTGACCGCAGTCCCATCGGTAAAACAAGGTCGAAATACAGAGAATGTTTCCAACAATAACCTAATAAAGGATAGTCGAAAGGGTCTACTGGAAATTGGCGATAAGCGCGCTTCAAATCTCGTTTGTAAATTAAACAACCGGCACCTGCCGACCATATCCGAGAAGCAATACTATCAACCGTCGGATAAGTTAATAAAATATCCTCACCCAGGTAACTTGAGGCAGAAATCCCATCATTGACAGAAGTGCCGGCTGGCCAGCTGAGGTCCACAATAATGCGACGCTCCATGGAATCTTGCTTGGGTAAGGAATTTAAGGGAGACAACGCGACAGGACAAGAAAATGGATTCTGCTCAAAGGGACCTATGACGGCCTTCCTTGATTTCTCAAGCGACAAGTACGAGTCAATGGCGGCTGGAAATGATGACGCACCTTGGTGATTACGTAATTGACTGACAGGAAAACCATGGCGAGCGTAGTCGTAACCCACGGGCCAGCCATACTCCAAGAAGTCACAAATCTGGTTGTCCCGATAATCTCGCAAGTACCATCGTCAGCGAGGAATGTTCAGACGAGAAGGGACGGGAAAACGACATGAAGCGTAATTCGGAAAACCGGAAGCATGTACAAGTTCATGCAACAGAACATGATCAGGAACGGAAACACTTGGAATTGAAGCTGGAATGATAACATTGTCACAAACAGAAACTGAAGCGTTGTGGGGTTGAACTTTAACATTATCACCGGAAGTAAAACTGCAACTGACTGGAACTAGAACCGGAACTTGAACACTGTCACAAACAGGAACACTGGAAATTACCGGCACGTCACAAGAAGCACGGGCTGAAGTGTTTGTAACTTGACTGATAACCTTATCGCCAAAAGTAAAACGAGGACTGACAGGGGCGTCACAAGACACATGAGGTGGAGCGCGTGAAGCTGGAAGTTCAACGGGAACAGGAACGTGTAAACTGACCGGTGCGTCCCCTGAAACAGATACGCTGGACGCTCTAACGTCAACACTATCACTAACAAGGTCAATACAACTGACGGATGTGCCCCCGGAATCAAGACCGGCAATGCATGGAACTGACATATTATCACAAACAGACGCACTTGGACGTAGAGGAACGTCATCAGAAACGAGAAAGGGGACTGGAGATACTTGAACTTTAACGCTTTCACAAACACTAACACTAGAATGTACCGGCGCGTCACGAGAAACGAGAACAGGGACGTTTGGAACTTGAGTGACAACAGGGTCACAAACAGAAACAATTGAACGTGGCGACGCATCAGATGAAGAGGAACAGGCGACGCGAGAAACTTGAACTGGTACATTATCGTAAACAAAGACGCTGGAACTGACGGGACTTTCGCAGATAGCGTTAACTAGAGGACTTGGAATTTGAACTTTGCTGCTCTGACTAACACAAAACTTCCAACCAACTGACAAGTCGGTTAACGAAGCAGAAACTGAAGGAATGTCAACAAATTCATGACTATCACAAATAGAATCACACGAAATAACTGGAACCTGCGCACGGGCTAGTCAGACGTTGGAAGAACTAACAGTTGAACTAACAGTTGAAGAGGTGGTTGACAAACTGGAGTTAAGAGGACATTCCGCCGAGTTCTCCCAATGGCGCTGTGCCTCCTGTTTAGCTAACCAGCACTTGGCACAAATGTGCTGAACCCACTTACGTTCATTTCGGATGAGGCCATAATGATCCTTACTGGAGGAACACTTACCGGTTTGGTAAGCTCTACAAAACTGAACCACCGACCTTGTCGTCGCCGCAGTGAAAGAACGAGACTGGTTTGTGGAACCATGCAATAAACGTGCCTCGAGGTGAGAAAACGAGTCACCCCAACGTAATCGGCCGCACTCAATTTCAAACAGGACGGCTGCATGGAGAGAGCGAACTAGAGGCCACGGAAATTGAGTAGCCAAGTACATCAAGTTGGCGAAATGATCGATACGCGCTGACCTCTCAGCAGCACTCACGCCAGGAAGGCGAAGGATGGACGCATAGCCCGCGGCAAATTCCGCCAAAGTTAACGTGTCATAAGAGACTTCTTTGCAAACATAGGACAGGCTTAACTCACTGTGCGGCCAAATTTGAAGATGTACTACTCTACTGGTAAGTTTGGCTGTCTTCCCAGACCGCAACTTCTTACCTCGTTTGGAGCGCTCGCGGCGAGTATGGTGGCCGTCCTCCTCATCCTCCGAATCTCCCGAACCACTGGAGGAGTCGGAGAGGCCCAGCTTCTTCAACTGAAGATCTGCTCGAGAACTCAAGCCTGAAACTGCCCGGATATCTTGCACGGTCAACGGCTGGGAAAAAGGGGGCGGATCCTCAAAACGTTCTTTCAGCTTAGCGTTCTGCTGTTGTAACTGAGCAAGCTCGCGTTGAAGGGCTCTTAACTCTGAATTTCGCATGAGATCTTCATTTTCCGCCTTAGCCGCCGCTATAGCGGAACGTAATGAGTCGACTTCTGTGGGCGCAGGCGGATCAACAGGTAATGACGAAACTGTTGTCTCCTTCCCAGAAGATGAGTTTGTTTTACGCGTATTCTCCAAAGGAAATGGCCTCGGTGATAGACCTGGTTCCAAAGCGGCGTAATCAACTTTAGGAATATCACGACGTTCGCGCTCAGACATCTTTAAAAGAAAGGTATTTAAAAGAAAAGAAATGTACTAATCAAAATGATACGTGTGTACAATAAATAAAACTAGAAATTGTGTGCGGAACGCCCCCCCTACTAATGCATTGTATACAATAGCTGTGAATCACGTGGACCGATTGATATACTATTACGCAATGTAGATGAGTGATAAACAACAAACCTAGGATATGGAGAATTAAAAATTTTGAAAAGTCTTTCAAAATAAACCGTTTTCGTTTGCGATGATCGAAAACGTTTAGCATTTTCAATTTACTTTTGCCCATTGTTTTACACGTATTATTGGTTACGGTCCTCGAAATATATACAGCTCAATACAGACGGTCGAGGTGTTTAACTGACCCATTTCATGACATGTACATGTGATGATAAAATTTTGTTGTTGTTGTTGTTGTTGTTGTTGTCGTAGCTGTATAAAAACTATGTAATTCTACAGTCTATTTAATTTTCAATGTTGTATAATACTAAGTTATTCTATGTGGTTTCGGCTCTGAGGATTTCATCTTGTGGTCGATTTCTAAACGTACAAAATTACGTAAAGGGACGGCAAATACTGATCTAGAATGTTACAAGACGAGGTGGAGGAAAATACAAACGTTCTTGGGGCTGCGTGAACGTGTCTCCCCTAGTTTAAAGAAAGAAACGATTAACCCTATTCAGACCGGGCTGTCTTTTTGGTCTTCTGCCTTCTGGGACCGGGAGGGGAGGGAGGGGCTGATTCGGCCCCCACCTCTTAACTCCAAAAATATTGAGGCTATGACAACGAAACGTGGAAGAGAGATAGTACGTCCAAAAATGTTTCCTACAGGGCTAGCAAAACGAGCTGATGACGTCATGTGACTACTGACTACGACAGGTTTTAAAACGCCGGCGATCTTGGTTTCGCCATCTTGATTATTTTGATTTTTCCAATTTTTGAAAGTTGCCAAAATTCGCCAAAACATAACCGAAACCAATTAAAGAACATGAAAATGAAATAAAAAATGTGAAATTTGCTTCAGAAAAGTTATAATTTTTTAATGATAAAGTGAGAATTTTAAATTCTGAAAAAACAGCCTGTCATAAAGTGGTTGCCGTTATAACGTCAAACTTGATGGACAAGTACTTGTTATGCCAAATTGTTGCCAGATAAATGTTAGGTAAAGTCACCATGTTTGGTGGATCTAGCTTGCTTATGGAAAAAGTTAGAAACATCCAAAGTCGGTGCAGGCACAATCGCAGCCCCCCCCGGTCTGAATAGGTTTAAATAGCACATTTCCTTCATTTAATTTTCTGTATCTTCAACTTCCGTAGTCGACAATGCCCCATGACTGGTATTTTTTTTAATGGCAGTTAAAAGCTCTTTTTTAATTGTATTTTCTCGTACAAGCCTCTATGTTCTATCGTTCTCTTTATTTCCACACATGACGCTTTCAAGCAGTGCATGGAAAGTGTGTCGTGTGTCAGATATGAGCCTAGTAAATATGGCATACACAGTAATATCTCGGCGGCGCATGAACCATGTTGTGACTTAGCGCAGTATGAGTTCGACTCCAATCTCGAGATCAGAATTCAACACCAGAAACACAGCACCAGCGACAGAGTCAAGATATTCTTTCGTATTCGTTTCCATTACTTCCAACCTCCGCTGCAAAAAATGCGACACGAGTGTGACCCATAGGATCTTATGAATATAAGCGGTCTGGGGTTACAATTTTGGCTGACGTTGTAAGACGTTTGAAGATCAAAGTGGCACAGTTCAAAGTGGCGCAGTTTTCTGTCGTTTTTCAGTCATGGGAACGATATTACCGAAACAGATCAAAAATACCACCAAACGTTTTACGAAGAGTTTATATTCTAAACGGCTGGCATTGCAACAAATACACTTTTTTTATCACAGGGCGCAGAGGAGTCATATTTGACCGTTATGCCGGCTAAATTCATCGCGCAAATCGATCTTGTTTTGAACGTGACTGAACAAAACATCATGCTATCTAGTTACGTGTCCGGTGAAATTCTATTCGCAACGTGCCGAGAAGAAAAAACGTCTCTTTCTTTACTGCTAGTCGCCTGTTAGTTTCTGGTGATACGCCCACAGTAACTGCTGTATGCGGTTTTTGTCTTGCGGATAGAATTTCACCAGACGCGTACTAGATAGCATGACGCTTTGTTCAGTCAGGCTTATTGTTTTGAATCAACAAGATCGATTTGCGCGATGAATTTAGGCAGCCCTACAGTCAAATATGACTCCTCTGCGCCCTGTGTTTTTATCAGGGGCCATGTGAATAGTGTGTTTAATTCACTAACTGCTGGCCGTAGTTATTCTACAATGAATAGGACACGTATGGGGAATAGCCTCTCTCTGAAATCTTCATCCTCTCTTAGGTGTATGCGGCTATTGTACCGTTTGGCCGATCTCTGTGCAGTTAAACCACGGTCGCGGCTACAATTAACTGTAAGTGGTTCGCAGAGACCACAAAAACTTCAGCTGGAACTATTAACGACCCATTCACGCTTTTATTAAGCGAGAAAAAAAAGCATTACAGGGAAGGCATATTCATAAATTGCGCACACAAGCAAGTTGATACTTTGTTACGCAACACTATCGTTAGCAAAGATCCTCTAGGCTTCGCTCTTTGTCCGCCAACACATGCTAACTTTACAATTACGCACTTAAACTACACCACATCGTCAGCAATCAAATTAGAAAGTTTTTACGAAAACTCGTTTTTCGAAAGTGCTCCAGGGATTAAAAAGGAAAGTCAATGAAACAAAGCATATTTAAAAATTTCTATCTAAATGCTAATGAATTAGAGATTGCTTTTATTATTTTAGTTGATCGTTACATTTACACAGGAGAGCAGTTAAATAAACACAGTATATAGGCTAGACCGATCCAATACTACACTGCATACAAAAAATAATAAGGCGAAAGTAAAACACCAAACAGCTTAAAATTTTAATCTAAATGCTAATTAATGAAAATACATCTCTTTTGAAAACATGTATCGAAGTACTAATAATAGTAATAATAATAATAATAATAAAAATAATGATGATGATGACGTTGATAATAATAATAATAATAATAATAATAATAATAATGATAATGATAATAATTTAAAAACGATGTCATAATTATAAGAACTTCTAATGATAGTAGTAGTGGTAGTAACAGTAGTAGTAGTAGTAGTAGTAGTAGTAGTAGTAGTAGTAGTAGTAGTAGTAGTAGTAGTAGTAGTAGCAGTAGCAGCAGCAGTAGTCAGTAGAAGTTGTAGTAGTAGTAGTAGTAGCAGTAGCGGTAGCGGTAGTGGTGGTAGTAGTAGTAGCAGTAGTAGTAGCAGTAGTAGTAGCAGTAGTAGCAGCAGTAGTAGCAGCAGAAGTAGTAGTAGTAGTAGTAGTAGTAGTAGTAGTAGTAGTAGTAGTAGTAGTAGTAGTAGTAGTAGTAGTAGTAGTAGTAGTAGTAGAAGTAATATAGGAAAAGACCGGGGGTATGCTAACTAATTGATAGGTACTTTACAACTAATTTGAAACTGATCCTGTAATAAATAGAAGTTACATCGTATACTAAGCGGTCTAAGATTGTTCTAAGAAAGTGACAAAACGTAGATTGAAAAATTTATGCATGAACATATGTCACAATTCTCACACTCGTCTTTAAGAAGTGTGAAGTCATTCGTGTTGATACTTTGTTTGAAACTATTTAGGCTCCATTTCTTACGGTCGGAAGGGCTAAACTTTCCCTATAGAAGGGGTCCAAAAAAAAAAAACCAAGTGACGAAAACGAGGGATGTTGAAGTCAGCATTTCTGAGGTTGTATCCTTTAGTAATTTTGTGGAAATAGTTCTGATATGTAGTGAGGTACTAGGCCGTTTTTAATTTTAAACATCAAAGTAGCTATCTTTTGTAACCTTCTTTGGTACAGAGTAGGGAGAGGGGCTCTTTTTAAGAGATCACTATAGGACGCAGTCTAATCGACTCAGTCTAGTCTGATTTCAAAACTGCTCTTAATGCACGTTCTTGAAATCGTGCAAGTTTGCGATTGTCGGAAGATTTGCAAAAGTGCCATATAGTCACATTGTACATGAAATCACATTATCCTCGACATAGGTAACATCATTTTCAACTCTGGTGAATTAAACCAACCGTGTTATATGTATACTCAAATTATGTCACAAATCATTGATGGGTGTTGTACAGACAACCAATATTATAATATAGCCTAAGTACGCTTTCACTGAAACTGAGAGTGCCTTGTGAGAGTATAAAGAAAGGTAAAATGTCTCCGCCTGCGGCTCATGTTCACCTTACACTTCCTTTCGTGCTTCCATCACTTCCTTGCGTGCTTTACAACAGACCAAAGCACGGTTTAGGCCTTTTTATTTGTTAAATAATACGGTTCTGTTAACTTTACGAATGCAGTCAAAATTAATTTAGTCTCCTGTAAAGTAACGAATACTGTTCTTGCTTCTATCAATCAAAACTGCAGGTGCTAAAACAATCCTTAAGCTACGTCTACAAACGACTCTTAAAATATGATGCATATTGTTAAAAGCTTTTAACTGAGCTACAGTACCGACACGATGATTCGGGCAAGTGTTATTGTTACTATGTTCTTAATTCCATTTGTTGCTGCAGCCACTGTTGGTAAGGAAAGCATAAGTTAAGTAATCTATAATTGTATTGCACGGGAAGTACGAAAACTAAGGGCATCTCTTGCCAGTCTAATGCAACTCCGTAAGGTCGCGAAGATTACGCTGTGTTTTTTTGGGGGGAGCTGAAATCAGATTTTTGATCTTTGTTGATTTAAATTTTTCACAAAAAAGAAAGAAAATCGGAAAACGATCATTTTCTATGGTAACGCACAGTGGAGGCCAACAGAAACATCTATAGAACTGTCTACAAAACGAAGCTTTTTCCATCATTGTACCTGTACTGAAATGATTTTTGAAAATATCAACAAGTACATTATCCTAATCATTTCAGCTATCATAAATAAGCTCTTTTCCCCAAGGATTGAAATTGTGCAGAAATGAAATTATCGTCACTAATGATTAAACCTGTGCTTTAAAAGAAATTCTATATACAGGCATAATGAAATTACGGTAATGAAAGTACGGTATGTAAGTAAATGTCTTTGATTGCGGATGAAAATTTCATCTGCTGAATTCATTCGAGCTGTAGATTGCATGTATTTTTTTTTCGAATAGATTGCATGTTTTCTTTTTTGTTCGAATTCAGTTGAAAAGAATTCTTTATTTAGATTCAAAATTCCGGATTTGGATTTTCCCGAAAAATGCGCCCCAGAGAAGAACCGACATAAACAGTTTATCTACCGAATTGCCAGAGCTGAAGCACACCAAACACAGCGGGACTCATAGAAAAGGCGTACTTTCCGATACCTGTATTTCATGGCAAGTGTGAAAGCAAGGGCTATTTTTTTACCAGCCTAAGTATGTGTTGACGAGTTGTAAGGCTTAAACAAAAAATGAATGAAAGTATATAAGTAATTATGTCTACAGTTGCTTGATCGGAACCGAGCCAATAACAGGAATATGATACAAAACGCATGGTATACAATTTTAAAATTCCAAAGTATTGTTGCTTGCTCCATAATACGAGTCTGAAAATAGCTGCCTTACGCTTGAACAAAAAGAAACATTACAACAAAACATGAGCGAGACAAGAAGCTACAAAGAACGAACAAGGATAACTCCCTGGCTCCCTAAAATAGTAATATCAGATAAATAAATCTCACAAAAAAACGCATCAGCTTAAGAGGAAAAGTGTTGATCACTGACACCAAAATTAAACAAGCTGCACTCGGCGAGTTGTTTTTGGATTCAACAACGTAGCGGGCCTTCACTCAAAAATAATAATAGGAGACAATGAATAGACCAGCGGAGCAGAAAATTAAGATGTATTGTTTCCAGAATCTCGGACAAGAAGCCCTCCTGCTTCAGGGTGTTACTCAAAATGTTGAACGTTTCAAAGCTTACGATGTTAATCTTGTGGCTTAAATCACTAACGACTATTAACGAAAATGTTCTGGTCCTCTGGTGAACTAGTAAGAGGCTCTGACTGTAAATATCGAGAATCGGTGGACAGGCTTAAAAAATCGAAAATCCTGATAACTTGCTAGAAGAACACTTTTGGGGAGCTATCTTCAAAAATATTATTTAAACTTTCTGGAACTCAGTTTTTTTTTTAATGCGCACACTTACATATACAATTTACATTGGCTAATACAAAAAACGTGATACACCTAAGAAGAAAAAACAATACTGAATAAAGGAATAAAAGAAAAGAAAAGAACAAGTAAAAAAATAATAATAATAAAAATAAATAAATAAAGAACAGAAAAAAAAATTACAAGATATCAATCGAAAGGCACCTACGAGTTACTTACAATCTACATTCATTACAGTAGTGCTTACGTATAGCTATAAATATATCGCTTCGAGTCTTCCCTCCTTTTTAAAGTATTAATTTTTCGAAAGGGAGAAACAGAATTAGTGAAGAGCACATTTCTCTATTTGCCATTGCATCAACATTTTATTTTGGAATTCTTTCTGGATCGGTTTTTCTCAAGACACTTACAACTGTAGACATATTGTTTCAAAAGAATAACAAATAAGTGTAGTCTGCGTCTTGGGTATTCTGATAATTGATGAAAATCGGGCATTTCATTAAAGGCAATTTGCTCTTTAGAAAGTTCAATTTCGGTCTCGTTTACGCGGTTAAACCACATTAACGCTTCATAATAAAAAGACTTTGTCTCGGAGCAATCCCGGTAGACCTGCACGGTTCCAAACCTCTAATTTCGTTGGTCCCTATAACCTGCACCGTCTATTGTTATCAGGGTTAGGGCTATTGTTTCGTTCTTTACCTATTGTTCTCCTCGACCAATCCTAGACCTCGTCTGGAAGCGGTGCGGGTCCTCCCAGCAATCCAGAAAAGTATGCTCTATTGAATCTGAGTTAGGGCAAAAGGTACAGGTTGCATCATCGGTTAATCGAAATTTATGCAGTTCCTTTTTGGTTACTATAATTCTATGCAATAATCTAAAGGAGAACTGTCTGGAACTCTATTGTTTTCGATAAATTCGGAGAAAACAGTTTTGCTTAATTAATTATGCAAAAATCAGGCTCAAAATTAAACAAATTGTGTGCGTTTGCTTTTAAAGAATTTGCAACGTCAGAAAACTATTTTAATTTTAGATGATAGCAATTCTCTTCTACTTTCTAACAATGAGAGTTACCTGGAGTTTCGCTTTAGTTATGTGGTTTGGTGGCTCTTTGAAACAAAGCCATTTTACGGACTTCGGATAAAGGCAAAAATTGGGTAACTTCAGAGGCTGAAAATGGGTCTTGGTAAGTGTAATACCAAATTGAAATAAGTGCTGTGACAAAGTTCGGTCCTGATACTATTACAATATGAAATAAAAAATCTGGGCAATCCAGGCTCGCGCTGACAAAAACAAAAATTTCCGGACCAGCCTTGTAGGGGGGTCTGGGGGTATCCTGCCCCAGAAAATTGGGAGGCTCCGAAATGCTATTTTCAGCACTTGTCATGAGATATGTCTCCGAAAAATCGACCTCAAATAAGTGTGAAAAGGCAGTTGTTTTCAGTGCTTACGACATTATTTTCGAGGTCCTGTTAATTTGAAACACACCGTATATCCCAGCACTAATACACTAAAAAAACCTATAAAAGATGTCTCCAGTTTGATTTTCGTTCATAAATATCCATTGGCGTTGGCATGTAGTTGATTCCACGATGAATAAGCATCTTTGCGAGGCCCCTAAGGCGCTCTTCTGTCATTGAAGAACGTGTCCATAGCTTCAGACGACGCAGAGCAGAGAAGGATCTTTCACAAGAAACACTACCAAGATTGAACTGTGCAAATGGTACACACCAATCTCAATAGGGGGTTTTGCTTCGTTAGGCTTACCATTTGCACACATTGTGGATCAACCGATTTCCCGGCCATGAAAATGGCAAACAACTGCAAGTCACTACAATCAAAATAACTGAGTCTAAGGAAAACAAATCCTTTGAATAATGAAAATCCGCAATCCACAGATTTGATTTGTCTGGCTCAACTGGTCCAGGGGGAGCAGCTGCCCCCCTGCCCTCCGCAAGCTACGGCCCTGATATTAAGCACCAAATAATGCCAATTTGAATACGAATCATGTTAATAAAAGCTTTTCAACTGAGCTAAAGCACTGACGCCATGATTCGGGCAAGCTTTGTTGCTGTTACAGCCGTTGTTGGTAAGAAACTGATAACTTGAGTAACCGATACTTGTATTGCATTGCAAGTAAAAGAAACCAAGGGTGTTTGGCCAGTGAAGTTTGGAAAAAATGAACTAAAATAAATGATCATATTTGCCAATTGATGGAGCTTAATCCTATTTTCCTGGGCTTTTTAAGTTTCTGTGGCTGTTCCCACCCCCCCCCCCCACCATCATAGATCTCGAAAAGTATTCACGCTCTTGTGATGATACTTGCCATGTTTTTAGCACGTCATTAGCTTAAAAAAATTGGGTTTATGACGTGTCGATTATGACGTTCATGACGTCACCATAACGTCACAAAGCAGCCATTTTGAATTTTTAGCCGCCATCTTGGTTCGCGAGCATGCAGTCATATAGTTGACAATGACAACATCGAAAGATATATGAATTTGTTCTAGGAAACATACTTAATCAAAACAAGCACAAAAAAGTAAAGGATTATCTTCTTCTTGCAATCGAAGGGGAAAAGACGAAAAACAAAACGGAAGAAAGAAAGAAAATAGTCAAAACACCTGCTGAGTAGACGGTTGCTAGGGAAACGTGAATCATCAAAGACATGTCATTAACACAGGAAAATTTTCTCTGACAAATTTCAGGAAAAGTCACGAAATTTGGTGATTATTTGTCTAGCCTTTTAAAAGTCATGATTCGTTAAAGTCAGCGCGGGGGCAATGTGCCCCCCTCCCCCAACTCAGGCTAAATAGGGTTAAGCAAGATGATTGGAGGACTGATATGAAAAACACAGTTAATTTTTAACACGCTTAGTCATGAATGAAAGTAATAACAGTTTATTCACGGGGTGAAATAACGCGTTTCCGTAATTAGGAAAAGTGACGAAAACCTGACAGTTGACATTTCCGTTACGTTTCCGCAGATCGGTTACGACGGGAAACGTGTAAGAGAAGAATGGTGACAATGTGAAGCGTTTCCGCAGCGTTTCCGCTGGCTGAAACGTTTAAAGTGCTTCCATCGCGTTTCCGCAGCGTTTCCGTTGTCTGAAACGAGCAAGGTGTTTCCTTCGAGTTTCCGTAAACGGATTCGAACGGAGCTTGGCGGTTCTCCATTCCTCGTACACCGAGATACGCGCAGTTTAACTGATATACTCTCCAATTCGGATTCATCTTCATGATCAAGAGAGACATTTTAGAACGCTTTTAATGATGCTCTTATTGTTGCTTGGAAATGTTTAGAAATTTTAATCCATGGCCATAAAATAGTTTTCAAAACAAAGCTGGAGAACCTCATGAAGTTTCTTCACAAGTACACAGCAAAAAAAGCATTTTTGAAAAACTGACTCTTTGAGTAAAATGTGTATTTTACTCAATATGTTGAGTAAAGAATAAATCTAGATCTAGCACTGGACGAAAAAATGAATTTCCCGCTAGTTTGCCAATTGAGCAAATTTGTTGTACATTTAGAGTACTGAAATTGCTATTTTTGTGATGTACCACCGATTATATTATTCGAAAAGCAGTTTGCATTTTCATTTTTTAGCGGGTTCTCCTTGGTTCCCCGTTTGGCCGAGTGACCTTGGGTACGAATTGATCATGCGCAAAGTAGTTCCCTTCCCGACGTGCTTTTCGCATTTTTGGCGCCTGTTTCAACGACCCTCGGTAGCACTCAGGTTTTGAGGTATGAATTTCTGTCGCTTTGGAGGGATGGCTTGTGAACTATTCCTTCTTCTTGTTTCACGGTCTCTGCATAGATGCATACAATCTTCTTACAGCGGATTAACGATCGGTGGGAATGTTTTTCTGCCATTAATCAAGCTTTATCGAGTCAAGTTTGGCCGCCATATTTGATGGCTCATGGTTGCTGTTGTGATTGCCAAGGTAAGCTTAAGTATATAGACTGTAAAACGTAAGCTTAGGCTTTGATATATCCAAATATTCTTGGCTTGTTTGATATTTACTACGTTTGAGCGAAGTCCCCCGGACTTGAAGCGTTCTTAATGACATTTTCTTGGGGACTTCAAAAGTAATATTTATGAGGATGCTGAAGGGGTAAAATGGGAGCTGGGATTTGCCTATTTTAGCACTGGGAAAATGGGATTTGATGCACTGGGACTGGGATTTGGCGACTGGGACTGGGAAAAAAATAGCGTATAATGGGAATGAGAAAGATGTCCTACAAAGATGTCCTATTGAATCTGCAAACCATTTGAAACCCTTGTTAAGTCCCTTAAATGCATAAAAATGCAACAAAATAGTCTTAAGAATACCTAAAAATGTTTGCACTTACACTGTAAGTGTATATTGGTTATGCTCATTCACTCTTCACAAATGTGTAACAGTAAGTACATGAACTTGAAGGTCAACTATTAGCATAGCAGTCAAATTCAGAGATAAACCAAACTTATGGATTGAAATAAGCTTTCCTGGAAGGGGACAGTTCACAGGGTTCAAAATAGCAACCGGCACTTTGGCCACCCTTGCCGGAAATAGAAAAAAAAAAAGAAAAAGAAATAGAAAAAAATGGCTTCCCATCCCTTGATCGGCAAAATCAACGTCCCTAGAACGTCATAGTAAACGTTTCATATCAGAAAGTAATGCAACCGTTAAACACTTACACACATACCAAAAGTGAACTGGATGACGTTTTAAAAGCTTTCTTAATTAAAAAAAAAACAAATTACAGAACGTTAACAACTATTGTCTCGATTCGTGAAAATCAAATCTTTGTTCTAGCGACTATCTCTAGTTTCCAGCACTTTTTTATTTTCCGGCGTGGTTTCATATATGATCAACAACGCGACTTTTGAGGAAATAGGCCAGACACGGGGTAGCATCGCCACAGCAATTCAGTTCTCGTTTGTGAACCGGGTAAATTTTCAGTCACTGCGTCTTCGATCCTGTTCCACTTAACACTTTGTCGCTTTTTTCGTCTGCTTTCGCCTTCTCGTCCAATTGGATTTGCTGGAGACCAAATGAAATATACCGTCGCGCTGAAGACCAGTGTCACTGTTGCGGCATTTATCATTTTCACAGGCCTGATCTAATTTCGTTAAAAACGCCAGCAAGCAACCCTGCCAGTCCGCTGTCGACGAGATTTCCATGCTCAAGAGAAAAATTGAGCAGTCAGAAACGTCGATAGTTAAACTTCTGGCCCACACAGAAAAATTCACATACCCAAGAAACTTTCGCTATGTTGCAAAAGCAAACATCACTCCTGACGAGGAGTTTAAGACAGAAATACACTCCATAAACAGAGACCGAGCGAAAATTCATAGGCGCGCTGAGCAAGTTTCATTCATGCCGCGTTGAACGCAACAGTGATAAGTTCCGAAGAGCGAAATCTGATAAATGTAGGTCAAAGAGAGACACTGATCGGGCTTAGCATAACGCCACGTGCCCAGTCAAACGTTAGTACAAATGTTCTACACTTTTCTACCACTTCAGTGGGAAAGATACATCGATGACTTATTCTCGCTGTGGAATGTTGACAAAACGGAGATAGAAGAGTTTATTGTCCTAGCAAACAGTCACCACCCGACCCAATTAAATTTGCGGCTGAATCTCAGACAAAGAAATAAACTTCCTGGATACCACCCTTTTCAAAGGTGAAAGATTTAACAAGCAAGCAATCCGTGATATCCGCACACATTTTAAGCCCACAGAAACTTTCCAGTACACTCACTTCTCTTCCTGCCACCCACCAGGGGTTAGAAAAGGGTTTATCAAAGGTGAAGCCCTACGCCTTCTTAGTACATACTCTTCAGCGAAATCTTTCGTTGAGAATTTCACCTAATTCAAAACACGCCTCCGTGCGAGAGACTACCCCAACAGTCTAGAAGAAAGAATAAAGAATAACGTTCGAAGTCAAATGAAAGAAAGGCACTTCAACAAAGAGAGACAGTGCGGAAAAAATTCTGCCTTTTGTAAAAACCTACCACCCAGCTCTGCCTAATTTTAAGAACATCCTCATGAGCAAATGGCACTTAATTAAAAATCAACCATTGCTAAGAGAAATAAACAAAAACATATGCACGAGCATATGAGCCGCGTTTGGCCTGTCAACATTTCATTCCGTACTTGGGATAGGTGCTTGTTCTTTCTTGTTGACAGCCGGCTAAAAATCAGCCTTGAGAAAAAAAGCCGTCAAATTCAGGCTGAAAGCTCTGATTTTAATTTGAACCCTGCACTTTTTACTAACTTTTTATAGTAGTCATTTAATGAAGATTGTTCCTTATAAAGATTGGCTCAGAGTTTCATCTGAAAACAATGCAGACTGCAGAAATGAGGATGCAAACAGTCCAACCGAATGCACAGTTTCATGCAGCTTCTATTCTAGTCTCCAGATGTACATGTTTTGTTGTTGTTGTTCTTGTCATTGTTTTTAATGTCATGCCGAGTACTTCATGTATTTTTCACCAAACTCGTGTAGTGAAGATGCTGCATCAACATCAACATCAAAAACATAAAAAGTTTCGTCTCCCTGAAAGTATCCACCATCACAAGTGTTCTTCTTTACATAAGCATCCAAGGTCACAAGATCTTATTTACATTAAAATTTGTTAATTGTTTTACTTTATTTTTATTATTGTTTTTGTTCTTACATTCTTGATTGTTTCTTCAACAGGAAGAAACCAGTCTCGAATAAGTGGAAGATAGGGAAACAACGCCATATCCATTCATAATCTTCCAGGGTGACCTGGATTCTCCAGCCAATAACGTGTACCTAGCCGCTGGGAAGAAGCAATTTATGTATCTCAGAGACATCCATTGTTGAGGGAACTCTAGCCTTGTCGGCCACGTTTTATGTTTTTATGTATGAATATCCACCAGGCTTTGTAAATTGTTTTTTGTATCTACAAAAATGCATTTTGCAGATAGAAGATGGAAGAAGGCTGCCATCATCCATCACACACTTTGTAAATTTAGTACATGACATAAAGGTAGGCACTCACGAGGGGACTGGTCCCTGAAACAAGCTCATGAGACTAATCCCTTCCTGTGTGCTGGCCTTAAAGGTCTCACCAACTGAACAGTGTTAATTGCTACATGTACATGTAGAGTTCTCAACCTTAACGGTTCATTCACGTGGTCCATGGTCTACCGATAATTGAAATTTGGTAGACAATATCGACGTGACCTGGTAAACAAGCCCCAAATTATTTATTATCTTTTGAACACCTATCCTTGTCAAACACCACTCCTGGTTCTCGATTATTTCTGCAATGTAGAGAAAACCCAATTTTGACTTGTAAGTCTTTAGCTAGTGGACTACCGCTAAGGTCGAGCACATGCATGAGTGGATATAATGGCGCTTTTGTCAATGAACTCAGGTTGGATATTTGTATGAATGATTTTAAATTCATATAGTAGTAGTCTCCGTCGCACTTTTGTTTCAAAGTTCACCACTATAGTGAAGTTTTTATGCATATACGAACTATTTCTTTGAGAATACGATCTACTCTTCCATTGGCACAAGGTAGGGCCGCCCATCTTTGAGTGGGCTGTACCAAGGCTGTCCATCTTTGAGTGGAAATAATGGCACTTTTGTCAATGAGCTCAGATTGGATATTTGTAAGAATCAATTTAAATGCATATAGTAATAGTCTCCGTTGATCTTTGGTTTCAAAGTTCAGCACTATATATATATTTTTTCGAGTATGTGAACTCCTTTTTCATTGACAAAAGCAGGGCCGCCCATCTTTGAATGGGCTGTGCCAAGACTGTTTGTCCTTCTTTGAGTGGAAATAATGGCACTTTTGTCAATGAGCTCAGATTGGATATTTGTAAGAATCAATTTAAATGCATATAGTAATAGTCTCTGTCGCACTTTTGTCTCAAAGTTCAGCATTATATTATTTTCTTTTTCGAGTATGTGAACTACTTTTTCGTTGACAAAAGTAGGATCGCCCATCTTTGAGTGGGCTGTGCCAAGACTGTTTGTCCATCTTTGAGTGGAAATAACGGCGCTTTTGGTAATGAGCTCAGATTGGATATTTGTGAGAATCAATTTAAATGCATATGTTAATAGTCTCCGTCGCACTTTGGTTCAAAGTTCAGCATTATAATATTTTTTTTCGAGAATGTGAACTACTTTTTCATTGACAAAAGTAGGGCCGCCCATCTTTGTGTGGGCTGTGCCAAGACTGTTACCATAATAGAACGTTCACTGTACAGATAGTGAAAATAAAACGTAATCCACTCAAATGTTGTAGATCTAAAGACGTTTGTTAATGCAGTTTCTACTTCTAAACGTTGCGCATCAGAAACTTCGTTGGTTAAATCCGATGGGTATACCGTACGTTGAGGAATGCATCCACATTAGCAGGGTATTCCCGACTATGTCTTTTTTTATTAGGCGTATCTGTGATTTACAAGAGATATCAAATCAGGACGGACGATTTGGGTGCTCGTTTCAGGACTTTTTTCGTTTAGCTGCTAACTAGATTCTGTTTAATGTTTCTTTTTTTGGCAATGATCTTAAATTATATCATCTTCCAAATCAGTCTTGGATACGCCTTTATTTAACTAGATAGAAGCACTTTTCTACACTTCTTTTTATTTGTAAGCGAAGTATTACTTGGCATTCATTCAAATAATAAGTCCTGAGCGTCCTTTTAACCGATTTTATCCTTTGTTTCAGTTTGAACTTAGGCGCACACTTACGCCTTTGCTGCTAAGAATGTCTATACTTACTTTAACAGTTTTCCTAAATAGAAGTCGTCTAAACGTGAGATCAAATAATTTACTCTTGCAGAGGTGACATGTCCAGCACTACCCACAGTTTCCGTTGGTACGTACAGCCCAGCCACATGCGATGACGAAGCGTCAAGTGTCGATGAAACATGCGCTCTCATTTGTCCATCCGGGTATCACATCAGTTATCAACCAACAAGTATTAGCACCGACACAAGAATATGTCTTGTAAATGGGACATGGGAATACAGAGAGATTTCTCCTACTTGCAAAGGTATTTGTTCTTTACCATTTATATGGGAAAACCGGTTGGTCTACGGTGTGTGCAAATGGTAGTCAAAACCTCCCGACTGGAAACTTATATATAGTTCCGTTCGAGATTGGCGTATACTTTCTGTGCAGGTCACTCTAATTTACAGAAAGAGTCTAGAACTAGTTTGACTATTGGCGCAGGGCCTGGAACTGTTCAGATAGTCGTCCCGTTCGGATAGTCCGGTTGGGAATTTGGACTACCTCTCAAGAGGTTCCCTTAACTCTGGAAATTTTCCAGTCTGGTAAATTAAAATCGCCCTTCTATTTACAGTTCAATAAAAAATTCCGGATGTTTTTTTTGTAAATGTGTTCTGAAAAATAATGATGATGATGATGATGATGATGATGATGATGATGATGATGATGATGATAACGACGAATTTATTGAGATTTTTTTATACATATGTTTTGAGGAAGAAGTAATTAACTGCACCAATTTATAATGCGACAAGTGCAGGGAAAAAAATGGAGTTCTCCGAAAGCACTCGCGTTCCACTCGTGCGTTCACTAGTAGTTTTTCTAGACGTTGGGCATTATCCTATATAGACAGCATAGAACACCACCATCTGTTTAGTAAATAATACATGGCCTTCTTTATTTGTTAATAACTCAGATTGGGAGGCGCCAGTTCTGACCTGCCCTGGGCCAGAATTCCCCGTCCTCAATGACAAAGGAAAAAATGTTGCGACCGTGAACTGGGACTTTTCATTTACTGACAACTCTCTTAGAGAAAATGAGCCTGGAATAACAATCAATTCATTTAGCGTCCTGCTGAAGATAAATGGCAAGAATGTTGATACAAGTCTTCCAAAGCTCATGGGAATCGGCAAAAATAGCGTGACGTACGATGTGTTAGACGCTGTGGGGAATTCAGCGAAATGTGGATTCACTGTTGATGTAAAGGGTAAGTTGTGAAAGACCTGCTGAATTTTTGGCCTTACCAGTATCTACCATCTCCACAAACCTCTCAGGGTTAAATGTTTGGATATTTGTATGAATGGTTTTAAATTCGTATAGTAATAGTCTCCGTCGAACTTTTGTTTCAAAGTTCACCACTATAGTGAAGTTTATATGCATGCATGAAATACTTTTTTGAGTATGCGATCTACTCTTCCATTGACAAAAGTAGGGCCGCCCATCTTTGAGTGGGCTGTGCCAAGACTGTCCATCTCTGAGTGGAAATAATGGCACTTTTGTCAATGAGCTCAGATTGGATATTTGTAAGAATCAATTTAAATGCATATGGTGATAGTCTCTCGCACTTTTGTTTCAAAGTTCAACACTACATTATTTTTTTCGAGTATGTGAACTACTTTCTCATTGACAAAAGTAGAACCGCCCATCTTTGAGTTTGTCCCTCTTCGAGTAGAAATAATGGCATTTTTGTCAATGAGCTCAGATTGGATATGTTGGAAAAATAAAACGTAATCCACTGAAGTGTTGTAGATCTAAAGACGTTTGTTAATGCAGCTTCCACTTCTAAAAGTTGCGTATCAGAAACTTCGTTGGTTAATTCCGATGGGTATACCGTAAGTTGAGGAATGCATCCACATTAGCAGGGTATTCCCAACTATCTCTTTTTTTGTTAGGCGTATCTGTGATTTACAAGAGAAATCAAATCCCTTCCTATCCCAACTTGAACTTCCCAGTGAATGATGTACCCTTCAGAAATCCAGCGGATAATTGTGTGTCTGTCAAATTTACAAATCGTGGAAACATGACGGCTACTAGAGTTTCCGTAACTGCGTAAACTTTGCTGATAAGTGAATTATCGTTACATTTACTCTCCGGAAATCCAGCGGATAATTGACGTGTCCGTCGAATTTACGAGTCGCAGAAACACGATGGCTATCAGAGTTTCGCGACTGCGTTAACGTTGCGGATACCTGAGTTTAAAGGCGCTACGTCATGGATAACGCATCTTGAAAAAATTAGGGCAATTGTTTCAAGTTTGTCATTCGTAATCCGTCTTAATCTTTCTCAGTTGTAACCATCCTTGTTTAGTTTTGGTTTATTATTATCTCTTTGGTGTTTTTCTACCTAAGAAATATGTTATTTTGAGGGTCCCTTCAATGTCAAAGTAATTTTTCCAGATCCAAAAAAAAAAAAATGAAAATACTGTGACATAGCTCCTTTAAGGAAAGCATTTCTGCAGAGCCGCAGTTGAGGAAACGTAATGTACATGCTTGTTTCCCGCAGTGGTTACTTAAATTTCCGTTTGCGGAAATTCATGTTTCCATTGAATAAACGTTATGAAACCTGAAACGTAAACGCCTTATTTTACCCTGTGCATAACTTATTGTCTTTCCATCGCCCGAGTTCAGCAGCCGACTACCAAGGAAAATCAAACGAGGCAAGTAAAATCCTCTCCACGCCAAAACATGTGATTACAGAAACGTGTCCATACTGCATGCAAGGCGCTCAAGAATGATGTAGACAAATACTGTAGAGTTTGTGGAGGTGTCTTCGAGGTTAATCCTCGCTGGTAAACAAGCTAGGCGTTCTTTCAGCTCAACAAAGATTTGATGCAGTAAATGCATGTCTTGTCATATGGAGACTAAAAGAACGATACTCACAAGGATAAATCCCTCGTTACCTAAACAGAGATAACGGACGAGACAAATCAGCAAAAATCTAAAAAAAAAGGGATGAAACTGACGCAAATAAAAAACTCCAAAACGGTTTCAAATAAACTTTTTATGAGTAAATTAATTTCCCTGATCAAGTGTTTAACTTGTAGTTGCTACAAGGTACCCATTGAACAAAGAACGAATATCTATTTTCCTTATCTGGCACAGGGTCCAGAGGAGTTACATTTGTACGCAAGAATTATCCTTCGTACATCTTACCTTGTAAAATACATAACCTCGTGATTTTGATCAATAAATTTGCCCAATGCAAGCTTTGTGAATCCAATTCAAACGGGTTTTTTCTCGTTCCATACGCTGTATTTCTCGATCTCGATCTTTGCGCTCTCACGCCATATCGTCCGCCATATTGAAATATGCTATTAACCGCAGACCATTCTTCCGCGTTCGCCTAACACGTTGCCCGAAGGGCAACCACTTTTCTTCGGAAAGCGAAGCTTTCCCAACGAGGCACGAAGTGCCGAGTAAAAATAAGGACAAGCTTGTGGTATTATTTAGCGTAAGTCGATCTCGGTGATCCTAAGAGCCCACAGTAATTTGACCTGCGGTAAAAATATAGGTAACGCGAGTAACGCAAGTTCGCAACAAATTATGTCGGTTGTCTTTCGCAAGGAAAACTAAACGTTCTGCTCGAACTTCGCTCCTCTACGCCCTGTGTATCTGGTGGGCACAAAAATTGTAAGAATTTTTATGTTACGTCGGCTGAAAAAAAAATATATAGATGTTTATCGTTCAGCTTTACTATATTGTTGTGAATTCTCATTTCAGACAGTGAGCCTCCAGTGTTTACCTTTTGCCCTGGCGACATCCTTATTGATAACGCCACAGAAGTAGAGATGCGTATCTCCTGGCAGCAGGCGTATGCCTCAGACAATTCTGGAGTGCCTCCAGCTATTTATTCCAGCCGACAAGCTGGAGAACCTTTCTCTGTTCCTGGCTCCTACGAAATTGTGATTAAGGCAGTAGATGGGTCTGGAAATGAAGCAACCTGCGGCTTTCGGATAACTCTACAAAGTAAGATAAGCGCTCAGTGTAACTCAATGTGGAACTTGGTTTTTAATGGTTCCGTTTTGTTTCGAATTACTATAAATACTGATCTATGCATTTATTAACACGAACGTCTGGCTGCATTTAGCTAAGATGAAAATGAACTGGGATATGAAATACTGAGCCAACTTTTTTCAAGTTCTTCCCTTAGGTCTTGAAATTGTTTTTTCTACCTATGGAAATATCACTTCTCATTATATGGCAAGCAATTCTCAAGGCTAAATGGAGCACTGTACATCCCCCGAAATGATCCCAACCGCGACATGATCCCCAAATCGACCCCGAAATGATCCCCGTTTTTTGCCACGTTGACTTCGAAATGATCCCCAAGTAATTTTTGAAATGGTGTTCAAACCAAGGAATTGTGAAATGATCAAGATAAACGACATTGAAAAAGTTTTCACGTATTTATTCACTTATTTGCAATCTTCAGTAGGCATTTTTCATCGAATTGGGAAAAAAAAATCAAATATGGCGTAGTATACGTCTTGAATTGTAACTGATAACAATATTATAATAAAAGAAAAGAAGTACAAAAGCCATTTCTGTTTTAGTTTTAACAAGAAATGAATAGCATTTTGTTGTTATGGACAAAAAAAAAAGAAAACAAAACCAAATGAAACTAGAATACCACTAAGTAGACGTTGTTAGATACTGAACTAAAGGTGAAATGAATTACGAGCAATAGGTCACAACTGCTGTTTTATCGATCCTTTTTCGAGAGTTCGAGAGTTCCTTTGCTCACGTTACAGGCAGTAACACGCTGCCACAATTTTTAGTTTGAGAAGCACGTTTGTGAGATCTTATCGCAGCTTTTTGATTATTCTTCTTTTCCCCGAGTTTTCCCATAAAGAAGAAGTATTTTCAAAGAAAACTGTCTTGTGTTGTAGAGGGCGACGAAAAACTGACACATATTGTAGAAGCAGAGCAGTTTTCATTCAAGAACCACGCAAGTTTTCTCCGATCGACAGCAGCGATCAGTTTCACCAGAAAAGAAAAAAAAATGTTTTTGAAAGCTAGTTTAAATCACTGGATTTTTTCCTAGACATCGCGCCGGAAATTGACTTGAATGAAGTACATGAGGTGTTGTTTCCTACGAAAAATGATGCCATTTAATAAACTACTTACTAACTTCACTTCCTCGGGACCGTACTGGGAAATATTGGCCCTCGGTCGTTTTTGCACGAACCTATCTGCGCTAGGTCCGTACTACCACGACCTTGGGCCAATATTATCCAGTACGGCCCTCGCGCTCTGTTAGTAAGAAGTTTTAAATATTTTCATTATGATTGTCCGGGTGAGTGTAGTCCTGAGAAGGCCTGTTTGTGGTTACTTTCACTGACTGTCAATGATTTACCGACTGATGATGACTCCTGCATTCAAACCATCTACAGACTTGGTTTTCAAGGAGCATTTTTTGGCCAACAAAAGGTACTGCCTGGCGTTAATTTCAGCCTAAAATTTTTAGTTTGACCCTAAAACTTTAGTAAACATCTCCATGACCTAGCACCCTTGTTTGCGTTCTTAAGATGAATATTTATGTGGGTGAAAATTTTGGAGGGCAGAATCTTATCCTCCGAATTTTACGAGCTGCTGTTGCCGTTCTGAAATGAAAAGCCATATCATGGACCTTTTTTGTTTCCAAAACGACTTGGATCCCCCACAAAAAAAAAAAGCCAAGAAGGCAAGAGAACATGATTAGGGGGATGAGTGTTACAGAAGACACCGTCTATCTTCTGAAAATCTGAGATGAGGCATTAATAATTTGTTAGCAAGAATTCTGCCTGGCTATTGAAATAAGTACAAAGAGTTTAAAATTTCCGATAGAGGGATGGTTACACAAAACAGAAACCATTTTTGCAACAATGTGAATCTTGTTAGAGTACAATAGTTATGTCTGTTTACCTAATTTTCTCGTTTTTCTTGCTTTTCTTTCTTTTTAACCCTTTGAATCTGTTTCAGCAACAGGAGCACCCAATGAGACAATTTTAGCGAAATCCTCGAAACGTCATTTTCTGCTTTCTTAGTTTATTTCAGAGCTTTTAAAGGCATATTTATGTAGGCTAAAACAGAACGATCTGTTCGGAGTTTTCAGCTGAAAATGTAGGCCGGAAAACATTTTATCCGCCGAATTTTCGAGCTGCTAATGAATGTCCGAAAATGCTAGCTGACCTTATTAGGCTACCCACCCCGCGTAGTGGGAGAGGCCGCGTTCAGTTCCGCTGTCAAAAAATTTCGAAACTGTAAGTTTGCATTCCTTGTTATATAATCAATATGGCCATTCATACCTTTTTTTCTTATCCATTCGTACCTAGCGACGTACCTAGGACGATCAAGCATTCTTTAATCTCATGCCTAAGTGAATTGTTGATTCCATGCGGATCCAAGTATCCGCCGTTTCGACCAAACACGGCTGAAAAAGTGTTCCAACCTAGTGAAGTAGTCCTGTGACCAGGCCTCACCTCACCTCACCCCACCAAAGGTGTTAAACCCTGGATGAGGTTCCGAGCCTTCCTCCAGGTTTTAGCCCCTTTGGTAGGATGAGGGGAGGTGAGTCGTGGCAACAGGCTAGGACTGATACAACCAAGACTTGTTGAGGGTTAAACGGCTGGCTTGAATGTAACACTACCTAAGCTTGATATGTGAGGTTTTAAGTATTTTTTAAATTCATTTTGTTTCTTCGCAGGAAAAAGTTGTACTCTGTATCCTGCCCCCCAAAACGGAGCCCTGGCCTGTCGGAAGGTTGGCTCGGACCCCATTTGTGCTGTGATGTGCAAAAACGGGTGGGACTTTGACTTTAATCCTCCAATGCTGTACTATTGTAGCGGAGGAGAATGGCAGTATTATTCTATCGTGTCTTTCTCGCCAACGCTTCCTTGGCGAAACTGCTCAGGTAAGTTAAAGACCTCACTGGTTCCAATCATGAAAATGAATTATGGATCACAATGAAATGTCTAACATTGTCATTGCTCTAAAACATCACCCAAAGAAAAATTTTAAACATGGAGTACATATCATTCTCGCCAAAGAGTACGGTCCTTATAGAACCTTTGAAAATAACTTGGTTAGAAAAAGACGAAATTCAGAAAGCAAAAGTCAGAATGTTGAAACTAAGTTAACCTTGATGTCATGAATTTAGTAACCCTTCAAAACTACAAACTATCTCCCACTCCACAAAATTAAATAAACCAGACCCGGGTATAAATATTGTTTCGTTTACTAGCTTTTTTAGGGAGTTATCTGTCACATTTAAAGACTGGGGAATAAAGCCTCTCTTGAAGTTTTCAAACTTTGCATGCAAATAGGTCTTGGTTTAGGTGGGTGTCAGAGAAGGTTCTTTATTGAAGTCGTTAGCTTTGAGCTGCCGTGGTAACTCCGGGTACTTTTTGCTGGTAAATAGCCATCTTTGCACTCAGAGATTCCCGTGAAAACTGTAAAATGAGGGGAAGGCACCCAAACGTTTCGGGCTTTTTTTCTACTGACAGTGTTCTCCCTTGAGTGCAGCTAAATTTTACTCTACCCAGAAGTCCATTTGCAGCGCGTGGTCTTGTATGACCGCGTCTGTGACTGACTTCAGAGGGGCTGTCGTCTTTGTGTTAGTCCTATGGCCTGCTTTATGCCGTCGTACATGCCCTTGCTGTATCCAAAATGGGCTGCGGTCTGATCTAAGAGTACAGTCTGGGCCAGTAGCATGGTGGTGGGCAGTCTACTCTGCGTAGGATTGAGTGCCCAGAGATTCTTTTAGCTTGGTAAGCTCTTACTGGAGGCGACGAGTTCTCTCCTCTCTTCTGTGAGTGGGTGCATATACGCTGAACGAATACGCTGAGTTAGCCTCGAACCAGGTTACTGACTCCGAAGACCAGAAGGCGGCATTGTAGATGGTCTCTCTGAGGTATTCCCAACACTTAGTGACGTTGGCGTAAGCTGGGGCTGGCAGAACCTCTCTCAGACACGTAACAAACTCCTTCGTGCACGTTTTCCTGGTGTTGGATATTTTAGCATTGTAGATCGTCTCTCTGAGGTATTCCTAACACTCAGCGACGCTGGCGTAGGCTGGGGCTGGCAGAACCTCTCTCAGACACGTAACAAACTCCTTCGTGCACGTTTTCCTGGTGTTAGATATTTTCTCCTGCTGATGAGGAGTCTGCCCTCTTTCTTGGAGTGGTGCAGTCGCCTTAGCCTGGAGTGATTACAATTAAAGTGTTTGAAGCAGACTGTCCACCACCTATCATTTTTACACACAGTAAAAAAAAAAAAAAATAATAATAATAATAAATAAAATAACATTAAAAAGCAACAAAAAAAAAACAAAACAAAACAAAAAAGTACATGTCTTAAGCGACGGTTATTTCAGTCTAATGAAGCGGCCAAGAATAGTTATTTTAGATCACAATTAAAGACGATTAAATTAAGATATGGATATTTAGTTTCAGTATTTGCTTTGATTCATGACAGGGTATAGTTTCTTTTATAAGCGTTTGGACATTTTAATGATCGGATGCTCCACTTGTTGGGACGTTTAAACACAGTTAGTCTGGAGAGGTAGGATTACGGAATGGAACAGTTCGGAATGGTCCAGAAACCAAAAGTTTTATGCTGACGGGCGGTTATGTCTTTTTTAGCGTTTTTTCTTCACAATATTCAAGAATTTCCAAGCCATGCTTAAACCAATACGATATATCAGACTGGGCACTTACCCTTGCTGTGAATTTTTGCTGAAGTACAAGCTACAATATAATGCATTTTGTCATCAATCAGCTTGAGTTAGGTGTGTTTTTTCCTTGTTTATCTTTGCAGCCCAAGCGAAGCCTTCTTCGATCAAAATGTTGGACTTGCCTTATTACTTCTTCAGTGGTGATGTGAGTGATCCCAATGTCATTGACGCTGTCAAGGATAACTTCATTTCCTTGCTAAAGCATAGTTATGTTCCTCCTATGTTTTGCCTTTTTGATCCACAATGCAACAAGGACAACGTAGAGGTCAAGTTCTAGACCGCAAGGTAAATAAATATAGGCTTTATATATACAGAGAACAAAAGCAAGAGATCTAGGTGACAGGAAGGAGAGAGAACCTGGAACGAGGTTGGAATGTCTGTGATGGAACTGCCAAAGGCAAAAATCATAAAATTTTTTAAACAAAACTACACATTAACTAGACATATGTCAACGAAACAGTAATTGTCATTAAAGTTTAACCAATTCACCATGGCAAATAAACCTTCTGCTGTCGCTTATTTGAGACATTTGGAATTCCTAAATTCCATCGCAATAAAATTCAATAAGAAGGTGGTGGAATGGTTAATTTTTTTAAGCATGCTGTTCATTGAAGGAAAAAAAATTCCCTTTTCGCTTGTGCTGTAATGATGTCTTTCCAGCGCGCCTTTTCTTATATATACCACCGTCCGTTCCAATTGCCTTAATGTCGTTAGGAAATCTCACTCTCCAGTAGAACGTCTTTATGGAATCGTATTGATTTAGTCGAGGGCAACCCACTCAAGGCGGAGGCGAGCCTCAGCGGGTGACATGCGGTGGTCAGCTAAAAGGATAAGGATAAACTAAAAGGATAAAGCTAAAAGGATAAGCTAAAAGGATAAACGAGGCCCGATCCAGAAGCCTTTAGAGTTTGGAATTGGCGGTTCCACCACAGACATCCCAACCTCGTTCCCAGGTTCTCTCTTCTTCCTGTCACCTGGAGCAGGAGATCTAGAGGCGGGGAGAAGAGAGAGTCTAGGAAAAAGGTTTTAGAATTTTCAAACAGCACAAAATGTTGCGCCATTATAAATGCTTTTATCTGTTGGTAATTGTTTGAAATAAAGATGAAGGAGGTTGATTATTTGGGCTATGCTGCTTTTGCTTAGCCAGGCATTTACCGGCACCAGTGAACACCGCACCATTATTGGTCTGATAAATCAAAGACCATCATCAGTATTTTTTACGCAGGCTTACTTAAATTAATTGTGTACCTTATAGCAAAAAATTCTAAGTAATTTTTCAATGTTGTAGCCCTTTTATTGGTCTCAGCATTTAGCTTCAAAAAATATTAGCGACCTCATGCAACAACGGCGGCAACCCTAAGAAAAGAAAAGTGACTTCTCTCAAACAAAAATAATTCTAATAATACTTAAAGGTTTTTTAACTCGTTAAACTTGTCAAGTCGACACACTAACAAGAGCTGAATTCGTAGTGAAGGCATTCAACTTTATCAAGAGAAATAAATTCTCGTTATCTTTTGTTCAACTTCTCCATTAAGTCTTGAATACAATAGAATTACCCGCTGTAAAACAATCACGCTGTGTAGAACCAACAAAGCTACTGTCTTGCTTATTTAAATGGAATTTCGTGGAGTGTTTCTTAATTTTTGTTTCTTCCTGCAGTTAAAAGTATAAAGCGTGGCACCCAGATTATGAA